>JASGCC010000111.1:660708-1172076 GCA_030067915.1 Hydractinia echinata | reverse complement strand
GGCAGGCACAAATTTTGGACGGAAAATGTTTCGGATTAAAAAAATCCGAAAGTTTTTCCGTTCGAAAATTATCGTTTCTAATGTACGTAAACATCTTAATAAGTTGCATATCTGGGTTAATCTTATCGTAATTTATATATTTCGAAATCACACAAGGATTTTGATTTGTTTTAATTTCGGTTTGTTTACACGCATCTTATGTTACTTATTGATTTTACAGTCCAGATTCGTCTACGTTCATTTGTCTACACTCAACTACACACTTGTTTGTTTCTGTTTTTAGAACAAATCATGCGTATGTTAGATAAGAATTGTAATACTTTTAAACTGAACGCTCGCTTTCCAAGTCTTACGATGATGACGGATCAAATTGAACTTGGACCGAAGACTTCTTACTTATTGAGCAAATGCTCTATTGTCGTAAATACGTAGATACGATTCCGTCTTCCTATTTTTAGCAAAATCTTATGTAGGCGTATTACAAAATATTTACTATAGTATACAAAATATGCGAGCTTGTTAGATCTTTTTAATGGCACCATAACAAGCGGAAAAAAATAATTAAATCGGGTCAAAAGGTTAACTATAAAATGTGCTATAATGGACGCAGGAGATTAGCGTACCATTAGCTCATTTGTGTTTATACTTTCGGCGTAAAGACTGCAGAGTCATATCGAATGAGTATTGGAGAAGTAAGCAAACAAGTCCATGGAGAGGTAAATAATAACGTAATTTTTTGTTTAGTTTTTTATTTATCGATTTACTTTTTTATTTACACCTTTGTTCAAAAGCATCATCACTTTTGTAAAGAGAGGTAGCACAAAAATGATTATTTGATTATGCTAGTCCAAAAAATTTAAAAAAAAAAATAAGTTTCAGAATGTTAAGTCTCCATCGTAAACTAACTTTAACTTTATCTCGAAGAATTGTCTTTTTTTACGAAATGCGTTTTATACCGATAGTGTGGGGCCGAACAATAATGAGTTAAAAGGGTTTTCAAAAGCAAAAATGTAAAGATCGAGTGAAGTCGAAAAGCATAGACTAAGAAA
Organism: Hydractinia echinata; assembly: GCA_030067915.1. Taxonomy (NCBI): domain Eukaryota; kingdom Metazoa; phylum Cnidaria; class Hydrozoa; order Anthoathecata; family Hydractiniidae; genus Hydractinia; species Hydractinia echinata. The sequence goes on along the minus strand of JASGCC010000111.1, from coordinate 1,171,027 downwards.
GCCTCGGCTGTTTGGTTTATTATTTTTTGAAAGCATCTTGCCCAGTTTTAAATGCTATAAGCTAGGAAATAAACAGCTGGCACATTTTTTCTAATTTTTCAACAAAGATTATAGCTATGCCTTCATGATCGCAAATAGTTTTGTAGAAAAAGGTAAGCTATGTTATGGTATGGAAATATGATGTTTGCTTTACCTAGTTGTTTTTTTATTCGAACGCATAAAAGACAACATTAAGTTAATTCTTTTTATCAAGGTAGTTTTAGGCATAAAAATTATCTACGAGTGTTTCAAATTCCCAAAAATTATAATTATCAATATGGAGTCAATCAACAACATATTTTGTTTTTTTATTATGTTGCTGCCTTGTCCAGATATGATTAACTTTTTATTGCCAAAGATTTTGTCTTTTTATTGTTAATGGAGGAGGTTAAGTTGCGTGTCTTACTTAATGGCCGGGCTATACATCTCACTATGAAAAACAAGTGTTTTGAAATCTAACCAGCATAAGATTCCTATGTTACTTCTCTTATTAAAAATAACCAGAATTTTCTAGTCTTTCCAAGTTTTCCAATTCTGGTTGCTCTAGTTGCACCTAAATAAGTTTTTTAAAGCTTATGTTTTTATTACCCAGCTAGCTAGCTGAAACATATATAGGAACAATTTCTACAACATTCAAAATTTCAAGTCCCAAATTATGTCTATGGAAAGAAATTTGCCTGAATGCTTTATTCTGGTGTCCGAAAATATTAACAAGAACTTAAAAGCTTGAGCTAATATCTAATTAAATTATATAACTAAAGTCCTAATGGCTGGAAATTTAAGATAATATTAATTATTGATTTCCGACACGTGAGGGAGGAATCTCTGATGATATATAGATAGAGACAGCACAGAGCCTGTATGCTTCAAAGTTAATGGTATCCAGGCTACTGGGATCTTTCAGTTCCACGAAATTCCTTACTGATGAGCGAGGAGCCTAGAATTTGTATTTATTGACACCGAACCTTGCAGTTTTTCTCTTCGCAGGAACAACTTTCTGAACTCATTTACGTCATAAAACTGACTCGATTCAGCATCTTTCTTTACTTTTAAAGGAGTCAAGATTTTGATCGAAATTTTTTAAATGAAAATTTAATTTTTCTCCTGTTAAAGTTGTTCACTTTTGTTCTATAAAATGCCAAAAAATTATTTTGTTAGTGCTGATTTATTAATAATTGATTATTTTTACACATTTGCTAAACAGGTAGCTAAACTAAAAAACAATTGAATATGTTTCTCTTTATTGTAATGGTCACAGGTCAATATACACAAAGTAATTAAGCAAGAAAAAGTTGACTGATCATCAAAATAGCAAAAATGTTAAATAATGTGACAAATGTAATTTTATTATCATGTGGTTTAAGTTTTTCTCGCACTGTGATTGGCTAATCTACACGAAATATATGCTATATTTTTATTTTCTACCGAGAAACGAGTGGAATTTTTACTTACTTTTCAATTCTACAGTGCAAAAAGCTGATATTTTTTCTCTGATTGGTTGAAATAGCGTGCAAAAAGCTGATATTTTTTTCCTGATTGGTTAAAAACTCGCTGAGTAAATTTATTGTTTTCTTGAAAAACGAGAACTTGTCGGAAAATTTGTTCCATAATTTTCTCCTCGTGAAAAGCAAAAAATATTTTTACAAATCAAACTAACAACCAATCATAAATCTTCACAGTTCAATTATCCTTTTGCTTCAACATAGCCATTAAAGAGAAGTGCGCTCTCCACCGTACAGATTTGGTGTTTAACTGTAGCCAGGTTATATGTATAGCGCGTTGCAAAAGTTTTGTGTTTAATTCGATTGCTTAACTAATTTGTATTGAATTACATGAATATATTACTCTAGAATTTATTTTCATTTAATTTCATTAAGGCGTGACATAAACAAGCTTGTTTCTTTTAAAATAATTACCATCTCGCGCATAATTTAAATTAAAAAATTGTTATTACTAGAGTGCGTAATATTTTTAGTTATCTCGCGACAAAGATGTTATTTTTGATTTTTACTGGTCAGTACATCCAAAAGCTACATATTTTGACCTCCCACACAGCCATGAAAATTCTGTAATGTATTCTGTAATGTATTCTGTAGTGTACTAGGAAAATATATAGATACTTAGTAGTTGTGTAATATATAGTTATTTATGTCTTATTATAGTAGTTATCTTAGTAGAATTTAGGATTTAGAAATTTGTAAAAAAATTTTCGCTGGCTTAAAATTTCTTTTTTGGTTGCCACAAAATAATTTTTTGTTCGCCTCTCCTTTAAGTACTACATTTCACTAAATCACAGTCCCTAGCGCTGTTCTGCTTTCAAATCAAATCAACGTCTTGCAGCTAGTTTCGCCGAAACATTGCCAAATTTGATCTTTACAAATGAACCATCATTTTTTTTCCTTTTTCTGTTGTTTTCGCAAACGTTACAAATCTCAGCTTGGTTCTTACAAGGCCCGGTGCAAATCCTAATTTTGATCTAAACAAAACAATATTCCATTGACTTAAAATTGTTCAATTTTCATCCCATATAGAATTTCGTGTAGTATCATTAAGTCTTTCCGAAGAATTTTTTTTTAAATTATTTATTCTTTAAAACCCACTGTATTCCCTACAAATCTAACAATCAGCTTTTCTATAACCTTCGAAATTAACCTTGCATAGGTGAAAATTCAGCAACTTTTGTTATTATCAATCACAGTATTATCTTTGGATAAAACAAATGTTGGTTAGCTATATCTCCTAAGTTAATATGGCATTTTGTCAAAATATGGCGGTAAAAGGTCGAAAAAATCGATATGATTGACTTTCTTTTTGTTTTTTAATCACGAACTAGAGAATAACAAAATATTAATTTGTTCCTTATTGTCATTGTTTTCTAAATTTCTCTAATTTTAATTTTCTAACGTACAAGAACAACTAAAAGTAGAAAATTTTCAAAATATTGTTTTTTCTGGTAAAGAAAATATTAATTGAAAAGCAATCATCTTCAAGTTAGTGTGTTTAAATATACAACTTCATTTAGCGTCAGAATGTCCTTTATTTTGCGAAAAGGTCAATGCGTCAGACTGACTTGTCAGTGCTGTTTTTACCGGTGATATATTGATGGTGCAACCATACTTTTTGTAATTTAACACTAACTTCACCTATTGTATTTTAGAACTGTCATTCAGCTGGTGCTAGCCATCCTTGAAATCTGTGTGATTGGTGAGAATAATATTTTAAACACACAAAGTCAAATTTTTGCAACATATTTACTTTATATTTGTTTTCTCTAGTTGTTGTATGCACGGACATTCATGTTTCTAACAATGGCGGTGATAATCCGTCATGTGGGCATGAATCAAATCCATGTAGGACGATTCAATATACAACAAACAAAAGAAGTACAAGTGATACAATCATACTTGACGGAGGTACAACGAACCGCATGGTTTATTTCGTTACCGAAACTATGTATCTGCATGAACCACTTCGCATTAAAAAGAAAATTAGCAGTTATTTTAGACCGTTAATTAAAAAAGATAAGACTGGCAACATTGACATATTTCATATACAAAATTTTCACCACACATACTTATCACTACATGGAATAGAGTTTTGCGATATGCAGTTTTCTGAAAATTCTAGTTTCCTAAATATCTTGGCAAAAGAAAACATCTCAATATATATTGATATTTATGACTGCTTTTTTCAAAATGTTTCTTCTTTTCTTCTGAGTGAAAGCAATACAATATCTACGCTTAAAATCACTGTGAAAAATTCTTTATTTTTTCACATTTCGCGCATTTGCAGTGCAGCTTTAACGGGAAAAATAACTTCCGTGATGATGTTTGATAACGTTACGTTTGTTAGGGGAGGAACAGAAGGAAAATCTTATCATAGCATAACTGGAAATGTTGATATGATATTCACAAACTCAACATTTGTAAAAACACATTTTGTTCTCTACTTTATCAACGTAACTTCTGTAACATTTATGCAGTGTCAATTTTATGGTTATGGATACATTAAAACCTATAACACAGACATAACAGTAAAGAATTCGATAATTTCGGGTACAAAAACCAACTGTTTTCTTCATGCCAAACAAGGAAGAACATTGATCGCAAATTCCATCTTCAATAGAACGAAAAGCGGCAGCCCTATTTTACTATTTTTTAATGGTCAAATGAGTATAATTAATTCTACTTTTTTGAATAATGTTAAAGGAGCCCGAATAGGTCATGTTCCAAATGCAGTAGTTTACGCTTACAAAACAACTGGAAAAATTATGTCGTCAAATTTCATTAATAACAAAGTTCCTGACGTAGTATTGAAAATAAATGGAAGCAGAGTCTTAATAAACAATTCGAACTTCTTAAATAACACCTCTTTTCGCACAGGTAGTGCTATTAAAATTTCGGATTACTCAAACGTAAATATTAGCAACACAAACGTAACTAACAATAGTGCGACTTTTGGAGGAGGTATTCTAATTGTTGACAGCACAGTGTCCTCTGTTAACACAAGTGTAATTAACAATAATGCGACTCATGGAGGAGGTATTTTAATTGTATACAGCGGAGTGTCTTTACTAAACACAAATTTAACTAACAATACCGCAACGGGGAACGGAGGAGGTATTCTAATTGAACACAGCAGAGTGTCTTTACTAAACACAAATGTAAGTAACAATACCGCGATGAATGCAGGAGGTATTAAAATTTACAGAAGCGAAGTGTCTTTACTAAACACAAATTTAACTAACAATACCGCGATGCGTAGAGGAGGAGGTATTCACATTCGCCAAAGCATAGTAGTTTCTTTAGCAAACACCAAAGTAACTAACAATACTGCGATGCATGGAGGAGGTATTCAAATTTACAGAAGCGAAGTGTCTTTACTAAACACAAATGTAACTAACAATACCGCAACTTATGGAGGAGGTATTGAAATTGACACAAGCAAAGTGTCTTTACTTAACGCAAATATAACTTACAATACCGCGAGAAGTGGAGGAGGTATTGAAATTCACAAAAGCAAAGTGTCTTTAGTAAACACAAATGTAACTAACAATACCGCAAGAAGTGGAGGAGGTACTTATATTTTATTCAGTAAAGTTTCTTCAGTAAACACAAATATTAAATTCAACAAAGCAAAAAGAGATGGAGGTGGTATTTATGCTAAGGACTCAGAAATTCATGTATATTCATCAATAATTAAAGGTAACATCGCAAATGAAGTTGGGGGTATGCGTTGTGAAAGAAGTAATGTCAAAATAGATAACGTGAATTTTGACAGAAATTTTGCTCTAAAAACTGCAATCGAAATGCTTTATAATCAAGGTCAGGGAGTGATAACTTGGTTAAAAATGAACAATGTCACTATAAAAGTTAATGAAACAAGAACATATCCTGTGCCTGCTGCCCTTTACATTAACTTACCATTTGCAACTCATTCCACAATATACAACGTCAACGTAATATTATCTCGCAGTAAAGAAAGGAAGCTTATTCCATCCATTTACCTTAACTTTTCAAGGCAAACTAATATATCCTTGGACTACACATGCCCGATAAACTACAATGCACTTTATTCAAAATACGAGAGAGAAGTAATACGTATCGTATACAAGTTGTCATGCAAACTTTGTTCAAGAAGCACATATAAACTCCAAACTTCAAGCCAGAAAATTCAAATTGTGCCAGGCAATATAATTAAGCCCTTTAACAAACAAATTCAATGCTTCCCGTGCCCTCCAGGTGGGGATTGTGATGGTCATATCAAAAGTAAAGACCGATTTTGGGGATTCGTAAGTCAAAACCATCTTAAGTTTATCCCTTGTCCAGAACAGTACTGCTGTTCCCAAGAGGACAGAAAATGTACATCTATCAAGAGTTGCGCTAGCCACAGAACTGGAAATCTCTGTGGAGTATGTAAAACAGGGTATCAGGTCAACTATTTTGATAATCGTTGTATTTCTTCAACTTCATGCGCCGGCCAGGGACCGTTTTGGATAATATTTCTAATCTTTGGATTGACATATGCGATGCTACTAGCATACTTAAAAGAGATAAGTTTCTTTTCAAAATACTTTTTTGTGCTAGCTTTAAGAAAGGTTTTGAAGATAACGAATCGTTTAAAACATGAAGAGAAACGTGAATTAAAATTATTGAACAAAACAAGAGATAGTTCTATTAATCATGACGAATATACCTTGATTGACGAGGATGGTTTTGTTGTCATACACGGATCACCGCCAATAGACGAAGTGACGTCATCGAATCACAAATACTATAAAGAAAACAGCAGAATATCTGGCATATTGAAAGTGTTAGTTGCCTTTTATCAGATTAAATCATTAATTCATGTCAAAGTAGATGTACAAACTGATAAAAGATCAAATGTTCTAAATACACTGGCATTCAATTTATTCAACCTTAATATACCGAAAGAGTTTCTTAAATTCTGCCCGAAAAAGGACATGACAGTTGTCGAAAGAATGATCATCAAAGAATTTTTGTTTGTTTGTTGTATGCTTCTTTCAGCATTTATATTTTTATTGATTGCAGGATTGTATTGCGTTGTGCGCAAAAAGAGGATATATTACTGGAGATACCGCAGATTTCTACTTCGTGCATCCATTTGCTGTTTACATGTTGTCACTCTTGGTTACACAATCTGGGCCAAATTTTCTTTGCAATTTATTAATTGCAGAAAGGTAAACGGAGAATATTTTCTTCACGTAAATGGAGAAATTATATGTTACACCCTGTGGCAAAAGGTAAACATTGTATATTTCGTTTTATGGATTTTACCATTCCCACTAACATTATGTGTAAGTGTTCGACTTCTTGAAAATCACAAAATCACTTTTGTGCAATTCTTTTGCTGCCTGTTTATGCCACCGCTAACTATTGGATATTGGTTTTTGGGAAAGTTTTGTCGACGTCAAAACGTAACAAGCGACACAATTTTAAATGAATATATTTGCAATATGTTTCAAGAGCCTTTTCGTAAATACAGGCATGGCGAATCTTGTTTATTTTGGGATACATGGAGATTGTACCAGAGACTCGTTATTGCTGTGTTTACCACATTTTTCATCGACCCAATGCAACGATTGTGGTTCATTCTTCCAATCATGCTTTTACTACTGGTAGTTCATTTGCGTGTGAAACCATATAAATCAAAATTCATCAACTGGATGGAAACCACATCTTTGGTCAGCCTTTGTTTTCTTGTTGGAGTTAACCAATTTCGTGCGTTTTTATACATGTACAACTATAAAAACCAAGAAAATATTATTTTAATATCAACCGTTCTGAATGTTCTGGAGTTTTTTAGTACGCCTGTTATCGGATTTGTATTGTTTCTTGTCTGGAAGCTGTGCAAAAAGATTGTATGTAACATAAAACGATGTTCATAAGGTTGGGGTGTGCTTCGACACGTGATTTAAATGAATGAAATATGCAGAAAGATTATCTTGTATGATTTGGGAATATAAAGGTAGTCATTTATGAAGTGCTTTTCAATGTTTCAATAACAATAAGTTGAGGGCGAAGACATGGATTTATTTTGAGGCATTTCTAATTAAATATGTATACGTTTTACACTATAGCTGCACATATGCATTTATCGTACCTACACTTTTTAAACAACCACAAACTTAAAACTTCACATATTAATTATCGATCTTTGTTTTGGAAACTTGACAAAAATATTAAAATAATTTTGAAATTTTGAGGTTTGTCCCCACAATTAGTTATTTAGGCGATTTCTATATTAGACCTGCGCAATTTGACGTATCTTAGTATCTTAGGCTGTTTGGTTAGATTACAACCCTCACAATGTGGTAATTGTGCTGATTCTTCTCAAATTTCGCGATTTTTATGGGTCCTGGCGTGGATTATTCCGTAAAGCTAGCATGTTAGAAAGCGTGATTAGCATATTTTAAAGGCTACTTACCTAACCTATGCAGATGCAAAAAAAACACTTCCGCAGGCTACTAACTGCGTAGAATTCGCAAGGTGATTCTGTCTTCTCGGCTATTTTACTTTGTAAATTAGCCGAGAAAGAACCATTGTCTCAATATTTTTGTAAGGGATTGTAGATCTTATTAAAATTTGTGGGTAATGTATTTTCTACTAAATGATTTGTATTTTATATATATTTCTTTATACGAAATATTTGGCTACGACATACATCGTATAATTTCTTGTTTATGTTTAGTGTGGAATATATCTTCTAAACATTGGTCAAACATATTTCTGTTTGGAGCTGTCTAACTATAAACAAACTTCCACCAAATTTTCTAATAAAGCTGTGTCTTGCTTCAAAACAACTACAACTGCTGGCAAATATTGGCCCAACAGAAGTTTTTAGACCTTGTTTAACGTTTGTCTGTCTGTGATTTTTTAGCATGGATACTTAATTCTAAAGATAATATGCGATGATATAAAGCGATTCAGGTCTCAGCAAGGAGGTTTAAAAAGAAAAGTAGATACATCTAAACTCTATTCAAATTTCTTTTGTTTACGCGCTTTTTTGAAACCCATCCGTTGCGCCGCTTTTGCTGTATTTTTACATGCCGAGAGTGAGACGAGTGCTTTAACGACAAAGCCAAACTTTCGAAAAACATATTAACTATACCGAAGATAAAAAAAACACATGGCTCTGTTGAATTATAAGAATTAATGTGAAGTTTATTTTCTCCACTTGCAAAACGATCCAGCTGGCGTTAGGAGCTTGTATTGGGTAAATTGTTGCCCTGAGATATGATATAACTTTATATCTTGTAGATATAAAATATACTCAGATAGGTACGAAACCCTATTGAGGGCGCCTTTGATCGCCTTAAAGCTATGTGGGCTATTTTAACAAGGAAAGTTGATCTGAAAGTGGAAACAATTCCTAATTATTTACGCTTGTTTGGTCTTACATAACATGTGCAGACGCAATTATTGAAATTATTTACCCAGGATAGCCTCTTCAGTTCCTATTGGTACTGCTATCAATAAGGGTCCTGCGAAGGGGTTCCTAGCGTATTTAAAGCTCCCATTTGAGCTACGAATTTCGTGCAAGCACAACAATGGCTCAACTAGACAACCGCCTAAGATATCAATCCTATTCTCATGCTGAGCGCTAAGCAGAAAGGATAAATTCACACTTTTAAAGTCTCTGGCATGACTCGGCCGGGGTTTGAACCCAAGACCTCCCGCACTGGAAGCGAACGCTCTACCACAGGGCTACCAATAGAACCTATGTTGATGATGAACTGGTTGAAATGCAAACAGATGTTATGAAAAGTAATGAAAATAAACACATAAATATCCCAGACCCAATATACTCAGTAAACGACCCAGATTTAGAAATAGTTCAAGATGAATGTTTTGTTTAGATTAATTCGTTATTAATAGTTATTTTCGTCCCCCTGGACTATGTGGCAGCAATAGAGGGCTATTGAGCATTTGTGAATACATATTATTTGGCGGATGTTGATAGAATTGGCTTGCATTACCATAGCTTGTTCTAGCAGCTGTAACGAATGGCTAATGCCACTACTAAGATCAGTCATTGCTTTACTAACACAACTAATACTTTCTGTAAACCTTTTAGTCGACTCTCGTATTGCATCGGAGATATCTTTTCTAAATTTGGAGTCGTCTCTAGCTTGTTCAAGCAATAACTAATCTCGTTAAGCAGCTCATAAATTTCTTTCTAGATTTTCCCTTTTGTTATAAATAAGTTGAGGTATGCAGTGTTTTTTTCTCTTGTTCCTAGCACCAACTTCTTCATTTTTAAAGATTCCCTAACAAAATCACGTGTTCTTTGCGTTTGTAAAAAGAAAAATTCAGCGCCTCTTTCCAGTTAGTTCCTGTCTCTAGGATTGGTGGAAGAAGTCTCAGGCAATGCAGATTCTTTATTGGACTTTATAAGGTTATGTGTTCAAGTTAAAATAATTCCCTTTTACACTAAATTTAAGGCGAAGTAATAAGTTTTTGATAGAATTCAAATAGTATTTTTGCACTTCCACTTTTACTGCCACTTGCCACTGTGTTTTAAAAAAACTTGTCTTATCTCCCGTTATTTGTGTTGTTCCTTTTTTTATCAGTTCTTTTCTCTCCTTCCTATTTGCAGGATCGACATTAACTGATCCAAAATATATTTTATCATCTGCACACATATTGGCCATTCTGTATGTTTGATTATGTACGACTTTCCTATTAGCTGTTGCTTACTTTCAAAACAGAAATAAGAATATCTGCAAAAACATTGATACATGTGTATGAAAACGAGGTCAGCCCGCTTGCTGAGCCATCCCGCTTTGTCACTGTTTATATGGAGTTTTATCCGACCTGCTTGCCGATATATCGGGTAAAATAAGGCATGAATGTCTTAATACAAACTTCTTCCATGTAAATAAATAATCTGATGACGTTACTGGTATTAGAAATGACGTCATACATACTAAAGATAGGCCATTTTGCCCATTTTCAAATATAATTTAATTTCTCGCGTTAATGATGCAACAACCTTGTCTCTTGATAGACAATGTGGACATGAGTTTTGATGGGGAACTCGAACAAAAAGACCAAGCTTCTTAAATCTCTAAGTATCTCAACTATTTCGTATGGAACACAAATAGTTCGCACTACAAGATCCTTAGTTTTTCATTATCATGGCGAATTTAAAAAAAACCCTTCTATTTCCTTTTCCCGCCTACATTAAGAACTAAAATTTTCCGTGGAAAAACCTTCGGACACAATTTTTTATTTCAGCGGAAATATTTTCGGACAAGATTTATAAAGTCAAAAAATGTAAGTCTTTTGAACGAATTTTAACCAAATTTCAAAAGTAATGATTACGGAAATAGCACAAAAAAAAGGCTAGAATTATTTATAATCTACATATATTCAATCAAGATCTAAAAAAGGGTCTTCAGGATGGAACTTTATAGATAGAGCCTCAGCCAAATGTGAAAATAACGAAAATAATAAGTTCAGAAATTGCAGTTTTTATTGATTTTCTGATTACCCGATATATAATTTATATGCACTGGTCCTTTTTTAAACAAATATGAAAAGACAAAATTTCCGTACAAAAAAACTTTCGGCAGGCACAAATTTTGGACGGAAAATGTTTCGGATTAAAAAAATCCGAAAGTTTTTCCGTTCGAAAATTATCGTTTCTAATGTACGTAAACATCTTAATAAGTTGCATATCTGGGTTAATCTTATCGTAATTTATATATTTCGAAATCACACAAGGATTTTGATTTGTTTTAATTTCGGTTTGTTTACACGCATCTTATGTTACTTATTGATTTTACAGTCCAGATTCGTCTACGTTCATTTGTCTACACTCAACTACACACTTGTTTGTTTCTGTTTTTAGAACAAATCATGCGTATGTTGGATAAGAATTGTAATACTTTTAAACTGAACGCTCGCTTTCCAAGTCTTACGATGATGACGGATCAAATTGAACTTGGACCGAAGACTTCTTACTTATTGAGCAAATGCTCTATCGTCGTAAATACGTAGGTACGATTCCGTCTTCCTATTTTTAGCAAAATCTTATGTAGGCGTATTACAAAATATTTACTATAGTATACAAAATATGCGAGCTTGTTAGAAGATCTTTTTAATGGCACCATAACAAGCGGAAAAAAATAATTAAATCGGGTCAAAAGGTTAACTATAAAATGTGCTATAATGGACGCAGGAGATTAGCGTACCATTAGCTCATTTGTGTTTATACTTTCGGCGTAAAGACTGCAGAGTCATATCGAATGAGTATTGGAGAAGTAAGCAAACAAGTCCATGGAGAGGTAAATAATAACGTAATTTTTTGTTTAGTTTTTTATTTATCGATTTACTTTTTTATTTACACCTTTGTTCAAAAGCATCATCACTTTTGTAAAGAGAGGTAGCACAAAAATGATTATTTGATTATGCTAGTCCAAAAAATTTAAAAAAAAAAATAAGTTTCAGAATGTTAAGTCTCCATCGTAAACTAACTTTAACTTTATCTCGAAGAATTGTCTTTTTTTACGAAATGCGTTTTATACCGATAGTGTGGGGCCGAACAATAATGAGTTAAAAGGGTTTTCAAAAGCAAAAATGTAAAGATCGAGTGAAGTCGAAAAGCATAGACTAAGAAAGCCTCGGCTGTTTGGTTTATTATTTTTTGAAAGCATCTTGCCCAGTTTTAAATGCTATAAGCTAGGAAATAAACAGCTGGCACATTTTTTCTAATTTTTCAACAAAGATTATAGCTATGCCTTCATGATCGCAAATAGTTTTGTAGAAAAAGGTAAGCTATGTTATGGTATGGAAATATGATGTTTGCTTTACCTAGTTGTTTTTTTATTCGAACGCATAAAAGACAACATTAAGTTAATTCTTTTTATCAAGGTAGTTTTAGGCATAAAAATTATCTACGAGTGTTTCAAATTCCCAAAAATTATAATTATCAATATGGAGTCAATCAACAACATATTTTGTTTTTTTATTATGTTGCTGCCTTGTCCAGATATGATTAACTTTTTATTGCCAAAGATTTTGTCTTTTTATTGTTAATGGAGGAGGTTAAGTTGCGTGTCTTACTTAATGGCCGGGCTATACATCTCACTATGAAAAACAAGTGTTTTGAAATCTAACCAGCATAAGATTCCTATGTTACTTCTCTTATTAAAAATAACCAGAATTTTTTAGTCTTTCCAAGTTTTCCAATTCTGGTTGCTCTAGTTGCACCTAAATAAGTTTTTTAAAGCTTATGTTTTTATTACCCAGCTAGCTAGCTGAAACATATATAGGAACAATTTCTACAACATTCAAAATTTCAAGTCCCAAATTATGTCTATGGAAAGAAATTTGCCTGAATGCTTTATTCTGGTGTCCGAAAATATTAACAAGAACTTAAAAGCTTGAGCTAATATCTAATTAAATTATATAACTAAAGTCCTAATGGCTGGAAATTTAAGATAATATTAATTATTGATTTCCGACACGTGAGGGAGGAATCTCTGATGATATATAGATAGAGACAGCACAGAGCCTGGATGCTTCAAAGTTATTGGTATTCAGGCTACTGGGATCTTTCAGTTCCACGAAATTCCTTACTGATGAGCGAGGAGCCTAGAATTTGTATTTATTGACACCGAACCTTGCAGTTTTTCTCTTCGCAGGAACAACTTTCTGAACTCATTTACGTCATAAAACTGACTCGATTCAGCATCTTTCTTTACTTTTAAAGGAGTCAAGATTTTGATCGAAATTTTTTAAATGAAAATTTAATTTTCTCCTGTTAAAGTTGTTCACTTTTGTTCTATAAAATGCCAAAAAATAATTTGTTAGTGCTGATTTATTAATAATTGATTATTTTTACACATTTGCTAAACAGGTAGCTAAACTAAAAAACAATTGAATATGTTTCTCTTTATTGTAATGGTCACAGATCAACATATACAAAGTAATTAAGCAAGAAAAAGTTGACTGATCATCAAAATAGCAAAAATGTTAAATAATGTGACGAATGTAATTTTATTATCATGTGGTTTAAGTTTTTCTCGCACTGTGATTGGCTAATCTACACGAAATATATGCTATATTTTTATTTTCTACCGAGAAACGAGTGGAATTTTTACTTACTTTTCAATTCTACAGTGCAAAAAGCTGATATTTTTTCTCTGATTGGTTGAAATTGCGTGCAAAAAGCTGATATTTTTTTCCTGATTGGTTAAAAACTCGCTGAGTAAATTTATTGTTTTCTTGAAAAACGAGAACTTGTCGGAAAATTTGTTCCATAATTTTCTCCTCGTGAAAAGCAAAAAATATTTTTACAAATCAAACTAACAACCAATCATAAATCTTCACAGTTCAATTATCCTTTTGTTTCAACATAGCCATTAAAGAGAAGTGCGCTCTCCACCGTACAGATTTGGTGTTTAACTGTAGCGAGGTTATATGTATAGCGCGTTGCAAAAGTTTTGTGTTTAATTCGATTTCTTAACTAATTTGTATTGAATTACATGAATATATTACTCTAGAATTTATTTTCATTTAATTTCATTAAGGCGTGACATAAACAAGCTTGTTTCTTTTAAAATAATTACCATCTCGCGCATAATTTAAATTAAAAAATTGTTATTACTATAGCACGTAATATTTTTAGTTATCTCGCGACAAAGATGTTATTTTTTATTTTTACTGGTCAGTACATCCAAAAGCTACATATTTTTACCTCCCACACAGCCATGAAAATTCTGTAATGTATTCTGTAATGTATTCTGTAGTGTACTAGGAAAATATATAGATACTTAGCAGTTGTGTAATATATAGTTATTTATGTCTTATTATAGTAGTTATCTTAGTAGAATTTAGGATTTAGAAATTTGTAAAAAAATTTTCGCTGGCTTAAAATTTCTTTTTTGGTTGCCACAAAATAATTTTTTGTTCGCCTCTCCTTTAAGTATTACATTTCACTAAATCACAGTCCCTAGCGCTGTTCTGCTTTCAAATCAAATCAACGTCTTGCAGCTAGTTTCGCCGAAACATTGCCAAATTTGATCTTTACAAATGAACCATCATTCTTTTTCCTTTTTGTGTTGTTTTCGCAAACGTTACCAATTCTCAGCTTGGTTCTTACAAGGCCTGGTGCAAATCCTAATTTTGATCTAAACAAAACAATATTCCATTGACTTAAAATTGTTCAATTTTCATCCCATATAGAATTTCGTGTAGTATAATTAAGTCTCTCCGAAGAATTTTTTTTTAAATTATTTATTCTTCAAAACCCACTGTATTCCCTCTAAATCTAACAATCAGCTTTTCTATAACCTTCGAAATTAACCTTGCATAGGTGAAAATTCAGCAACTTTTGTTATTATTAATCACAGTATTATCTTTGGATAAAACAAATGTTGGTTAGCTACATCTCTTATGTTAATATGGCATTTTGTCAAAATATGGCGGTAAAAGGTCGAAAAAATCGATAGGATTGACTTTCTTTTTGTTTTTTAATCACGAACTAGAGAATAACAAAATATTAATTTGTTCCTTATTGTCATTGTTTTCTAAATTTTTCTAATTTTAATTTTCTAACGTACAAGAACAACTAAAAGTAGAAAATTTTTAAAATATTATTTTTTCTGGTAAAGAAAATATTAATTGAAAAGCAATCATCTTCAAGTTAGTGTGTTTAAATATACAACTTCATTTAGCGTCAGAATGTCCTTTATTTTGCGAAAAGGTCAATGCGTCAGACTGACTTGTCAGTGCTGTTTTTACCGGTGACATATTGATGGTGCAACCATACTTTTTGTAATTTAACACTAACTTCACCTATTGTATTTTAGAACTGTCATTCAGCTGGTGCTAGCCATCCTTGAAATCTGTGTGATCGGTGAGAATAATATTTTAAACACGCAAAATCAAATTTTTGCAACATATTTACTTTTGTTTTTGTTTTCTATAGTTGTTGTATGCGTGGACATTCATGTTTCTAACAATGGCGTTGATAATCCGTCATGTGGGCATGAATCAAATCCATGTAGGACGATTCAATATACAACAAACAAAAGAAGTACAAGTGATACAATCATACTTGATGGAGGTACAACGAACCGCATGGTTTATTTCGTTACCGAAACTATGTATCTGCATGAACCACTTCGCATTAAAAAGAAAATTAGCAGTTATTTTAGACCGTTAATTAAAAAAGATAAGACTGGCAACATTGACATATTTCATATACAAAATTTTCACGACACATACTTATCACTACATGGAATAGAGTTTTGCGATATGCAGTTTTCTAATAATTCTAGTTTCCTAAATATCTTGGCAAAAGAAAACATCTCAATATATATTGATATTTATGACTGCATATTTCAAAATGTTTCTTCTTTTCTTCTGAGTGAAAGCAATACAATATCTACGCTTAAAATCACTGTGAAAAATTCTTTATTTTTTCACATTTCGCGCATTTGCAGTGCAGCTTTAACGGGAAAAATAACTTCCGTGATGATGTTTGATAACGTTACGTTTGTTAGAGGAGGAACAGAAGGACAATCTTACCATAACATAATTGGAAATGTTGATATGATATTCACAAACTCAACATTTGTAAAAACACATTTTGTTCTCTACTTTATCAACGTAACTTCTGTAACATTTATGCAGTGTCAATTTTATGGTTACGGATACATTAAAACCTATAACACAGATATAACAGTAAGGAATTCGATAATTTCGGGTACAAAAACCAACAGTTTTTTTCATGCCAAACAAAGAAGAACATTTATCGCAAATTCCATCTTTAATAGAACGAAAAGCGGCAGCCCTGTTCTATTAATTTTTGGCGGTCAAATGAGTATAATTAATTCTACTTTTTTGAATAATGTTAAAGGAGCCCGAATGGGTCATGTCCCAAATTCAGTAGTTTACGCTTACAAAACAACTGGAAAAATTATGTCGTCAAATTTCATTAATAACAGAGTTCGTGCCGGAGTATTGATCATAAAAAGAAGCAAAGTGTTGATGAACAACTCGAACTTCTTAAATAACACCTCTTTGCCAACAAGTAGTGCTATTGAAATTTCGAATTACTCAACCGTAAATATTAGTAACACAAACGTAACTAACAATACTGCGGTTTATGGAGGAGGTATGCGAATTGTATACAGCAAAGTGTCTTTACTAAACACAAATGTAACTAACAATGCCGCTGTATTTGGAGGAGGTATTGAAATTTCCGAAAGCAATGTGTCTCTACTAAACACAAATATAACTAACAATAAAGCGGCAGATGGAGGAGGTATTCAAATTAAAAGAAGTAAAGTATATTTACTAAACACAAATGTAACTAATAATACCGCGACAACTGAAGGAGGTGGTATTTATATTTCATTCAGTAAAGTTTCTTCAATAAACACAAATATTAAATTCAACAAAGCAAGAAGAGATGGAGGTGGTATTTATGCTAAGGACTCAGAAATTCACGTATATTCATCAATAATTAAAGGTAACGCCGCAAATGAAGTTGGAGGTATGCGTTGTGAAAGCAGTAATGTCAAAATTGATAACGTGCATTTTGACAAAAATTTTGCTAAAAAAACTGCGACCGAACTGCTTTTTACTCATGGTGATATAAAGAAACTTTGGTTAAAAATGAATAATGTCACGATAAAAGTCGCTGAAACAAGAACATATCCTGTGCCTGCTGCCATTTATGTTAACTTACCATTTGCAGATAATGTGACGATATACAACGTCAACGTTATATTATCTCGCACTAAAAAAAGGAAGCTTATTCCATCCATTTACCTTACAATCTCAAGACAAACTAATACATCCATAGACTACTCATGCCCGATAAACTACAATGCATTTTATTCAAACTACGAGAGAGAAGAAAGAAGTACTTTCAAACACAAAGTATACAAGTTGTCATGCAAACTTTGTTCAAGAAGCACATATAGACTCCATACTTCAAGCCAGAAAATTCAAATTGTGCCAGGCAATATAATTAAACACTTTAACAAACAAATTCAATGCTTCCCGTGCCCTCCAGGTGGGATTTGTGATGGTCATATCAAAAGTGAAGACCGATTTTGGGGATTCGTAAGTCAAAACCATCTTAAGTTTATCCCTTGCCCAGAACAGTACTGCTGTTCCCAAGAGGACAGAAAATGCATATCTATCAAAAGTTGCGCTAGACACAGAACTGGAAAACTCTGTGGAGTATGTAAAACAGGGTATCAGGTCAACTATTTTGATAATCGTTGTATTTCTTCAACTTCATGCGCCGGCCAGGGACCGTTTTGGATAATATTTCTAATCTTTGGATTGACATATGCGATGCTACTAGCATACTTAAAAGAGATAAGTTTCTTTTCAAAATACTTTTTTGTGCTAGCTTTAAAAAAGGTTTTGAAGTTAACAAATCGTTCAAAACAAGAGGAAAAAAGTGAATTCAATTCATTGAACAAAACAAGAGATAGTTCTATTAATCATCACGAATATACCTTGATTGACGAGGATGGTTTTGTTGTCATACACGGATCACCGCCAATAGACGAAGTGATGTCATCGAATCACAAATACTATAAAGAAAACAGCAGAATATCTGGCATATTGAAAGTGTTAGTTGCCTTTTATCAGATTAAATCATTAATTCATGTTAAAGTAGATGTACAAACTGACGAAAGATCAAATGTCCTGAATACACTGGCATTCGATTTATTCAACCTTAATATGCCAAAAGAGTTTCTTAAATTTTGCCCGAAAAAGGACATGACAATTGTCGAAAGAGTGATCATCAAAGAATTTTTGTTTGTTTGTTGCATGCTTCTTTCAGCATTTATATTTTTATTGATCGCAGGATTGTATTGCGTTATGCGCAAAAATTCGATATATTACTGGAGATACCGCAGATTTCTACTTCGTGCATCCATTTGCTGTTTATATGTTGTCACTCTTGGTTACACAATCTGGGCCAAATTTTCTTTGCAATTTATTAATTGCAGAAAGGTAAACGGAGAATATATTCTTCACGTAAATGGAGAAATTACATGTTACACCCTGTGGCAAAAGGTAAACATTGTATATTTCGTTTTATGGATTTTACCATTCCCACTAACATTATGTGTAAGTGTTCGACTTCTTGAAAATCACAAAATCACTGTTGTGCAATTCTTTTGCTGCCTGTTTATGCCACCGCTAACTATTGGATATTGGTTTTTGGGAAAGTTTTGTCGACGTCAAAACGTAACAAGCGACACAATTTTAAATGAATATATTTGCAATATGTTTCAAGAGCCTTTTCGTAAATACAGGCATGGCGAATCTTGTTTATTTTGGGATACATGGAGATTGTACCAGAGACTCGTTATTGCTGTGTTTACAACATTTTTTATCGATCCAATGCAACGATTGTGGTTCATTCTTCCAATCATGCTTTTACTACTGGTAGTTCATTTGCGTGTGAAACCATATAAATCAAAATTCATCAACTGGATGGAAACCACATCTTTAGTCAGCCTTTGTTTTCTTGTTGGAGTTAACCAATTCCGTGCGTTTTTATACATGTACAGCCATAAAAACCATGAAAATATTATTTTAATATCAAGCGTTCTAAATATTGTGGAGTTTTATAGTACGCCTGTTATTGGCTTTGTATTGTTTCTTGTTTGGAAGCTGTTCAAAAAGATTGTATGTAAAATAAAACAGTATTTATACGGTTGGTGTGTGAGTGAAGTATGTAGAAAGATTGTTTCGTATGATTTTGGGATGTAAATAATGTCATTTACGAAGTGCTTCTAAATGCTTCCATAACGATAAGTTGATACCCTTTTTCTCTGGAAAAAGTAACATCATTTTTGACGTATATATAAATTTCTTAATCTAAATATTAGCTAGAATTCCTGACAAAAGTATTGAGATAATTTTGCAAATTTTAAGATTTCTCTCCACAAGTACTAACTTCAGCAATTTCTATACTAGATTTACGCATGTTGAAGTTGCCAATGTTTATAACAGGCTAAAGATCTTAGGTTATTTGGCTAGATTCCAACCCTGAAAATGTGCTAACTGTGCTGATTCTCCTCAAATTTCAGGACCTTCATGGGTCTGGCGGGGATTATTCCGTAAAGCTAGCATGTTAGAAAGTGCAATTAGCATATTTTAAAGGCTTATTACCTAACCTAGGCAGAAGCAAAAATAACACTTCTACAGGCTACTAACTGCGGAGAATTCGCAAGGCGATTCTGTCTGCCAACTTTGTAAAATAGCCGAGAAAGAACCATTGTCTCAATACTTTTGGGTAATGTATTTTCTACTAAATAATTTGTACTTTTGATCTATTTTTTTCTATGAAATTTTTGGCTACAACATACATCGTAGTTTCTTGTTTAACTTTTATCCTAAATATATATATATTGAAGCCAATTTTCATTCCATGTATCTTCTATATATTGGCCAAACATATTTCTGTTTGAAGCTATCTATCTAACTATAACCAAACTTCCATCAAATTTTCTAATAATGCTGTGTCTTGCTTCAAAGCAACTACAATAGCTGGGAAAAAATTCTTTGATTTTTGAGCATAGCTACATAATTTCAAAGATATTACTAAAATAGACATAGTCACGTGATCCGAGGCAAGCGTTGGAAATTTAAAAATGGCAGCATGCTGTAGATAAACAACGAGGCAGGAAGGAGAGGATAAAATTAACAATCACATTTAAAACAAGGATGCATCGAATTATCAATGTAGCATAACCTTGCATATGAAATATATTTATGATAAACGAAGTTTAAGAAATAAATTTCAAGCTCCAAAGTTACGAAATATTCTTTCCATGTTTAGTATTATTCAAGTTACTTTAGAAAGCTATATTCACATGGGAATTGTAAATTTATATACAGCACTTGTAACCTAACCAAAATTTTACTGTATCATGATTATGACATTTGTAATATGTCGAAACTAGTCGATAAAATTCAATATGAAACTTAAAAGTATTTTACTTGTTTCGAGAAAGCTACCTATAAATATAATTTACTTGTATAAAAGGTTCTAATTTCCGAGTTTTCATTCTCTTTCTAAATAGAGTTAGTCTGCGTCGTGGCTTGCTCACTTGTGTCTGCAATTTTGATTTTTCTTGAGGGGAATTGCTGTTGTCGTGGGTAACGCTCATTGATTGCCGTGAACATTACCCTCAAAAAAAAAACTAAGTCATTTTTTCCTTTGCCCTTTTATCGCGTATTATCTTTAACTGGGCTTTTTACATAAGCAAGGGCTAGCCCGTTTTCCGGGAATTCCAAGGAATCAAAACGAAATGCAACAGTAAGTTTCTAAGTTTAGAGGTAAGATTGGAATAACGCGAGCGTTTGGCTGCGTTGATGAAACTCGAGTCCCAATTTTCGCCCTCTATTAGACTCATAGAATTATATCTCCTGTAAACCATATTTTCCCCTCAATGTTCTGGCTGTATGTCATTACAGAGGCTATTTTATGGATGTTGATTGCGTTTGGCCAGGTAGTGTTTACGATTCCAAAACATTTGCCAATTCTTCAATCAATATAACATGCAATTTAACCACAAACTTTTCAAAGCTAACTATGTTATTGGTGATCAAGCCTATACTTTACTTCCTTTTTGCAGAATGTGAACACTGTTCAAACGATTCGGAAGTAATTTTCAACAATATACTCAGATAGACACGACACCCTATTGAGGGCGCCTTTGATTAAAGCTAGGTGGGCTATTTTAACAAGGAAAGTTGATCTGAAATTAGAAACAATTCCTAATTATTAAATATATATATTTCAAACTGAAAACAAACAGTAAAACAGTAATAAACAGTGATTCTACGTCTTTGTTGAGACAACTTTATCAATATTACTTCACGTTAGTTTCTACATAGTTCAAGATAAGGTGCGTTGTTTGAATGAATTCTTTATTAATAGTTTTTTTCGTCCCCCTCGGACTATGTGGCAGCAATACAGGGCTATTAAGCATTTGTAAATACATATTATTTGGTTGATGTTGATAGAATTGGCTTGCATTAACATAGCTTGTGCTAGCAGCGCCATCGAACGGCTAATGCCACTAATAAGATCAGTCATTGCTTTACTAATACAACTAATACTTTCTGAAAAAAGTTTTAGTCGCCTCTCGCATTGCGTCGGACATATCTTTTCAAAATGTGGAGTCGTCTTTAGCTTCTTTAAGTAATAATTAGTCTCGTTGAGCAGCTCATAATTTTTTTCTAGATTTTCCCTTTTGTTAGCAATAAGTTGCAGTATGCAGTGTTTTTTTCTCTTATTCGTGGCACCATCCTTTTCATTTTTAAAGATTCCATAACAACATCACGTTTTCTCTGCTTTGGTGTGAAGAAAAATTCAGCGCCTCTTTCCTCTTAGTTCCTGTGTCTAGGATTGTTGGAAGAAGTTTCAGGCGATGCCGATTCTTTATTGGAATTTTTATGGTCATTTGGGACAGCTACATCTGTTGAACTCAAAATGAAATCTTTCCATTTTACACCAAATTCAAGGGGAAGAAATAAGTTTGTGATAGAATTTAAATAGTATTTTTCCACTTTCGCTTCTACTATCACTTGTCACTGCCTTGGAAAAAGCTTGTCTTTCTCTTTTACGTTCTTTTGCATTCTTTTTCTCCTTCCCATTAGCAGGATCGACATTTACTGGCCCAAAAATATCATTTATCATCTTTACACAGATTGGCCATTGCTGTCCTCAATTCTGTATATAACACTACCTTACCGGCTTCGAAATCGAGATTTGTGTACAAAATCGACTCTTGTAATTCAACATACAACATTTTCAACCATATCGTGCTCCCCTTTCAAGTTCTTTCTTCATGATTTTTTATTTTAACTCAGTCATTTTGATTATGTACGAATTTTCTGCTAGCTCTTGTTTACTTTCAAACCAAACAGAAATAGGAATGTCTGCAAAAACATTGATACACATGGGTATCGAAAAGAAGGCAAGCCTGTTGTACTGTAAAATACAAAGCCCGAGGTGAAAAGTACAGACCGAGCTTGCGAGGTCTGTGCCCATGACTGAGGGCATTTTACAGTACAACATCAAAACCGGTCAGTATCCGTTTTATTACCTGACTGTATCTGGTCTGCAAATAAATATTCCTTTTCAAACAAAACAAACAAAGATATATTTAAGTTGCTATTCCCAAGGAATAAAAAAACGCATGTTCGATTTTGAGACTTTTCGAATTCAAAATCGTTCGATTTTAAACTTTTGTAAGTACATAAAACAAATTCGAATCATTGTTTATGTGAATTGACACGAAAAGATGGTTATAAGTGAGCCACTTTTATATTTTTTGTGTGCTATGAAAATGTTTTTTTATTTGTTTACGTTTTTATGTTACCATTTTAATAATGGCTTCCAAAACCGGTTAGTATGGCTTCATACAAAGACCTGTTAAAAGAAGCCGTAAACCAATTAAATCATCGGATTTTTTCATACTAACCGGTTTTTTATATTAGTCAGGTAATATTACCAAAGAAAGCCCATTCTCCCCATTTTCAAATAATATTTATATTATAATTTAATTTCTCGATTTTAAGATGTAATTTATGATTTTTTCTCCTTTTTGTGTTTTTAAATTCGACAATGTTACTATGCATACTTCTGACATGGCTTCTAAACCTCAACCGACGAGTTCAGTTAACTCGTCCCCGCACCTTTTACAGTATAGATTTTAGACAGCTTGTTTCTTCGATGACTGACTTTTATCTCTTTTCTCATGTTTTCAAACAGATTACAATGCTGTTATAGATGCAATGGCTAGTTCAAACGTGAATAAGGGAAGTTCGTATTAAAAGTGGTCAGAAAATGAGCGGTTTGAAATCGGTAATACGCACACAAACCCCGTCAAGGTTGTTTCTAAGTAATGATTAAGAATATAGGCGTTTCGTATAAATATCGGTTGCATATGGTCGGAATGATCATGTTTTTCTCAGCTGATGAGATAAATTAAATATTTGCCGAATTGCTAAAGAAAAAATAAATCTAATAAGCCTTTATTAATATCGCCTTTTCATGATCAGCCGTGGTGGCGAAAAATCAAAACATTGCGTGAAAACGAGGTCAGTTTAGTTAAAGTTCAGGACGCCTAATTGTTTACTAGCTGTTTTGACGTTATCAACAAAAGTCAAGGACGAGTTACGACTATCCTGAAAATCTAAAGATCTAAAAGTTACTAGAAATGGAAATAATGGTACCTAAATTTCCTAAGTTTCTTGTTTGTTTTTTCCAGTCGCCATATTTAACGATTTCCTTGATCACTCATTCCGTGCCAAGAAACGACCATCGCAAAATACTCGTCTTCGGTCGTAGTTAAACAGATTGTCTTGTCTTTTATAAGCACTAAGGCAGAGTTTGCAAAACAACAACAAAAAATTGGTGTATGTCTCTTTGCCTTATGACCACTAATTACAGTAATAATGTTTATCACTCGCTCTTCCATTTATGAAAATGTATGGCCACGTATACATAATTTTTGCCAATCTTCAAACGAGGGAGAGTGCCCAAAGTGAGACTTTAAAGATAGTTAAAAAACGATGGAGAAATAATTTTAAAGCGTAAAAAGGGAAATTTCAAACACAAAAAATACAGACAATACTTTCTCCATAAGAAAGCGACTAACTGTTTGAACAAAGGAGCACTATCAAAAAGTAAGGCAAAAGCGAGGCGAAGCTGTCTTTGAAAACACCATCAATAGCTGCTTGTTCAAAAGAAGCCTGATTTGAGTAAGTTAAAACGTTTAATTCATAGAGAATAACACATAAACTTTGATCGATTCATCATAGTCAGAACTTTGTTGATATATTTATAAAGATCTTCAGTTTTCAATAAAATTTGCAGGATAATGTTTTCTGATCTACATCTATCAGTTTTAAATAACCTCAAATTGCCAACAAGGTGATGACGCGCCTTATGGAGATCGGTGCACATCCAAAATACATCGCAAAGCTATGATAATATAAAGAACAGTCAAGGTATAAAGTTCCCGACGGCTATCACCCTATAAGGCGGATACTTAAGCTTGGTACCCACTGAGCGTTTAAGCGCGTATAAAGTGCGTATATCTTAGTGCGTATGATTTGCGTATGATTTGCGTTTAAGTGCGTTTACAGTGGGGACATTATATTTTTAATAAAAAAAAGCAAAGAGAAGAGAAGAAAAAGATAGTTGCATATCTCTTATAATAATACGGAGAGTGTGTCCGTCTGTCTGTGACAGGCAAAGTGGATGTTTTCATTTTCCTTTGATGTAGCCGAAATTTTCTTTGAAGTCGCCGAAAAAATTATGTCCATTTTGCTAGCGGGTTTATTTTGAGTACATCACGTGATGAAAACGACTCAATTTGATTTGTTGAAATAAATTTAACGGCTAACTTTCTAAAAATGGTGTCCTTTTGCCACCAAAAAAAAAGACAAAAGAACGATCCATTTATCCTGAAAAAAGTTAAAAAAAAGAAAAAAAGTCCAAGTGAAGAAGTAGAAAAGTGAAGTGAGAAGTGGGAGCTAGAGCTAGAAGTAAAGTAGTAAAGTTAGAAGTAGAAAATAGAAAAGGCTAGAGTTTGAAGTGGATTTGAAATCACAAATAGTAAGAACTTTGATGTTTTTAGACGTTTAGTTTTTATGTCGCTGCGGCAAGCAGACTCGCATTTTCCAGGAAAAGCCACTTAAAAGCCTCAAATTCTTAAGGTTTTATATTTTACCGCTTTTACCCTAGCCACCATATTTGTTTATATTTTGTTGCATAATTAATGTGCCCCCTGGCGCGTACCTAACGTGTTTGTCCTAAAATTCAAAATGCTACATAAAGCTGTTAGCTGACTAACAAACGGAAAACTTTGGTTTGTTGCACTCACTGCTCACTGTTGACTGTAATGTTATTTTTTTACATTACTATTGTTTCTCTTTATATGTGTAAGCATACATAGCTAGCTTTAGTTTAGCTAAGTGTTCCCAGTTTAAGTATATTTAACTGGGGATCTTAGCTACTGTTAGCCTCCAATGCCAGCTCCTCTCATCCCATGGCTAGCTCTAACCTATGACTTATATTGTTATTCCTCTTTTTTAATTATCTATAGCTAGCTATTAGTTTCCAAACTTCTCTTCTTTTATGAGCACGAATTATGATGTAACAAGCTAGCTAGCTACCTACAAAATCTTTCAGAGACTTGAACTTTTGCAGGATAGTGTGATGTATTTTTATGCCCATAGAGTATAATTATTTTTACATTCCTGTAAACTTTACAAGGGGACCACGTTCAATATGACAAGTGGAATAAATTTTTTCAGAATTTAAAGTGTGTGTGTTAAGTTATTTTTTATTGTTTTGTTTCCTCATCCTGTTAAACTTTTGTCAGCCTACATAAAAATGCCAGGTTTTTTTACAGGGGTTTTTGACATTTGATTGGAAATTTATGTACGTGGGTTTATGACTTTGGGTTAAAAAAATTTATGAGAGGATGGTATATGGTTGTCAGTTCATATTGACTTCACTGTAAGCTGTTGTAAAGCTGATGTCTTTATAGGTAAAAATAACAGCCATACTTTACTAATTAAGAAAAAAAAACGAGTTTAAAAGTTAAAAAGTATTTATTTGTTAAGCTTTTCGTACACTAAGTACATCTTCAGACTATATAAACAACTTTGTCTTTGTATTTCGTATTATAAACTATTATTTGGGAGAACTAACTGTATGTGATGTAATTTTTGCTGGAAGAAAATTCCATGGTTTCACGTTTTTGTTTTTCTTGAGAATTTTACAAAATTTGGTAGGGATAAATGTTTGCTGATGATAAAAAAATTACTTAATGTCCTGACTGAAACTGTTTTTGTTTTTTATATTTTGTAATCTAAACGCGAGGACTGTGTGCACTAAAATGACTGTTTTTTTAAAAATTTAATATGTTTCATAACCTTTTTGTGGAAGATTAATATACGACATGCTGAATGAACTTATTTTTCTTGATTTAGATGTGTTTCTCCAAAACCGATCTGTTTTACATTTTGTGTAAACTTTTGTTTATGAACCATATACAATGTTTGTTGATTCAAGTTTATTCTTTGCTTATTGATTTTTTGACATTTAGGTTTAAAATTGTTGGTAAAGGGCAGTACAGATCATCATACTAAAAAAGAAAATTTTTGTGTTCTTAACTGTTTGATTTTTACATTTTGTGTAAATTTTTGCGGGAGAGGATGGTATGCAACCGAAATGACTGATTTTTCTAGATTTAAATTTGATGCTTTCTAAACTATGGCTTTTTCATATTTTTGTATAAGCTTTTTAGGGAAAGAAAATATTTAAAATGTGTAAAGAACTTATTTTTGTTGATTTGTGCTAACTCTTGCAGGTCTCCTTTTTGACATTTCAGAATAAAATACTGAGGGTTTTCAACATAATCACTTATAAGATGTATATATTTGAGATGCGTTATTTCTAACATTGTTATTATCCGTGTTGCGATTGTCGTTGTTGTAACTTTTTATCAACTAGAGTTTGCACCTTGGAAGCTGTTCTTTTTTATTTTGTGTAAGATTTAATGCGATTTGACATTTGGTGTAAGAACATTTTTTTTTGTATATGCACTACTGACGTCAGCAAAACATCTAAAGCAACCTGTTTTTTCATTGGCCTTTTGCCTAAGTGGATTTTTCCACGGGCCTTATCGACTAGTCTCTATAATAATACGGAGAGTGTGTCTGTCTGTCCGTCTGTCTGTAACAGGCAATGTGGGTGTGTTCATTTTCCTTTGATGTTGCCGAAAAATACATGTCTAATATGTAAAATTTTCGGACGTTACGGCGCGACGTCAATAACACTACTTTAACGTCAATATCCTATATTAAATTAATGAAGCCATTACAGTGCACCTAAAACTGTGAGGCCAAATAACTTGGAAACGAGGTGGTGACGTCAATGATTTTTCACCGCGTGGGTAACTAGGGACCACCTAGGACCAAGTTGGGTAAGTTTCCCAAACCTGGGTCCCCTAATCCGTTTCGGAATGAACGGGTTGATGACGTCATCAAAAAACCTTTAAACCCCAATATCTTTGCAACCGTTTGTCAAAGATACATATTCCTACACATTTTCGTGATCAGCGTTTCAAGATCTATACGATAAAGGCAACATGTATACAAATTTCTAAAAAAAAAATTTTGTATTCTGCCAGGGCAAAATTTTTAAACCCTTATATCTCATTAATCGTTCATCAAAAGCACATTATTATATACATTTTCTTGATCAGTACTTTAAACTCTACACAATAGCGGCAACGTGAAAATGTTCTAAATTATTATTTTGTGGATGGGTTGCTGACGTCACCAAAATTCAAATGACGCTTCTTTTTCATTTTTATACTGCCTCAGTGGATTTTTCCACGGGCTTTATCGACTAGTCTCTTATAATAATACGGAGAGTGTGTCCGTCTGTCTGTAACAGGCAAAGTGGATGTGTTCATTTTACTTTGATGTAGCCGAAAAAATTATGTCTTAAATGTTAAATTTTCTGACGTTACGGCGCGACGTCAATATCATTACTTTAACGTCAATACCTTAATTAAATTAATGAAGCCATTACAGTGCACTTAAAATTTTGAGGCCAAATAACTTGGATTTGACGGGCCATTGCTGACGTCAGCAAAATCTTTAAAACCTTATATCTCCTTAGGCGTTTGTCGAAAACATATGATCCTATACATTATTTCGATCAGCGTTCTAACCTCAACACATTACAGGCAACGAATAAACTAAACTTCGCCAATTTTTTTTTGTATCTGCACTGCTGACGTCAGCAAAAAATCTAAAACAACCTATTTTTTTATTGTCCTTTTGCCTAAGTGGATTTCTCCACGGGCCTTATCGACTAGTCATGAATAAAAGTGAATTGGAATTGGAAGAAATGGAAGATTTATTTTTATATTTTTACCACCGATATAAACATCAAAGGAAATATAAATTGAAAAATAAAAAAATAAAAGAAGAAGATTTTGGGTGAGGAGAATCTATCAACAACGCCAGCCATGTGTTTCGATTGGGTGTCACTACTCTTCAGTGGAGGATTCGAAGCATCGTATGCAGAGAAAAGATGTAGTGTGGGTGGGATGACCTAAGAAACAAGGGCTTCATCAGACGCACAGGACTTGTTTCTTATACCGCTTTCTGCCGGGTTTAAAAAAATCTCTTTTAAACGGACACCATGAAAAATAATATTTGAGAAATTTATTTTGTATTTGGGGAGTTTTTAATATTTCAGAGCATAATCTATCAGAAAACTTAATTGATTCATTATATTGTTGACGTTTAGTACAACAATTGATGCCATATTTTAACTTGTTATCATTGTTATGATAACGTTGCATTGCAATGTCAAAAGTTCCATTCGAAGGACAGAAGAAAGAAAGCTGTAGGTAAGAATTGAAAGAGCAGTAACTTTTTTCAACTCCTTAAAAATGTGATTTCTCACCTTAATATGTTATTTGCGCTAAACACAGAAATTTGGATCATAGATATCAGTAATGAATTTCAAAGCGTTATTAAGTTAACGGAATACAATCAGAGAATATGTTTCACGATTTCCTGTTTTGAAAACATCTACAAGAGGACATAAAATATTTAAAAAAATGGAAAATTAACGAAGCCAAAATATCTAAAACTCCATGAGATTTCAGGAAAAGGAAATGCAGAATCTTCTAGGCCAATGTATTCATATTTTCGAGATCGGAATATGCTATAAATTGATATACGTAAACAGTTAATAAAAGTTAGTTAATAAAATGTGTCTTTTACTCACAGTTAACTCTTTATATTTTTGACATGTTTTGACGAAAATTTCTGGCAATTTCCTGGTGTAGTAGCTATTTTCAGTCAACAGCCAAAACAAAACTCTTATCCACTGTTTCCATCTTGGATTGTCCTAAAAAAATTAAATGTAATTACAAGCATATTGATAGGGACTGTAAAAAATCCATTCACAGTTCTTTGAGAACAGTTCTGAAACTCTTGTCAATATTTTTTAAGAAAAATAGAAATAGGTTTGATTGACCACTAACCTAAAAGTCCTGACAATTTCCTGACATATTAAAGAAATTGCTGATATTCCTTTTTTTTCATGATAATCCTGATTGTACCCTGACATTTTCCCAATATTTTGGAAATTTCTGACAATTACTGACTGTTCAGAGAGTGACATCGGGTACATGGAAACCAACACAACCTTAAGAAAGCAACTAAAGTTAAAAACTGTTGAGTTTAAAGAGTAACAACTTTGCATATAGAACTTTGGACGTTCGCGCTGTATCAAGGTAACAAGAACACTGAGAACAGACGAAAAAACGTTGGAGGAACTGTGTTCTGTTAGGTCAAACCTTATTTACAACATGCTATTCACATTATGCTATGTTGAAAATACTGTTTTTGAATATATCATATTGTCGAATATCAACAATGGAAATATACTGCAAGATAAATATATACAAATGTGTGCAATAAACGTACTGTATTAATTTCTTTAAAGAGGAAAGGAAGTTTATTTTATTCTGAAACGTATGAGTGTGGCGTTTGCTGGAAAGCGGTGTTTATTTTAAAAAACAGTGAAGTGAATATTAAAATCTAATTAGAAAATAACATGGTTTGTCAATTACAAGCTATGCACTGAGTTGTCAAGAAAGGGATGTTTCGAAGTTAAAATATAAACTTTATATTTAAATATACGCAATTTCCTTTTTTTGTAGAGGCGTTCAGTTTACTTGTAACATTGCATGCCTTTTCGTGTTTTTTTGTGCGTTAGAAAAATGTTTTGCTACGAAAACACGAAATGCGATATATAAAGGACGAGCGAACCCGTTGATTTATCTACAAGCTACCACTAGTTACAAAATAAATAAATAAATAAATAGGCAATGGATATAAATTCTCGTTCCCATTTAATTATATACATGCTAAAGAAAATAGCTCAGACAAGATTTTCAAAATCAGCCTTCTGATAATCGTGCTGAAGGGACTGAAAAACTGTTTATATTATAGAAAGTTTCGAATTAGAGAAATTCGAATTGTAATAAGTTTTTTATAAGAGTTTCTTCAGGAAAATTGACGGTGACTGAGCGCTCGTTCGAATTATAGAAATATTCGAATTATAGAGATTCAAATTAGAGGAAGTCAACTGTATATGCAATTTTCCTTTCCTTGTAGACCCTTTCAGTTTACTTTACAACATTGCATACCTTTCGTCTGTTTGTTTGTGCGTTAGAAAAATGTTGTGCTACGGAAACACGAAATGCGATATATAAAGGACGGGCGAACCCGTTGATTTATCTACAAGCTACCACTAGTTACAAAATAAATAAATAAATAAATAAATAAATAGGTTATGGATATAAATTCTCGTTCCCATTTAATTATATACATGCTAAAGAAAATAGCTCAGACAAGATTTTCAAAATCAGCCTTCTGATGAAAAGCGGGCCGGTCGTAAGTCTTTATAATGTTAGAGCAATTTTAAGGCAAATTGATGTTATCAAATAATACGAGGTTGAATATTACAGTACACTAAATAAATGATAAATTCAAAAAGTTTGCAAGAAATAGAAATAAATATTTATTAAGTAATAAATATACACGTGTATTATTTTAACATATACGTATTCACGAAATAATGCTTCCCTTCATAATCAATGCTAAAAGTGCTTGTGTGTGCAGGTGTTAAAACATGGTGACCACGCAACTTTTAAATTTAAGTTAACAGAGACGAATGGTTTTTTAAGAACAAATGACATGACCTCCAAATCAGTACTAAATTTTAGAGCTAGATTTATTGAGTAAAGTGTTCCACTTCATCACATCACATTTGGACACATTACTTTTCAGGATTCTCTTGGACTGTAATTTAAGACTTTCCAAAACTTTCTACGATCGTGGTCCATGACATTTTATGACTTTACAGGGCCGTAGGCACCATGTTAAATGTGATCTAAAAATTACTATATAAAATGCGTTCTTGAGATTGCAATGGTTGTTATTAAAATGTTCATGTTTTTTTCTTTTTATTGATTCCTTCTCCAGTACCTTCACTATAATAATAATAAAAAATAAAATAAACATTAAAATAAACGCTAAAAATAAAACGCTAAATTGCAGGGTACAGGTAAATTCCATGTTTTAAAGAAATCAATATTATCTCGCCAAATATAATTTCATCGTAAAACTAGTGTACAATATTTTACAACTTTAAATCAACGTATATGAGTATCAATTTATGTATAGAATACTTTTAATAACGTTAGGGTACAAATTAAAAACTGAACAAACCAAATGTTTAAAAACTGTTGAAATCGGAAACTATTTCTATTTTGTCTGAAAACTTTCCAAAAAAAAGTGATATGATTTTTCAAATATTTCCGCAATAAAGAATCTCCGAATAAAACAAAAAAGCGACTGTATTGTACATTTGTCCCAACAATTACATTTTCCAATTAAACCCAAATTCCGACAGCTCTTTATATAAATATTTCAAAGGTTGGCGATCATTTGCCAAGCGTCAGTTGAAAATATTAACATTGACTCAAAAGCCTATGATTGGCGTCAATTCAAGACAAGCAACTATCAGGTCGCTTGGTTACACTGGTCGTACAATAATTATTAAAACGTCGCCAAGCGTAACTTTATAACAATTAGTATTTTTCACTTTCTGAAAAGGCACCCTACCTGAACGAATGAAATTCAAACAGTCGCAAATCATTTACTTCGTCGAAAGGATGATCATCGTACAAGTTTCTGATCTAAAACAATCAACGTTAACAAGATGAAATAATGAGCCAGTCCATCTGAAACAGCAACAAACAGGACAGCCGAGCCGAGCCGAGCCGAGCCGAGCCGAGCCGAGCCGAGCCGAGCCGAGCCGAGCCGAGCCGAGCCGAGCCGAGCCGAGCCGAGCCGAGCCGAGCCGAGCCGAGCCGAGCCGAGCCGAGCCGAGCCGAGCCGAGCCGAGCCGAGCCGAGCCGAGCCGAGCCGAGCCGAGCCGAGCCGAGCCGAGCCGAGCCGAGCCGAGCCGAGCCGAGCCGAGCCGAGCCGAGCCGAGCCGAGCCGAGCCGAGCCGAGCCGAGCCGAGCCGAGCCGAGCCGAGCCGAGCCGAGCCGAGCCGAGCCGAGCCAGTTTTAAGGGATCAAGAGGAGATACGGCAGTCGGAACATCGATTAAGGTTCGAATTAAACTAACGGACGGGAACAATGCATGAAGAATTAATTGGAAATAAAAAGTCAGTATAGTTGCGGCTCACAAGTTAAATTTCGACGGGGTCAAATTGTCGACTCAGATGCCCACGCAAAATGACGCGTACAAAGATAACTTACTGCGTGTTTAATTTTCTGCTTTAAATCGTATGAAGTTGTCGATGTCATTCTAACCATTTCTTCGTAGAATGGTTCATCTACAAATTCCACTAGGAGATCGACTCTCACAGCTACAATCAAAAGACAAATCCATACAGCAATACAATATTCCAGAATAATATATGGAAAGCCACTGAGTTTATTCTTGCTTATTTTCTTTTCTTGCATTAGTGTAAACACATTACACTAGATTTTCTTCAAAAAATATACCCTGGACATGTTCATTAGATTAATACCCAGACTCATAAAAAACACGACACTTCACAAAATTTTTATATTAAAGAATGTCAAATATATTACCCCGAACATTTTTAAGAGTTTTGGCCGAATTAACTTAGACATGTTAACACTATGTGTTTAGGACAAAGGGGTTGTCAGTACAACTACAAAACTAAAAGCAATAAATAAACCAAGAAGTACTAAAAACACAAAATAGTAAGCTGGCTCATGCTACCTGCGAACATCCATTCTTTCTGTGCAAAATAAATACCTAAAGGGGGGGTTTATGCGGAGAAGCAGAGCGCAGCAAATTAGGGGAGCTTGGTTGATCGAGATCCTGTCTCGGTGGCAAAATAGTTGTTTCAATTTCACAAAGTATAATTTTATTTTGTCGAGACATGTCAACAAATTAAAGAAGTTTTTTTTACCAACAAATTATGCAACTTTATAAATGTTAGATTAAATAGTAACATAAGAACTATATTTAAAAAAAATCATTACATTCTGTGATGTTTTTACCGTTGTTTTGACAAAATAAGCATGTTTAGAAGAATCTTTGTAATTAAAGCTACTTTAGATCGATCTGTAATATATCAACAAACTATCATGACTTAAGCCCGCATCACCGGGCCAGTTCGCCTCATGTAAACAGCCCCTAAGTATGGGTAACATGCAAGGACAGTGTCACTTGACGTTGCTACAAAGGAAATTACTTACAACTGCACGAATGATTGGCACACGGTTTCCATTCAACTCTATTACCGGGACAAGGTGCGCCATCAAATTCTGGAGTAGGGCTGTCACATTTACGATGACGTGTTTGTCTCCCCCCGCCACAGGGTCGATCGCATTCTTCATATTTTGTCCAGTTAGACCAACCACCATTTACTGAAGTTAAAGGTAAAGAAAGTTGAAAGTCAAAGTTAAATCATTTTGCTCGGAAATAACTTAATGGAAGAAACTTTTGCGACTTGTGAAGCCCTTTTGGAAAAATTAAGTTCCACAAAACTGCAACTTTTGATCAAATCGCAAAAATAAGTTTTGCAGTTTTTTTGAAAAGGTAAAAAATAAAAGAAGATGAGTAAAATGATGATCTAAAGAATGTAATTTAATTGGATAGCTGGATAGAACGTTGATAACAAAATCATCCTGTAGGTTCCCCGTCCATATTTTTAATCTCCATTTATAACAAAAGCATTATTAGCAGAAGTATGTTAAAAATGCATTTTTACCTGGGCATATAGCAGGCGCTCCACAGTCTACATAATCCGTGTCCATGCCGTAACACTGCCGCCCTCCAAATAAAGGATCAATGCACGAACGTGTTCGAAACTTTGTCCCAGCTCCACATGTAACTGAACACGATGAAAACTCGTTCCAAGCGCTCCATTGGCCATCCACTAAAACATAGAGAACAACATAAAAAGTGTAATCACTTGCACGTAAAGGGAAGATTTTCTGATTGATTTGCACGACTCTGTGTTAAAGCGGCCCAAACAGGTCGAAAAAGGAAATGTGAATACATTTGATAAACAGATCTAGAGATATGTTAGTTAGTGGAACGTGTTACTAGAGACTGTAACACGTTCAACTAAGTTTCATTTGGTACTAATATATTTACTGCTATTTAAGATGAACCCTCTTTATGCCGGGGTATATGTGATAGTGTAGAGCCAAAATGCCCTACCGCAAATAAGTTCCCTTGTGTTGGGCTGTAAGTCATAAAACTTGGTATGAATAATTGTCAAAATTCTAATTTCCAAAGATACATTGTTTAGCATAAATTTTTGGCAATATTTTCATACAATTTTCAAATGAAATAATATTTTGAAGCTTTAAGTGGGATTTTAATTGTTTAGCCATAATCCACCAATTTTATTAAGCCGCCAATTGAACAAAAAGTCCAAAAAAATTGATACGCATTTTAATTAAATGTAGCGTTTATTTTGCACATTTTGTGGTCGGAAAGATACTCTTGGGTCGAGATAGATAAAATTACAGGGCGCCAAACACCAAAAAAACAAAAAAAACAAAAAAATTCGTAGGTCATAAATGAGTGTAACTTTAGGAAAACACCCTTGAGTGTTTGTAGAAAGGGGCGTAATGTGTTGAGTTCGTTACAACGTAGCGACCTCAAATAAATAAATATCTTTAATGAAGAAAATCACTAAAATTTGAAATGGAAAATAAAAATGAAAACCGCCCTAATATTGCAATAAAATCTACCAATCAATACAAGCAACAATTGAGACAATTAAGAGACAGTTGATTGGGCACATAATCAATACAATTACGCTGACAGAGCAGAATTGTTTTTTTAACTAGTATAGACATCGACATTGAAGTGAAAAAAGTATTCTCATAGATAACATGTGAAAACAAGGTGAAATCATACTACCTTCACATATCCGCGCTTTACATGGCGTCTTATCAACAATGTCATCACTCAATTGTCGGTATCTTTTTTTCACGCCATAATTGCAACGGTGATCGCATGTACCCCATTGTTGCCATGGACCATACTGAATATCATCTGTATCGTAAAAGAAAATTCTGTAATACACGTTCAAAGTAAAAAAATCACCAATATGACCTTTTCATATTTATTTGGAATTCTAGTTCTTTGAATCACATCGGTGACTTGTCTTAAATTGGAAAAATGTTGGTTGTCTGAATTTTCAAGCCGACAAATTGCGACGAGAACTTTGATTTACAAGGAGAATGACGTCGGTATTCACAATGGGATCGGTCATATGCCGATGTGAATTTGTGGTCTTACAAGAAATCAATATTAGGTATAACCCTTATTTCAAAATAAAAAGCATCATATATCGCCACATTAATGTCCCCTAACAAAAAAAAACTTTCGTGAAAACTAATTTTCGCGATTGAAATTTTTGTATTTAAGCATCCATGAAAAACTGAATACTACGGCCGCTATGAAAATGCTATTAAAGAAAATGTTTGTTAAAGCTTCGGACAGGATAGCCAAGCAGTTTCCTTTCTTACTTGTACTGATGTTTTTCAGCCTTTTGGGACTGCAACTGTTTTATGTACGAAATGTTTTTCCTGCCTATAGGGATTAATAGAACATTATAACGAACATGGAACTTAAATTGCGGTGAGAAAAAAGATCGCTCATGAGAAAATATTTTCCCTCTTTTTCTAACCTGGTTAGAATAGGTCCATAATTTATGAGTTTTTACTTCTCTTTAAATGTCACTTTTAGTTCTTCCAGTCCTCTACCCAACCGGTCAAATGCATGTTTCAGGACATACGATTCGAAGCTATCAGTGACAGACAAGCAAAATTTTTGCTGTTGACACGGCAAGACACAGGGTCAAAGGAAATAGATTGCAAAACAGATCACATTGCCCTATACTACTTGCAATAATAGAAAATATAGTACCTGCACTTAAGCAGTTGCAAATGCGACTTGTTACACTATCAAGAGGTACAGCATCGCAATCATAATTTTCCACATTTTCAAAACCTGCACAATCACCCATCACTACACTTGGATCATAATCCTCCGAATAATGCGGTCGTGAGTTCATTCCGCAATTTATACCAGAATTTATAAGCAGTTCGGTCAAATTCGTCGAATTAAAATTGTTATAGCAAATTAGACCTTTTGATGCGCAGAAATCTGTGCAGCTTTCACCAGGACTTGTTTCAGCAATACCTAAACAGGTCGGTAAATAAATTATTGCAATGGTCACAAAAGTGAGATTTTATTATAAGAGCTTGACTGTCATTTCATTCGTTTCTGAGAGAAGTGTCCGTTGTAGGAAAGTTTCTGCTATAAACGATGTCCGCTGCAAGGTTTCACTGTATAGACGACGAGGACAAAATTGTAGAACAAAATATTCGTCATCCAGAGGAAATTTTGTAACTTTATGTTCATTTTTAAAAGTTCTTGGTTATGTTATTCTTCAGTTGATTTTTTTATGTAGACGTGAAAAACAATTAAAAAATTTTTTTAGACGATATATAGTTTTTAACTGAGTATTCTAATACGTAATTTGTCACACAAACTTTCATCACTCTCGAAAGTAAATAACAGATTATAAATCTTCATATAAAAGTTAATAATTGCTGTAGTGCAAAGCCAATTCTACAAGCTGCCTCAACCATTTGCTTATTTTCTGTACCCAAATCTTCTTTCGCAAAAGAAAGCATAGAATGGTAAATCGGAAAATAAAAAGCTTGTGACTACGTTAAGGACGGCCTTAAAGTTGAATCAAAGTTTTGTACTCGACTACAACAAACCCGTTACAGACATTTAATACTCAAGTAAAAGTACAATACGAAAAAGGTCTATCAAATTTGTATTATTATGGGACCATTATCTTTTTTCCGTCCGGTAAGATAGTAGAAGTATTTGCAGAAAGATTACGGTAAATTTAAACATTAAACTTTTCCTTCGAAATATGGATCAAGCTTACCAGGGCAGCTCACTGAAGTATAGCAAGGCTTATGTTCATGTTCAACAGAAGTACCATTTACACTGTTGCAAGGTAAACCTCCTTGTCTCGGTGGCATACAATACCGGTGTCTCTCATTAAAACCACTACCACAACTCACACCGCATATTGACCAAGAAGACCATGGTATCCATTCGCCATCAACTATGTAAAAAAAAATCATTTTTTACCATAACAACGAAAAAAAGAAAATACAGGGAAAAAATTAAATCAATTACTATGCAGACATGCTTCATAGCTATCATACCAATAGCAACATAACATCAATGATGCAAACAAATTGAACAATTTGTAGATAAATAACAGAATGGAAATTATTCACAGTCTCCATTATTAACATTTTACTATTGGGAATATTTACCTATACATTACTGACTATACCTTACATTTTCATACGAGCTAGAAACTAGGGAGAATACACACAACTAGCGCAATTTATAAAAGTTTGTTGGTGGGCATATTCATACACGTTTGTAAACTTAGTAACCATATTATCAGCCAAAAAAAACCTACCTGGACAATCGTGCACGTTACAATCCTTTTCATCGACATCATTTAAAGTACAAAAGGATGTATCATTGTAATAACAAGTTCTGTTTCGATATTGCTTGCCTACACCACACGGTTTGGTGCAGTTTTCACTCCATTCTGTCCAATTGCTGTATCCTAAAAGTATGAGCAAAAAGACCGAAGCTATAATCTTACAGATTGACTTATTCATGTCTTTTTGTCCAAGCGAAGGTTGGTCACATTTAGGCTTACATTTATCAGACCCTTAAATCGGATATGTTAATTTTCACATAACCCTGTTTATTATTAAGTTTCGTATATTTACAATTTCTATTTTTTTATAATAATTTTTTTATTTAATTCTTGTAAACAGGAATGAACATACAATACCATCATACTTTCAAGAATTTTCAAAGATTTAACCAAAAATATTTACTAAAGCTTCATGCAACTTCATTGGTTAATAAATCGCGCCTGGAAGTTAAATGGGTCAAAATTTTGATTTTTTGTGACCTGTGCACCATTCCGACCAAAATTGGTCGGAAAAAAAATAAATGCCCTATTTTCGTCAAAATTTGGAATGAAAAAACACATAAAAAGCACGCAAAAATGATAAATATGCTATTTTAGGTCAAATTAATATATATTTTATATTTTCACACCAAGTTCTATATTTCCTTTTAATCAATTTTAATTAATTTTAATCAACGTTCTGTAACTTTAAATGCATCTGATCTTGGATATCCTGCGAAATACATTCAAATTTTATTAGCATTAATTCTCCCACAACTTCTTTTTAATTAAGGTCGAATATAAAGGCGTGACCGAATTGTTAAACCGTCGATTAAAATCTACGTCCAACGAGTTTTTTGTTCACATTGTCCTCCACTTTCATTTGCGGACAAAAACAGATAAGCCCTAGTTAAAACAACCTGAGGAAATTATTTAATTCATTGTAGTAGCCTTAAAAGGTCTTTACGTAAAAAAGTACACAAACATACCACTGCATGGTGCA
Organism: Hydractinia echinata; assembly: GCA_030067915.1. NCBI lineage: Eukaryota > Metazoa > Cnidaria > Hydrozoa > Anthoathecata > Hydractiniidae > Hydractinia > Hydractinia echinata. The sequence goes on along the minus strand of JASGCC010000111.1, from coordinate 1,131,816 downwards.
AGTTGGCATACTGAAGTATTGTATTTTTCCCCAAGTTTAAGACAAGGTGACGAATCCAGTAGAAGTCCTAATTTCCAATGATAACATTCTCTTTTAAATGTCTCAATGCCCGTTCCACAGTCATTGCTGCATCCAATACTGCTCCAATTACCCCATTCTAGAAAAGAGCATGAGAAATATGAGTGAGTTCTATGTAAAAATACATACCCTTAAGTTTTAAATAGTAATACGTCTTCAGCTGTTCTTAATTTATCTTTCCACACAAGAAACTAGTATTTCAATATTCTTTGAATTAAAAACATAAAATAACTGAATTTCAACTTAATTATCAAATTATTAATAAAAAATAGTTAATAAAAAGGTTAAATGACTGTGCAACGATAAAATAAAAAATATTAGTTGAGCATAAAACCTATTTTAAGGGGTCCTCGGGAGGGATAGGGTTTGGGTGTAACTTTAACAATCTTATACAATTCTGAAAGCAATGCTATAATAATGTCACTAACCAAAGTAACTTATCAAAATAGCAGTCATCTATTAATTATTTTTTTAAACTTTTAATATGCATATATTTTTCGTGTGCATGTTTTTAATTGACAAAAATGTTTATTCTACAATATTTTTTAGGCATTTCATGCACAAAAATAAAACACTCAGCCAGGTTAGCCGGGATGGAGTGTTGGTATTGAAAAATTCCATTCCATCTAGCCGAGATTTTCGTAGAAACAACCGAGATCGCCGCTTCTCATATAAACATATACTTTTTATGAGGTTTTCTAACCTATGATGATATATTGGCAACCGGGTAAACTCGCCTGCATATGAACAGCCGTTAAGGACAAGTATTATGAGTACTCAATCTAGATTGTTTCCAACCAGCTCCTACAAATTGTACGGAAGTTCAGAAATTCAACTTCTGATTTAGTATTTACAATAAAATTTCTGATAATATCTTTTTCGCGAAAAAAAAACTTAAAAAAACCGTGAGAGTGGTGAAGTATACCCTCATAGGGGAGGGAATTAAGGTACAACCCAAAACAAAGGGTGAATGATTACACAAGGAGTAACATCATTTAAGTATATCATATTTAATAAAAGCGCCTAACTTGTATTAAGAATGCAGTGAAAAAAATCTTACCAAAACACGAAACGTTGTTGTGAACTATTTTCGTTTGATTAAAAGATTCATTGAAATTGTTTGTACAACTATGAGAAGATGCTGGTATGTATTCTCCACTTCCACTGTCTCTTAGACAAACTCTCTTTCTGCGTGAAGTTGTGTTGTTACATGCTTTTGACCATTTCCCCCAAATAGCCCATTCTGCAAGAAAGAAATATAATCATTTGGATGAATTTTGAAATAGGACTCATAATAGATTTCTTTTATATATATTAACAGATATTTCAAATTTGTTTTAAAGCGAAGTTGGTAAATAACCCTGTTCACGTCAGTCATCAAGTTTGAAAAAAAGAAATAAAAGGTAATACAATCATAGGCTACAGTAATAGTTAATTACAATTTGGTTTTTCATTAACTCTCAATCTTACCTGCCAGTATCTATCTATCAAATCGTGTCTCCTTAACGTTGTAGCAAGTATGAAGGGTAATATAAATACAGGTTACACATTTTAGTTAAATATTCTTAATAAATATTCTTTAATAAATGTCATATTTCTCACTAAAAAATACTTGTTTTTTATCATTGAGGTGTTAAAATATCTTATGTTGTTATATGTTATTAAAATTAATTCTACAAAACTTTCAAAAATTAGAAAAGTTTGTGATGGAGTATGTTCAATTCAATTTATTGTTTACTTATTACTCCATCATAAACTTCCTGAATTTTCGAAAGTATTGTAGAATTAATTTTGATAACATTCTATAAGGTATTCAAATACCATATTTAACCTTTAACCTTGATAAATCCTAGAGGAACAAAATTGCTAAAGATTGTAAAACCATTTAATAATTTTTTTTTACTTTGCCTAAGGAAAAAAATAATTTAGTGCACATGACTGGATTAGAAACGGTACGCATCAATTTTAAAAATCTACAAGGAGATTCTGGTATGTATTCTACACTTCCACTTTTTTCGGTTTTTTTGCAAAAAAACTCCTTGCTGAACAAGTAAGTGTGAAACATCTTAGTCCCAACAAATTCAAATTTTGCAGGTATGGTCACTCCTTATTCGCTTTTGTTTGCTTGTAAAATACTTTGCTATCTTTTTCGGTAGTTCTTTTTGCATTGGGCTGAGCAATAAATTAGGTTTGGGAAATTTTATTTAGAAAATTTCTGCACAAGTATTCTATATTTTTGGCCTTTTTGTGGTCTATAAATCAAACTTATGTAATCTTCTATAACAAAAATTGCAAATGATAGCTTTACAAACAAAATTTAGAAATAAGGTAGAGCTTACCAAAGCATGGCGTATCATCGTTGTAACAGGACTCAATTTGGATATGTTCCCCGAGGTGTGAACAATTTCCCACAGGATACGAGATTCCATTTCCGAAGCAATCACGTGTACGATTTTTAGTTCCGTTCATTCCACAGTCTCCCCCGCATTCACCAAATCCACTCCAGGTTGTGTAATCTAAAAGAATTTTTAAATTTTTAAAAATAACTATTTAATTAATATAAACTTTCAAACATTAAATAATTTTTTTCACATCGCACCTATGCAAAGAGCATGGGCCGGCATGTTAATAATGTCAATTCTACTGACTTCAGGATTATTACATCTTACAATATGAAACTAAATCTAACAAGTGGTTTTACCAGATCTAACATGGACATTGAAAAGCTGCTATCAGGCAAAATACAGGCTATAAAAGTAATACGGTAAAGCAGCAACAACAAAAAGTGAAAATGGAAATTACTCACTAAAGCAAACAAGATCACCATCACAATCTTCAAGGTAAAACTTCTCCGTCCTTTGACCAAGACAGTATTCATCTGAAAAGAGCTGGTCATCATTATTTGACCCTCCACCACGACACTCAACTGTCACATTCCTTGTGCCATTAATTTTTGTACCAAATTCACATGTTGCATTGCATATTCCTGGCACATATGTCCATTGAGGCAAGTCTAAAATACAATACTACAATAAATTACTCAGTACAAAACGACTATCAATGACTGTTACTATACAACAGACAAAATGCTGGATTTATGTTGTTGTTGTTGTTACAGCAGTGTAAATTTTAAACCGGTAAAGTTGTACGTATTTATGTGGAACTGCATTTTTAAAAAATTGTTTGAACAATTGCCACCATGACAGTCAAATTGAAGACTTTTATTTTGTAAATTATTAACGATTTCTGAGTCTGGTGATGGAGTAAGCCTAAACGAAATTTTTGCTGAACATGTTCCTTGCGGATCATTAAAGTCTCTTTGTGGTACACCCTCCCCTCTTTAGTAGCAAAGCGACAGGAGCACCTCAATGGTTGCTTTTACATCAAATGACACATCATGAGTATTTTTAAGACATGTGGGAGCAAATTCATATTCTAACAAAAAGTAAACAATCCAGTGCGAGTTTTCTTAACCTAGATTTACTTCTTAAGGGAAGAAGTGAAAATGTAACACAACACCTACAACTTTACCCAGAATCAGATCTTGTCCACTGAGATAGTGAGGATATATACACGCATATACCAAGAACTTTTAAAATATATCGATATGTAGGTAAAGAAAAACATCAATTCTTACCGCATCCATAAAGTAGTGCGAAAGAAATTTGAACATTTGAAATTGCACTTGAACCAAATATGGTCATCCATCCGTCGGGAAGGAAAATGAATGCAGTGGCAATTATTGTAGAAGGTGTTAGCTAGTAAAAACAATTTCCAAAACATAAAGTAAAAAAGAGAGATATTAGAATTACAAAAATCAAACGAGAGAAATTTAAGGTTGACATATATTTCTTATTCATTGCATGTTTGTTGATGACATTGTACGCAAATAGAACTCTACGTATATCTTATAATTTTGTTTTTTGAAACCGTTTAGCCTTTTTGGGGCGCCAAGAATTGAATTTAGCGAACTTTACAAAAAAAATCATGTTCAAGATAAAATACATTATGTACAGCTAGCAATAAAAACAACACTGGAATCCTTTCTTTTTGGGCCATGTCAAAATGAGGCAAAAGAATAAACAAGCTCCCCAACTGTGTGAAAAAGCAATTTTAAAATATAACATAGTAACATCTCCACAAAAATATGTTTAGGATTTTTCAGAATATTAAATATTTTTAAGTGTTAAGGCTAGTCAAAAGACAAACACAGAAAAAAATACAAAGAGTGAGAATCACTATGATAAACTTAACCAGTCAGGTGTTAGAATTTTACAGAGTAAGTAAAAAAGATCAGGAGATGCCTTCTAATACAAGTACATAGGTTTTGACCCACATTCTTCAATCAAGGTACTTAAAATGTCTGGATAGGTTACCTTGAAAGAGAAGCTAGATATTTCTAACATCAAAGGAAAGCTTTTTGCCATCTGCCCTACTCTGGCTGTTTTCTTTAGAGTATTCGGGGTTTTAAGGAAGACGGTTATCTGTTAAGGATGTTGTAACTAATAAGTACTAGTTATCGCACGGTGTCGAGTGCAATATGACGTATATATTTTTTGAGTTTTTCAATTTTTGAGGAAAATATTTTACGAAGCTTCAGGCGAGTAAAATATCTGCAAAAGCTGAAGAACGAGAAAAATATACATTAAGAACTAAAACTTTCGGACACAATTTTTCATTTCAGCGGAAAAATTTTCGGACAAGATTTATCAAGTCAATGTATGGGTAATTCTTTTGAACGAATTTTAACCAAATTTCAAAAGTAATGATTACGGGCAATGACACAAAAAGAAGGCTAGAAGCATTTATAGTGTCATATATTCAATCAAGATCTAAAAAAGGGTCTTCAGGATCCAACTTTATAGATAGAGCCTCAGCCAAATGTGAAAATAACAAAAATAAAAGTTCAAAAACTGCAGTTTTTATTGATTTTCTGATTACCCTATATAATTTCTATGCACTGGTCCTATTTCAAAAAAAAAATCAGAAAAACCGAAATTTTCGGACAAAAAAACTTTTGGCAGACACAATTTTCGGACGGAAAAATTTTCAGACAAAAAAAAATCCGAAAGTGTTCCCGTCCGAAAATTTTCGGTTCTAATGTACGTCAAATTGCATGAGTTTTGTGCGATAACTAGTTTATCATTAGCATGAAAAATATAAAAACTTTCATCTTCCCTTTTTAACACTGCCCGCCTCCTCAAATTAACCTGCACTTGGAAGAAATGTTCAAGATTCGAAAGTAACTGATGAAGAAGAAAACATTCGATTTTGTCATGGCTGATTAACGTTTTTAAAGAAACTATTTTTTAACTTTTTTTACAAACTCATTTTGAAGCAACAACTGTGTGAAATACGTTTGCAACTTTAATTTAACGTTTTTACTGTTCTTGAGAGGATTTACTTGAATATATAATTCCTTTTTTGGTCACTGACGAAACTTGCTGTTGTATGGTATTGGAATTTTTGTCAATGTTAACGGTGCAATTTTAGAAGTTAAAAGTTGAAGCAGTGGAGCGATCTGGAAAAAAGCTGAAGTTAAATTTTTTTTAGGTGTGGAATATCAGAAGAAATAAAGGTTTGAGATAAAAAAAATTGAGACATTTTTGTGGAGGTGGTTCGTGGTTATCGACGGCAAAATATATAGCTAGGTGTTGTTGTTCAACTCCGCTCTCGTATGCAGCAATCCTGCTTCAGTGTTGTGACCAGTTATTTGTGTTTTGATAAAGTATAGCTATATTTTTAAGAAGATGCTCGTTCGTTTTACTTCACACAACTGCCCTGTCACTTTCGCAATCAATGTAAACAAAGAGTTAGGGTTTGCGAACTAGATTTGTTTACAAAAAATATCCTGCCAAGTTCCGGCATTATGAATTTCTTTTCAATATTGATTGGCTACGAGGAGATAGATATATGATACATAGCCAATCAAATTCGAGATATTTTTCATGCTAATGATAAACTTATATATGCAAGAAATATGTAAATAACTTAACAAGACATAATAATAAAAAGGAACATTGCATTATAAACCACATAGAATTTTAGATCTCAACATTGCACAAACAACATCAAAGCTGAGTCTTCAACCTCCAAGGCTGTGGTTTATAACTACATCAGCAAAATTCAAACAAAAGGCAGTAGCGTTTAACTTGTTACCTGAAGTTCAGAATTAAATCCGTCATTGGTCAACACAGATAATGAAATTGGTGAGCTATATATTATCCTGTTTATAATAACATTTGGTTGAATGTATCCTTCTGAAGACTGCCTTTCACACTAAACAAAATTATTACATACAGACTATTTTTATTAAAAATACCTTTCAGATTTTCTCAAAAAGAAGTGCTCTTGTACACCCACAAAGTATTGACAACGTATTGGAAATGCTAAATTTGTGAAAGGCTGACCGATTCAACATCCCTGAAAGCATAGCTAAAACAATGCTTTTTACTACACAATCACTTTATTTTACTGAAAAAGCCTGCCCAAAGTATAGCATAGTTAAAACACATTCATAACACTACTTTATTTAGCTGCTATCATCAGATTTATATTCAACCATATACCAGAAAAAGACAACAAAAAAGTCAACCTTCATTAATAATGTGAATGGATACTCAGCAATGATAGTCGAATACTCGGGATTCAGAAGGTGCACACTTTCACAACGGTAATATCTGAGGGAATTGACAAGGTTGCATGTATCTATAATAAAACACACGTTCCGTATGGTAAAATTTTAATATTTCTACAAGTTTTTACTACTATATAGCCATATTTAGGACGATATTATTATGCTTTAGCTTTTCCTTTAATTTTCACCTGCCAAACAACAAATTTTTCAACTGGCAGGTTTAAACCTTTATTAAAGCTACTCTTTATTGGTTTAGTTTGTTACAGATGGTTTTTTATGTACGGATTTTTTACTGTATACACAGGATAAGCGCACAAATCTCTTTGTGTAAACCTTTTTAAATTTTTAGTGTAAAGGACAATGCTTACAATTTAACAATTTTACCAATCTTTTTTTTTAATTCGAATGGTGAAGAAGTAGTAGCTGGATTCACTTGCAGGTATACGAAATAGATGGCCTTTAAGATAAATGTTCACTTACTTTAAAAATAATAGAATATACCCTAATATTAAGGGTTGCAATCACTTCATCATGACGGCAACAAACTTTTGGCAATAGTTATCCAAAAGAAACGAGGCCATAATATAGTTATAAACCATTTTAATACTAGCCGCAATGTACTCTTCATTTAATAAGGTATCATCAACTAATGAGGTGAGCACCCATAGAAGCTGTAGGACATTTTAAGCAATAACAAATAAAAACAAGTAAAAAACAAAATATCTAAAACAGACACTTTAAGGTAAACATAACAATTCAGAAAGATCAAGGTGGCCACAAAATTTGAAAAAGTAACTCCCATGAGTTTTCTCTGATCGTTTCTTATAAAAAAGCGTGTTATTTGGTAAATCTCAGAAAAGCTAAAGTAGCACAGTATCCTTGGAAAATTTTCCACTTTTTTCGAGCCAAACTCTACGTTATACGGTGGTTAAAATACTCTTCGGCACATGAATTTGTCACCTAGATTTAAAATGAGCTTCAGCAACACAAACTTACCAGCGCAAGGTACGTAACAGCTTCTGACGTGAATTGGTACTTCACCACATCGCCATTTCTCTTCTTCATGATTAGTTAACTCTGTTGTATTATACATGCATTCATCTGGCACTTTATATTTAAAACCGTTTCCACATGTTTTACTGTTGTTTAATGTACAGTTTCCCCAGCTAATTTGCAAGTTCCAATGGAACAATTCTACAAAAAAAAATAACATTAACAAAATAACATTAGTAATATTTAGACCGGGTGTAAATCAGATTAATGGAAATAAATAATGAAATTATTTTGAATACATAATCAAACTATGCCAGCTTCGCAAGACGGAATAACGTTTTATTCCGTCCTAGAATGACATTTTACATGTGAACTTTATTCCAGAAAGAAAGAAATATGAATAAAATGGTAAAAAGCAACCTCTTCCATATTTCTTAATAGCAAATAATTATGTTTTATCCTGATTTTATCTCAGATGCATTTTTGAATCTTGATTTCGTCATTTCCTTAAGACGGGAATAAAGTCATCCCAGAATGCAATTTCATCCTGCCTGAAACAAGTAAACATTGTGTGGGCGGAAAAAGACCAGTGCCGGGATATGCTTTTTTTTGAAGTTAAAACTGGATATTCATCAAGAAAAGTGTATTTTTCAGTTTTTTGTTTCATTCAAGAATAAAGGTCAAAATCCTTTTAATGTTTCTCTGCACCGGAACTAATAATTTTAAAAGGTGACCTCCCTCCTCTCCAAGGGTATCTCCAAAAGGAGCCAAAACATTTTATTAAAATTCACCTTTTCTTTAACATACGCTGTGTTCATAATGGCGAATCTGCTTACGTAATGCAAGTTATGATTTACTCAGACGAAAAATATGCCAAACAAGTGTGGGGGAAAATCACTGTAATGTTTTCAGCTTTTAAAAAGAAATTGCAATTTTGTAACATTGCCTTACGAATTATATTTGATTTTTAATGATAATGTCCTCGAAAGAAAAAGATATTATAATACTAATTATTGACAACTACTTTGTTTTCTCCAATCACACTCACACGTGGTACGTGTGAAATGCAAGGTATGAGTATAATCTTTGCGCCATAATACGACTATTATTGGTAGATGGTAGGAATAATTATTATTTCTACCATCATATTTCAAGAAAAACGTCGGAAGCATTTTTTTGCTTTATTTATTTTTACTCTGCACATCATTTTATTTCACAATATTCCACACTGATGGTCTTCACCTCTACGAGCTTAGTGTAGCAGTGTTTTAGCTCTGAATTCCTCATCAGTTGAGATTTGAGTTTGCATCTTGTCGCATCAAGTAAAAATGTTATTCTTAAGGAAAATTGCTAACTATTGAAGTGAAGGATACATATAAATGTCAAGAAACGGCTTGTCAACCTCGTCTCCAGGGTTGTTTTTATTTTATGAGATTAGGACGGCGTGCAAGAGAACGAACATCGTCCCAAAATAAAAAGTGAAAAAAAAGAACATGTATATAAAAAAGGCTTTTAAGATATAAATGATTATATCATATTATATTATATTATATTATATTATCATCATTATATCATTATATCATTTGCAGGAAAGGGGTTGGTAGTAACTCAATTTTTTGTCAGACTTGCAAGCATTGGGTACATAAGAAGTGCAGTAGTATTAGTGGAAGGTTAAGAGCTGACATTCAGTTTGTATGCAAGCGTTGCAAAGGTGAGATTATAGAGAATGAAGTATTTCCAGCTTTAATGATGTACAACAGTGGCTCGTTAGAGATAGTTGAGAACTTCTGTTACTTAGGTGATATGTTGGGCAGTGAAGGGGGTGTTGGAAGAAGTGTTACTTGCAGGATAGGTTCTGCTTGGAAAAAGTTCAGAGAGTTACTTCCTTTGTTGACTAGCAGAGTCCTGTCAATTGAGGTAAAAGGTAGGTTGTATGAGGCCTGTGTAAGAAGTGTTATGTTGTACGGTAGTGAGGCATGGGCAGTGAAGCAGGAAGACCTTGACCGTTTAGAAAGGAATGATATGAGAATGGTTAGGTGGATGTGTAACGCCAGTCTGAGAGACAGAAAGAGTTCAGATGAGCTAAGAAGCAGGCTAAGTATCCGTAGAATTAAAGATGTTATCCAGATAAGAAGATTGAATTGGCTGGGGCACTTGGAAAGAATGGAGGAGGATAATTGGGTAAGAAAGTGTAGAGACTTGATAGTTCCTGGGGCAAAGCCCAGAGGCAGACCGAGAAAGACTTGGCAGGAGGTTATAAGGACAGACTTGATACAGAGGAAGTTGAGTTTAGATCTAACACAGTCTAGATCAGATTGGAAGAGGGTCATTAATATACCCCGTCCAACCCATGCTAGCATGGAAAACGGACGTTAAGCCGAGAATGATGATGATGATGATGATCATACAATGTTGATTTAAAAATGTTAGCAACAATATTCTTAAAATTTTAGTGAACGCTTTTTTAATGAGAGCCAATAAAATCTGTTTTGCAGGGGGTTGTTCTTATTTCGAAGCTTTTTTCAGCCCAGTAGTAACAACATAATTTTCAATTTCACTCCCACCGTCTGTTGTCTCTTTTTCTATATTCGGACGGAAAGATGTTTGTCTCGTTGTTCCAATATGAAAAAACAGACTATGAGCGCAGGGAACGAGGTTGCATAACTTCAAAATTCAGCCTTATTTATTTTTGCGATGGAAATTCTCAAAAATGTGTTTATGAACAGCGCCATAATGGCATTAATATGAATATTACTTCACAGTTGTGTAGATGAGAAAAGAAATTACTAGAGTTAAAAAATAATAGCTTTAGTGAGAATTATAAGAGAATTCAAATCCTCGAATGTTCTTGTCTTATGGCAAAATTTTAACTCGGGTTGTTTTAGTTTTATAACCAATGATTTGAGGTTCGGGTTCTTATAAAAAGACGTGTGTATATTTCGTATTGTTTTAAGAATCGTTTTTTCCTGTGGCCTCTTTTTAAATGCGTTTTTTTACAAGAAGCAAAATATATGCGATATTTCAAGCCACAATGTTGCTTCTACTACATAAACACACCTTCACATGATCAATTACAACTTTCTTTAGTCTCGTGACGAAGACAGTGTTCTTGGTTAATCTGAGCCCATACAATGCCCTTAATCAACGCGCAGTACTCTGGACTCTTCACAGCAAAGTAGGAAACTATCGAAAAGGTTTATCTCGATGTCTAGATATGAAAAAAAGACAAAATGCTCTGGAAACGAGGTAGGTGTCTGACAAGCAGTGCAAGTACCAATCATTTCTAAATTTCCAAAAGATCAGCTTCGTTCTACGCTGTGTCATGTCAGTTCAGGAAAATTTTCATTTGAACTTTTGACCTATAAATGATTTATATTCGAAAAGAATAGACAGCGGCACTCTTGAACAAACAGATTATTTACAAAAATAGTGGGTTCAATTAATTCTACAAAAGCGCTTCATAATCACGTATACGTCATTTGTTTACGTTTTTTCGCATTCGCTGAACTAGATCGTTTTGGAGAGGAAGGTCGCCATTACTACCGAAAGTAGCAAGATTCTTGAAATTGCAAAAAAGAATGCATTATTTTTAAGTTATATTAACAATTATACAAAATAATTATTAAAATAAACATTATCCACGATATGAGCAAAAGTTTGGTGGTAACGTTTAACTAATCTTGCCTTTATTAAGGGTCTTTATGATTGTTATAATAAAATTCCTTCGTAGGCTAAAAGAGTTCAGATTCTCAGATAAATGTTTTAGTAAGAAGTAATGCATTAAAAACCAAGGCTAAACATCAAAACATTTTTAGGTGTCCCTCTCAAAGAACTTCGAGGATTATAATTATAACTAACTAGTTGGCAGTCCATGGTTAAATCTAGGGGTTTGTCCATACTTTTCATTCTAACTTCTAACTAAAAAAAACACCGCTTTTAAATAAGCCAGTTGACTTTATCATATGAGTATGATAAAGTCAAGTATGAGCCAGTTGACTTTAAAATATGAAAAAAAATTGATAGAGCAAAGCTGCTCAAAGTCATTTTTTCAGAGTAGCATTACATTTTATGGCAATACTAATGTTGTCTACGCTTAAAAGTACATTTAAGGAAAATGTTACTACAAGCAACTATAAATTTTTGTTACAAAGAATATTTAAGTGTCTAAAACAAGAAATCATACCTTCACATTTACATTGGTCGTATTCTATAAATGAACCAACACAATATGTACGATCAATTCTGTCTTGCAAATCGCCATTTTTAAAACAATCCCGTGTACGATTCCAAACCCTCTTGTTACGACAATCACCATCACAAGATGACCAATTTCCCCAGGAGCCCCATTCTCCAGCAACTAAAATAAAATTTAAAAACAATAGCTGTAAAGTACTGTCAAACCTGTCTATAAAAGCCACTACATAGGGATTCATATATTACATTATGAATCCCTATAGCAGCTGTATAATATTGAACATTTAAGACAGGTGTTCGCTATAGATAAAACTTAACAACCGCCCCTAATAGACAAGAATTCGCCACCACTGCCTATCGCTTCATTTCCTTAACATAAAGTTTACTTTGCAGGTTGTTTTTTAGAGAGAATATTTGCTTTCTTATTGGTTAACATTTTGAAAAACTAAAACTTTTTTGTTAAAAAAAATGTAAAAAAGAATGCATTTATCATTAATGTTATCAAAACTGACATGTCCTTTCGACTGCTGGTTTCATATTTCTGTAAGTGCTTAAGAAGCTAACGACGCATTTTTCAAAATTGATTCTAAATAATTCAGGAAAATAAAACTACTTTAACTTCATTTTGTCAACTTGTCGTGGCATGTAACCTTAACATTATGTGAGATGTGAAGTAAACAGCTTATCAAAAGCACTGTTATAATGTTGCATGTACGCAGGGGTGGACTTTACTTCACATTTTGCAGAATGATTATATAAAGTTTGCAATATAGTTTTACAAAAACCTTTACAATGAATTTTTAAAATTTTTGGGGTTGTGATTTAAGAAGGAAGCCAAAAAAAGATGGTCGCAATGGCATAACCCAATAGTTGGGTTAACCCACCCGTTGCCAAACCAATGGGTTGATGACATCATCAAAAAATTAACCCTAATATCTTGGTAGCCATTTATCGAAAGCACACAATCCTATGGATTAATTTAATCAGCGTTTTGAGCTAAACATGTTACAAATTTCGGGATTTTTATCGTATGTGTATAAATCATTGCCGACGTCATCAAACTGTATCACTTTATATCTCCACTGATTACTTAACTGCTCTGTCCAGTAAAAAGGACACTACACTTTTTTTGCAGGACAAACTTTGTTTGAGTTAAACTGACACTGATAAGTCACCACTTTTGAGGGCAACACCTTGCTTGCAAACGGGTACTTGAGGCAAACAATTAAAAAAGTTGAAAGAAAAATCAGATGTAAAAAAACGGTAATGCGGAGGATGCAGAAAACAAACCAGTAGCCACTGTGTCTGTTATTTATAGCAGAGAAAGGTACCTAAGAAAGATAATATTTTAGCAGATTTTGTATCTAGGAATAACAACTTGTAAAACTATCAACAAAAATATCAGACAAACAGCAAAAATCTGCTATCTCATATAAATATTCTTCTGTTGGATCCTGAAGTATACAGTAGAGAACATAGTAAATATCCTTTAAGACAAAAACAAGGACAAGAGCAAACACTGAAAATCATCCATAGTAAAAAGCTATATTACATTCATTTGGCAAGCCACCTAGATGTAATTATTTTATTTGTACTTCCAAAATGATTTTTTTTAAGAAGGCTAACATTATATGACTCTATAATAAGACCGAGTGGCTAGTCTTTGGTTAAGATCGGTCTGAGTGCAGAGATCATAATATAAGTGCTAATATAAAAGTAATACAACTATAATTGGAAACTGGCACTTATTTAAACGTTGCCTCATAGCTTATGTAGGAAACCTTACAAACTTACGGAATCCGTCAATTTTAATGTTTATACATTGTTGTAAATTTTGGTCCAAATGAAGTCTAGTGCCAGACGCCAAAATGTTATTCAGGGAAGAAACACTAAATCCAGATGGTGAGCGATTCTAAAATGTAATTATAGCATCATCATAAAAATTGACAGAAAAAGTATAATCAAATAAAGTTACAAGATCTTACTCATTGACAAAGCTTTTCTTTGTGGGGTTTTTAAAATAATGTTATACGTCATTTTAATTCATAAAAAACCCTGATAGACAGTCTCTTTTAACTAATACCAATGTGTGAACATTCGAAGAGGTTATTTTTGTATATATTACTATCAAATATTTACTATCACTGTATTTACTATCAAATTAAATATCAGATTTTGTGTATCACCACCCTTAGACTTACCATTTCCATGGTATTATTACACGAAAATGACAAAGCAAGTAATTAATGAGCCCATAATTAATGCGATCAAAAATTAACGCAAATTTTGAAGTTGGACTTCAAAGTGTGTGGTAATTAACGAGAATCAACAAATTTCAAATTTTCAGGTGGTAATTAATTAACGCAAATTCTTGAAAAGGTAGACACTTTTTTACAGGTTCAAACTGAAAGAATAAAAAAGAAATAATGAAATGTCATCACATTTATTTTATCTTTCTGTGTAAAATGCTCAAAAAAGGTTATTGAAAAGGGATATCTTTGAGAGCGTTTTTATTGTTTTAAGCCGCTTTTACACGATCAAATTTTATATGACATATGATATATGATCATAAAAACCACCTGCTTGTCTCATCATATGCAATGGTGTTACACGATCGTATATTGTGCACCAGATTTTACTTTCACTTCTTTTTCTTCATCAACATGAGCGCAAGGACTTGCGCGGCTGCTGTAACAATTGCAGTTGTCTCAAAAAAAGTCAAGAAGCAAAAAAAGAAAGTATTGGGTTAAGCCGTGGCGGAGTAGGCGGTCACAACTCCATCTTTATGAGACTTGGATCTCGGAATTGCGTTTAGAAGAGGAGAATGACTAAGAATTACTTGCAAATGACGGCAGAAAATTTTGACGAAATTCTTGGGCTTGTTGAAAAAAATTTGTCTGTGTCGATTTTAGATTTTCTTCCTGCAATGTTTTTCTCTTGAATATTTCCTCGCTCTTCTGTACGTTTGTTTCATGTTTACATAACTTCGGTACAATTGAAAACGCGTTATGATTGGTTAAATCTCAATTTCAATAGAAGACAATAGGTTTATATGATCATATATCATATAAAAAATAGGACGTGTTCTATCTTTAAAAATTTGATCATAGACATATGACCATAGAAATTTTCATCATATAACGTATGTTACACGATCAAATTTATATGATCATATAGTATATGTCATACAAAATTTGATCATGTAAAAGCGGCTTTACAGGTAGTTGTCATGTTATCCATGAAACCTGCTGCTTTCCATCTTGCTGTGATTATCTCCTTTCCTGTTTGAGAATGAAAGTATTGGTACAATTCGGTCATCACCTGGGCGTGCAGAGGTTTCAAAGTTGACAAGCAAAGGCCTACCAATATGGTTGTGACATCTCGATCAGGGTTTATTTGAAGCACTTCCATGATACAAGTAGTAAAATACTCGCTAAATGCCCGTTTTTCATATTTTTGGAAGGATGCGTTTGTTGTCAAATCCACGGTTGCAACAAGTGAGTCATGTTCAAGAGATTATCTCCGTTATTACAGGGTGGTTAACACGTGAAAAATTCTTAGTGTTTTATGTACAGGATACAATTTCATGCCAGAGGAGTATAAAGCCGCTTTATATTAGTGGACTTTTTATGTTCGGGATAAGAACTTGACGTTTATTATAAAGTTTCCGTTACATGGGACTGTCCTGATAAATTATCTTAGTGGCAAAAGTAAAGGAAGTAGAGTACTCTAAGATTGGTGAAGATTTTACATGAGCTTGGGGCAGAAATTGACAAAGAAAGTTGAGATGGCGGAGATGACAGTGATTGCGGTGTTGACGATATTGCTTTTCGCATGAACACTATCAACAAAGATAAAGCATAGAAAATTTTGTAACAATATGTGATTTGTCATTCTAAGGAGAAGATTAAAGAGCTTATAAATTTCAACATGTTTGTTCTCTTTCTATTTCTATTGATCAAAACTAAATATCCATGAGTTATTATAAAGGTGTTTAAAAATTATTGGGTTAACAGGTTAACAGGGGATTTTTTAGTGCCAGACATTAATTAACAAAGGGCAAAATGAATTTCCAAAATTCGTGTTATTTACTTGCTTCGTTATTTTCGTATAAGGTAAGTAATCTTAAGTGTCTTAACGATTTGTTACTATCATTGAGTGTACATAATGCACAAATATTGACTAACCAATGTCAAGTTTGGATAATAAAAAATATTCCACAAAAAAGCATGTGAAATAGTCAGGGATATGTCTAGCTAAATACATGAGATTAACAGAATGTTACATACTATCAAATTATTCTCTATCAAAATTTGCTGGTAGTTAACGTCTGTGAATGTTATACTAAAACTGCTTGCGTCATCATTTTCAACCACAAATTCGAACTGAGTAAGGTAGACAAGTTTATTGAACGTCACCTAAAAAATATAATAGCCAAAAATAATCTCTTAAAAGAACACCCTCACTCTGTCCATCTGCCTGTGACAAGTAGAATGGAGGTGCTGATTTCCCCTTTAAAATAGCTAAAATAATGTTTCAGTTGTTAAATACTTTTTTTTTATTTTAGTCTTTATACAGATGCCTTGATGCCTTTTTAAGGAAGTATCGATATGTATTAAATTGATAATGTAGTATTCACAGGCTAATAACTTATATATAGTTCATTTGTAGACTATTGTATTTTTATCCACTTTTGTGTACAGTTTTTGGTAGATAAGAGAATTCAAACAATATCAACCAACTATGGTCTTATACACACATGGGACCATATTTTATATCTAAATATATAAGCACAATTGAACAAGATTGGGTATGCTTACTATAATAAACTTTTACTTTTAAGCTTAAAAATATGCCTGCTATGCTTATTTTTCTAAAGCAACAATTCCAATAAAGTTAAAACACTTCTTTTATTTTAAAAAAGACAATTGCTTATTTTTATAAAACAAAGCTCCTCAAATGACTTTCAAATCCTACAAATATAGACATCAACTGACCTGAGCATCATCTTGCTTATTATTATGCTAATTTGTAATCTCATAAACGTTACACTGATAAAAACTTAAACTCCATACTTTCAAAGATGACACGTGAAAAATTCTTAGTATTTTATGTACAGGGTATAATTTCATGCCGGAGGAGTATAAAACCGCTTCATATTAGTGGACTTTTTTGTTCTTGATAAGAACGTGACGTTTATAACCATTACCTCAAATATATATGGATTGACAAGACTATTTGGTCTAAATGCAAATGGTTGACCAGGGCATGATGCAGCGCCAAAATCGAAGTTCCCGTGTATAATTAAATCAGCTTCTGCAGATAGTTGGGCCGGTGTAAATGACTCAACAGTACTTTTTTCTATGCTGTCATGGAAGATAGCCGTCAATTGATATGCTCTTGTGTCTTGTGACTCTGCACCTAAAAGAAACATTATACAAGCGAATACCAAACTAGCAGAACAATAACAAAAAGTTGTATTTGTTTATTGCTGTAGTGCTATAATAACAGAAAGTGTTAGATTTTATATCAGCTACCGAATTTTGAAAAAGTCAAGAAAGTTCAAAAAGAAAACACCAAACCTGTGCACGGAATGTAACAACTGATCAATTGAAGTGGAACAGTTACACCACATTTTCTTTCATCTTCAACAATTTGTGGGTCTTGAACATCAACATAACACGTTGCTATATATGATTCAAAGCCATTTCCACAACCATCGATGGACTCTTGTTCATGTGGAAGGTATGCTGTACAGTTTTTCTTCAAAACCATATCTGTTTTGTTCCAGTAGTAATCAGCTAAAATAAAAAAAAGGTTCTCCATATTAAATCCTTATCATTTGCATGAAAAATATCTGCAACTTGATTGGCTAAGAGGAGTGATGTAAATACCATATCTCATACCACAAAATATTTCAAAAGTCTGAGTAGTGAGAGAAAAAAGAGCAAAAAGAAAAAAAAGAAAACATTCAAATTTTGAAAATAAAGATTTTTGTCTTAATTTCCTCTGTCCGTCCGTCCGTCTGTCCGTCCATCCATCTGTCTGTCAGACAAAAATGTCAGAACCCAAAAAATATATGCAATATCGAACTCTGTGCGAAAACTAGTAATTATTTTTATAAAATTATAACATATATATATATTAAAAAGTCAATTAAATATTTTATCAACTCTTGCTAAAGGTACTTAATTAAATTAGCATACATTTGTTCAGCACAACTTCACCAATTAATGGCTTCAAACAGTTTTAAAGAATAACATGGCTGGCCCATCTTTTTCTTCCTTTTTTTCTTCAGGGGGGATAAGTGGGTAGAACAAAAATATGGTAAGTTTTTTTAACATCAGCTACACAATGCTGTAACTCTTTTCCAACGAGCTTCATTAGTTTTCGCAAAAGAGATTAAAGCACCCAACAATTCAAAGAAAATGAGAAAAACATTTACTACTTGCCAAATTTTCACAAATTTGTATACTGTATTTCCTCGAATATAAGGTCTTCTATTACTTCAAGATACCTCTGAGAGGGGGCTATAATTAGGAGGAAGCTAGTATAAGAGTCTTTTATTCCTAGAATGGAGTTAGGGAAGAGAAATAAAAAAAAAATTCAAATCACAAACTCTTTTTCCTGTACCTTTTGTATTCACTCTATATAAAATTTAAACGCCAATTGTCAGGACTTGTTGTCCTGTGTCTGTACATTCTTACTGCTAATATTAGTAAGAAAAAACGCCAAGTTAGGAGACTTATGCAAAATGAAATAAAGAAACTTAAAGAGCGTCTCTCATACTTTCAACTAACAATAGAAAAAAAACCTATTTTATTGGCCCAATACTTTTAATTTGGTCCAATTTGAAAGGGGTCTACAATTAGAGGAGAGCTAGTATTTGAGGGAGTCTTTTAAGAAGTGGGTCTAGTATTTTACGTGGTGCCTTATTAGAAAAAATACAGTAATCTAGCTTACTGATAACATCACAATTGACTCATGAGATTAGTTTTTGCTGTTAACATTCTTACACCCTTGAGATTTTTCTTCAAAAATAATATACTAATTGATAACACAATTTGTTTGTCAGAAGAAAAACTATTTCCTTAATTTGATGCATCAAAAATCGAAGTGTTCTCTAAACTTCAACTATGCGTTTTAACAACTTTATTTTCTGCCCTAAATGTTAAATTTTAAAAATTATATTCAATTGCTGTCAGTAGATAAAACACAAGCACTAGAACAAACACTGCATTAAGCATGAATGCAATTTCAAATACTTTCTCTTCTTCAAAAGAATTGATGATTAATGGCATAAAATATTTAGCGCCAAATGGTATAATCACTTAGCGTTTATTATATGAGTTGTGAGCCGCTCATAACTTCTTAAAATTGTTCATTAAGAATATCTCACAAGTGTAAGTAAAAGTATCATTACTAATTTTTAGGGCTGATGCCAGAGAACATACATTCTTATGCCATAAAACCTTCTACACTTAATAATATATTGCTTTAATCTTATTCCAGAAAAGGATTTTCATGAAACCATAGGGAACAGAAATGAAAATATGTATCTCTATATAGAGATACATATTTAGATATGTAGTCTTAGAAGCGCTGTCGATGGAGTTCAGAACAGTTTGTCCATGGGAGTTATTGTATGCAGATGATTTGGTTCTCATAGCAGAGTCGATGGAAGAATTAGTTGAAAAGTTTGAGAAGTGGAAGAAAGGACTAAAAGAGAAAGGGCTAAGGGTGAACACAGCAAAGTCTAAAGACATGATTAGTAGCATTGCAGCCAAGTGTGACCTTGTAGTTGGAAAGTGGCCTTGTGGAGTTTGCAGGAAAGGGGTTGGTAGTAACTCAATTTTTTGTCAGACTTGCAAGCATTGGGTACATAAGAAGTGCAGTAGTATTGGTGGAAGGTTAAGAGCTAACATTCAGTTTGTATGCAAGCGTTGCAAAGGTGAGATTATAGAGAATGAAGTATTTCCAGCTTTAATGTTGGTGTAAATTAGTATTTACCATTTACTATGTAAAACCAACTTTAAATAAATGAAATAATAAATAAATAAATAATGATGTACAACAGTGGCTCGTTAGAGATAGTTGAGAACTTCTGTTACTTAGGTGATATGTTGGGCAGTGAAGGGGGTGTTGGAAGACGTGTTACTTGCAGGATAGGTTCTGCTTGGAAAAAGTTCAGAGAGTTACTGCCTTTGTTGACTAGCAGGGTCTTGTCAATTGAGGTAAAAGGGAGGTTGTATGAGGCCTGTGTAAGAAGTGTTATGTTGTATGGTAGTGAGACATGGGCAGTGAAGCAGGAAGATCTTGACCGTTTAGAAAGGAATGATATGAGAATGGTTAGGTGGATGTGTAACGCCAGTCTGAGAGACAGAATGAGTTCAGATGAGCTAAGAAGCAGGCTAAGTATCCGTAGAATTAAAGATATTATCCAGATAAGAAGATTGAATTGGCTGGGGCACTTGGAAAGAATGGAGGAGGATAAATGGGTAAGAAAGTGTAGAGACTTGATAGTTCCTGGGGCAAAGCCCAGAGGCAGACCGAGACAGACTTGGCAGGAGGTTATAAGGACAGACTTGATGCAGAGGAAGTTGAGTTTAGATCTAACACAGTCTAGATCAGATTGGAAGAGGGTCATTAATATACCCCGTCCAACCCATGCTAGCATGGAAAACGGACGTTAAGCCGAGAATGATGATGATGATGATGATGATGATGATGATGATGATATAGAGATACATATTTAGCTATTATAGATACAGCTGTTATCTCCTAAATAATAGCCGTATTTTGTCTGTCTGTCCCCAAAAAAAGCGACGTGCAATGGGCACATGAAATAGCAAGCAAATTCAAAACGGGTGACCCTGTGGATATACCCATGGGTTAACGACTAGTTATAATAGTTGTATTTTTGCAAAATGGTGGCTAAATGTCTATTTTGTGCTAAGAATGGACAAAATAGCGATTCCTTAGATATTTACGACGGGTGTTGACTGGAATATTTAGTTGAACCTGTGGATTTCAGCCAATTCAAATTTTTCATTTCAACATAAAATTCTGAGGTGATATATTATTTGCCTGTGTGCTTTATTAACATGCAAGCATTGGTGTAGAAAATTATTAGGCTTGGATTTTGCTTTGGGCTAACAACTTTATAGTAATAGTCATATTTTATCTTTTTAAAATTTTTATCTGATTAAACACCGCTTTATCTCAGACCTCCCAGAGTATCTTTATTACTTTAAGCCAACAGGCACACGAAAATACAGATGTTGAAAGTAAATACAACAAGCAGATTTCTTTGATATTTCCTTATATGAAACTCACTGTGGGCACATAATAGCAATGAGTACTGGCAGGTGATTCCGCATGTATTTTTTCATAGGCAAACAACTAGTATCAATGTCCTTATTTTATTAACACACTTGGTGTGGAGCATAGAACTTAACCTTTTGTCTACATTTAATTATAATAAGCCTGTTGTTAAAAAAACATGACTTCTGTTGGCATATAAAACCTATAGACCGTGTGTCACTGTGCACCAAAAAGTCAATATTGTCCTCGTCATGTCATTCTTATTGAGATAGTGGTTTTCATGTACAAATACTAGTGTGCAAATATAGATATAAGATTAGACTGAGATTGGTAGAATATTATCTTGCCAGAATGTTATTTGCTTCAGTATGTTATATGGTATAATTAAATAGCAGTGCTAGATAAAAATGTAGCATTTTTTATCTAAATAATCAGTTCTTACATGGACAATATTCATAACAGTGTTCCGACTCCACTGTCTTATTACCACACTTTTCTGATTCCACAATTTTCCCACTGGAAGTGTCATTACATTGTGTTCTCATTCTCCATCGGGAGCCATTACCACATAATTCAAATGTATCGCACATAGTAGACCACATAGACCATGAAACCCATTCTATAATAAGAAAACAAAATTTAGTTTTGGGACACTAGTATGCCTCAAAGGATTCAATTTATACATTTAAATATAGCATCAGAGATATTATTTTTGCATTGACTACAGAAAAAAACACACTACATGATATATACAACTTGTCTTTTAAGCACAATAACTTTCCTAATTCTGCTCAAATCTGCTTCATAAAATAATCCTTACATGTTCACTTAAAGGTCCTAAAATATCAAGAAGGCATGTAAAAATTGTGCCTGCGAAATGCATTTCCAGTAAAGGCAAAAATTCTCACTTGTTTAAGAGCTGGGCAGAACTATTTCGAAAAACCAATATAGAATGCTCAAAAAAATACTTATAAATTTAAATAAACATATGCAACATATGTAACAGTAAGCCACATAGCTCCTAAAATAAAATAAAAAATAATACCTGGAGTAAAATTGCATTTTTTAACAAAATGTATTCTTCAGTGCACAATGTTTCATTGACCACTTCACCATTTTTAATAAGCGTGCAAAGTTGATGCTTTTGGTTGGTACCCGCACCATAAACATCATCTGTTGGGTCACAACCACTCAAGTTTGACCATCCTTTTAAACCATATTCTGTAAAAGAAATAGAACTGGGTATATCTTATCATTATAACATTAAATAATTTATATATTCCAATGACATTTCTTTCATTGTAATAACCCATTAGCCGTTGTTGTTAAGGTTTAAAGCAACCACTTCATTATTTCTATATCATTTAAATTACAAGCAATACACTGAATTTTATTTTCCAGGGTCTTAAATAAAGACTTCACTCTTAAAAATTCTTAATATAATAATGAAACTGCCATCATAACTAAGAATTATCTACGAAATATATCTAACTGAAACCTGAAATGAAAAATGGTGTTTTGTACACCTTTAAAGTACAATTGGCCAATACTAATAGTTTTTGACATTGTATATAACGACTTTCATTTGTTTCATGTTTACTCTTCTTTTTTTTTACTTTGATTTTAAGTTTAAAGAAGATATGCATATATATTCGGAATTGCTTTTATTCTTTATAATTCTGAACATATCGACAGGAAAGGATAATAGTTGTTGCTAACTGATGATTACAAAATTTTCAGGGTTTTTAAAAAAAAATAATGTAAATTCCAGGGTTTTTAGGGTCACTTCTCCAAAGTCAGGGATTTTTGGGGGTTATGTTACGCGTATATGTTGCTAATGGAGCTGTATAACCCAGCATGCATATTATTTTGCAGTCATAGTAAAGTAAAAAACGACCAAACAAAACAACAATTACACCCCCTGGATTGTTTTTATTTATGGCAGATCTGTTAATACTTTGTTGAGGCTTGTGTTCTTATAAAAAATATTTTAAAAAAATGCGTGTATGACACAACGAAAAGTGCCTATGTTTTCAGTGTACCAACATCATTATACGGTCTAAAATATTTTCTTCTATGAGTTAAAATATATAAAAAAAAATTAAAACTTGTTATAAACTTTGATATAAATAAAAATTGTATATATTAGTTTCCTAAAAAAAAGACTGATAACTAGCGAACTTTGTGATTTGCGATAAGGATTTTCTTTCCAAAACAACCGCCACATTTAGTTGCATAATCCAGAAAACTAGCCGGTGACCAATGGATAAATCCACAGGTTTGTCCGTCCTTTATTTACTGAATTCATGTGTCTCGCTACTGCGGTTACCATTTTGTGTCACAGACAGACAGCTGTATACAGGTATTACGTCTCACTACTTGCGGTAACATTTTGTGTGACAGACAGACGTATACGGGTATCACTACCAAACACACTTTTATTAAATAGCGTCACCACCAACAAAATAAATTGGCCGTCAACTAAAAAAATTGACCGTCAAGTAAATAAATTGACTGACAACGAAATAAATTGACCGTAGTTAAGTAATACTAACCGTTAATGTTTCTTGTTAACGGTTAATTTATAACTTGCAAATCTTCTCCGTAAATATTAACCGTTAACAAATTAATTAACAGATTATAAACATTATTGACGGTTAATAAATCTTGTTAACTTCCAATATCAATATCGTCTGACAAGGTTCGTACGCTTTTTTCCTATCATTATACAACGCTACGAAATACTTCGTTTTCTTCGTTTAAAATAAAAAATATAAACGAAGTTCATACGAACTTTTTTAAAACGAACTTAAACGAAGTTTTTTTTATCACACGAAGAAAATGATTTGAACTTTAAGCAAAGTAAATTACTGTACGAACTTGAAACGCACTTCTAAAATACCAGCCTTATTTGCGCACAACTGAATATAAAAGTTTAAATTTTTGTGTCATTTATAACAAAAATTAGGTACTTTCGCTAAATAGCTATAACACAAGTGAGAAACAAGACAAATTATTATTCCTTCACAACAAAAAATATTACTGCGTGTCTGATGCGAAAATACATATAAAAATATGCTTGTTGTAACACCTTCACTACACTTCGTTGTAAACACAGTTATTGAAGAATTAAACTTCTATTTAAATCTAGCACAAACAATATTATTTAAACTTATTATTTATCTCACGAAATAAAGTTTAGTTTCTTTTATAATAAGACGCAGTGATGATAGCGCAATGAACTTCGTAAACAAAAAAAAGATTATTTTAATTTTTTTTTTATAATAAGACGCGTAATAAGCGAATTTTGTCATTGTTTAAATATATTTGAATATAAATACCTTAGATAATAGTCCAAAATGAAATAAACGCACTTCGTAACGAAACGAACTTTATAATTGTTAAAAAAAATCAATAAAAAGACTTTACTTCTTTGAAACGATACGAACTACATACGAACTTTATTTTAAATGATAGGAACTTTATACGAACTTTATAATTTTGATGATACGCAAAAGTTCGTAATAAAATTATACGACAGATTTAATTAATCGATACGAAGTTTCGGTGCATTTGACTAAAATTTAGAATTTAAATTGACTGGCAACGTTTAAAATTGGCAGACAACATATTTAATTAATCGTTAATTTTTCTGATTGACCGTCAATAAATTTTATTAACCGTTAATACGTCTTTCATATTTATAAAATATCTGGAATGACCGACAATCAAAATTATTAACCGTCAACAAATTTTATTAACAGCCAATCTTTTAAATTGACGGTCAATTAAATTTGTTATCAGTTAACAAAAAAAGTTAACAGGCAACAAAAAACATTGACCGTTAATAAATATCATTAACCGTTAACGTCAGAACATTGACGGTGGCGCTATTTAATAAAAGTGGGTTTGGTAGTGTATTGTAATATAGATAAATCAGAGACATAAGATATTTGCCATATCATGCAAAAAAAAATGAAAAAACATTTCTTTTTTCATTGAAAATTGAAATAAAATCGTTACAAACCTGAATTTACCTCTCTAACAAAAACTTTAAATAAAAGTAAATCATTTTTTCAAGTTAAATCTGTGTTGCTTTGTGGTTTTCATCAGTTGAAAATGTGTAGCCCAAAGTAGGTAGGTATAGCATTCTCTGGCGTTCTTCTATTGAAAGTCTATTTCTCGTCGTAGTTACTAAACTCTGACTCTATTGACATCTGACACAAAATCCAAAGCGATATTTACAGCATGACTTATTGGCTTATAAATATGCTAGGTTCCAGGGAATGCTGTGCTTATTTATATCTAATATAATAATACGCTAAGTGTGTCTGTCTGTCTGTGACAGGCAAAGTAGATCTCTTCATTTGCCTTTGATGTTGCCGAAAAAATCTTTGATGTTGCCGTAAAATATATGTCTTCTTTGTCGTGAAAAGCTGCGAGTTTTGTGTGGTTTGTTAAATGAAGTTCTAGCACAAAGTAACGGAAATTGTGTTTGCAAAAAAGATGGCTGTTCTTTTTAAGCATTTGTCTTCTCTTGCCTTTAAAATAAATCTACAAAAACATTTGAAAAAGGGCATGGTATGTAAATGAAGTATAACAAGGTTTCAAAGGTTTGTTTATGTTTTTTTTAGTTTTGATGATATTATTGATGCGATACATGTTTGTTAGCTAGCATCATAAAGCCAACCACACCAACAACAACCTAATAGCTAGCTAGCTCGGAATTTATAAATATGTAGCCATGTTCTTTATACCTAGCTAAGTCTCCAGTTTATATTCAACTTACCAGCTATTAGCTGCTGTAGCTATGTTATGTTAGCTTCAGTTTTATGTTCTTAGTGGTCTTTGCTAAGAATGTGACTGTAACTTATTTCACTTGACATTTTAAGCTTAAATTAACAAGCCACAACAACTTTTAAAAAAGTATTACATAATATTTAAGAATAGTTTAAGGACTGTTTTTAAGCAAATAATGTATTTTTCACATTTTGTGTATGCAAATAATGTATTTTTCACATTTTGTGTAACTAAACTTATATACATCGGTTACATGTAATATGACGAAACGATTTTTATTTAACATGTAGTAATTCTGGTACCTTAAGTGTAGTGATTTTTGTTGTTCTAGATGTTCTGACTAAAATGTTTTTGTTTATGACATTTTGTCTTATTTAAGAAAAGTTCAACTTTTTTGAGGGAGTACAACACCGAAAAAACTTTTTTTTTATATATATAATTCTTATTTGACAGAGGTTTTTGACATTATGAGGAAACTTTACGTAGCTTCTTCACATTTTTTGATTATGTTTCAGTATTTACATGGGTTGTTGATTATTTATTTTTTATTTTAACTTTTTTGGGAAAGGCAGTGGAAGGATTCACATTTTTTACCCTAAATGTAAAAAATGTACATGAAAGGCTGGGGTAACTTTTCATTTATATATATACATAGTGTATATAATATATACAAACTGTTTTGTGTTTTTTGAAATGTTATGTGTTAGGATCATGAAACTTTAAGGTTAACATTTTGTCAGGCAATGGCATAACATATACTGATAGAACTGATTTTTGTTGTTTCAGACGTTATATAACTTAAACTTTTTTTGACATTACAGAAGACATATACAGAAGGAGAATTAGATTTTGCACATTGCAAGGTTTTTTTTATATTTTGTATAAATTCTTACCGGGCAGGACTCTGTACAACATACCGAAATGACTGATCCCTCTCTATTTATAAATTTGATGCGTTCCAAATCGCAGTTTTTTAAAATTTTGGGTAATATTTAATGAGTACAAGATGCAAAATATCAAAAATACTGATTTTTGTTGAATCAGAAGTATTTCTTACAACCATTCTTTTTTTACACTTTTGTGGAGAATATTTGAGCACGAATTATGATGTAACAAGCCACAAAATCTTTCAAAGACTTATTGAACTTTTAGGGTAGTGTAATTTTTCTCACGTTTTCTGCAAACTTTACTTTAAGAGGAATGATTTTGTAAAACTAAAGTGTGTGCGTTAATTAGAGTAAGTTTTATTGTTTTGTTGTTGACATCCTGTTAAACTTTTGTGAGCCCGCATGTAAATTACCAGGTTATATATTTTTACAAGGGTGGTGGTTGATATTTTTACAAAGGTTGTTGACATTTTGGGGGAAATTTACCTGGGTTTTTTACATTTGTGGTTAAAATTTCTCAGCAGAGAATAGTATGGTTGCCGTTCATATTGTTTGTGTTGCAAACTGCTGTTTTTTAAATGCTGTGTAAACTTTTGTGGGAAAAAGACCACATGCAAAATACTGAAAGAACAAATTTTTGTACAATTAGACTGTGAGCTGTTGTGTAAGTTGATTTTTTTTATATTTTGTGTTATAAACTTTTTTTAAACTTTAAACTAACTGTAAGTAATGTAATTACGGGAATAAATATTTGGTGATGATAAAAAATGAATGAATGTTTATACTGAAACTGTTTAACTGTTGTGAGGGAGAACCATATGCAAGTATATATACTAAAAATAATAATTTGATATTCTACACTTTCCAAGTTGTATTTTTGTATGCACTGAAATGACTGCTTTTTCTGAGTTTGATGGGTTTCATATCAATTTTGTGGAAGATTTTATGGGTGAAGACAATATAGAACATGTCAATTGAACTGATTTTTGTTCATATTTTGATTTGCTCCTCAAAAACTTTTGTGTTCTACATTTATTGTAAACTTTTGTGAGGAAGGACCATATATACACAATGTTTTCAAAATAATGATTTTTGTTGATTTGAAATTTACTCCTTGCTCATTGCTTTTTCGACATTTCAGTTTAAAATGTTTGGTAAAGTCAGTACGGATCATTAGACAAAAAAATTGTTTTGTTAACCGGTTAATTTTTACATTGCGGGAGAGGATGGTATGCAACCGAATAAATGATTTTTCAAAGTTTAACTTTTTGTTTTTTGGTGTTTGTTTAAGTTTGGTTTTTTGATATTGTTCAAGTTGTATTATAAGCATTTAGTGAAAAGACAATGTTTAAAATGCGTAAAGAACTGATTTTCATAGATCTGTGCTTACTGTTGCAAGCCTTTCTTTTCGACACTTCAGATTAAAATATTGAAGGTTTTCAACATAATCACATAATAAGATGTATATATATTTGAGATGTGTTATTTCTGACATTATTATTATTGTTTATTATTGTTGTCGTAACTGTCTGGGTTGTGACTGTCAATGTTGTAACTTTCTACTAACTATATTTTACACCTTGCACGCTGTTGTTTTTCATATTTTGTCTGAAGTTTTGTTGGTAGGATTTCATGCGATTTGACATTTGATATTTTGTGTTGATTTTAAGAACTTTTTTGTTAAATTATGACTTATATACTTTCTTTTTATGCATTTTCAGATTATTTTTTTTAGTAAAAGGCATATTCAATATACTGAAATATTTGCTGATGTCATCAAAATTCAAATGACAGAACTTTTCAATTGTTTTTCTGCCTAAGTGGATTTTTCCACGGGCCTAATCTACTAGTAATGGTGAAACATATGCCAAAGTCAAATGTTTAACAGTTTTTCTTGAATTTTCAAATTCAAATTTGCTTTCTGTAAAAGCATCTTCTAAATATTTGTTCTGAGAACATCTACATGATATGCCTTGTCAGTAGACCATAGCAGGCAAGATATAACAATAGTAAAAATATTGGATGGTTGCAAAATTATTTAAGGCATCATGTACATTATTTCTAGTTACTTAGAACTTAAACTCATTGGATATAAATTTATAATTTGTATTATAGTTACCACTAGTATTTTGTCCCGATAATAGATAAATAAATAGATACCGAATAAAAGAACAGCGAAATATTAATTAACCATAAAATTCATTTTTTTTACTTTTTTAAAACAAAAATTTAAAATCAATTCGAAAAAGCACACAAAAGACAGAATGAAAATAAAATTTAGCAAAAGTGACATGTTACCGCGACTGTTTCTTTAGAAAAAACAACACATCCACTTTGCCTGTTACAGACACACGGAACTGGCGCATTATTATATAGATGTTTAGAATTAAAACAAAAAAAAACCCTAATTGTTATAAGAGCACAAAAAAGACAGTTGCGTGGTTAAAGAAACGTAGAGTAATCAAACTAAAATCTTCACCTCATAATCTAATTAAGTAAAGGTAAACTAATGTAAAACCACTTCCACAAGAAAAATAGAAGATCATCAGTACTTGCAATCCTCTAACTAGCTGGAAATAAGCCATAGTTTAAGAACTGTTACCTGCGGGTATTCCAAATGGTGGTAGAATATAATAAAAGATTGTTACTGATAAATTTAATTGTTACAGAGGACTTGAAAAAAAAAGTGATAGTTTTACTATTATATTTAAACGATTTAATTATGCAAATTAAGAAGAAAAAAAGAAAAGTATTTATTGGAGTAACTATACAATATTCAATACATTTATGTCATAATTCCGAAACAAAAAGGACCTAGTAAAAAAACTTAGGAAACAGAAAAAACAGGTGCGTTTGTTCAAAGGAATGCCTATAAAAAGAGCGAACCATATTGGTAAAACAAATTGGTAAAAATTGACTGAATTTTGGGCTCAGAATTTTTTAGCAACCAAAATTTTTCAACCAACTTTTTTACACATTTATTTTTTGTGGACTAAGTTTTTTTGCTTGCCTCTTTTTAGTGCATCAGCAACGTTTATTTTCAGATTACATTTTCAATTAAAATTTTTATTTATAAATAAGAAATTGTTGGTGAATGGCAAACTTAGTTAGTGAAAAGTGGACTCTATGTACAAGTCCCTCATATTTTAGCTAAGTTGACTTTAATAGACCTTTCCCGAATTTCCTAATTATGCCAAACTCAATTAAAGAGGTCGATACTAAAAATGATTCTTATCCCTAAGTTCCTTAGCAAAAGGTAGAACAAATTACCTAATTTCGTAAATATTTTTCTTCGTTAAGTGCCTCAATTCCGAGCTGAAAATTACGGTCGAACCCTTCATATAGCCAAGCTTCCTAAGAATAGCCTCGTTTTCAAAATAATTATTTTCTTCAAATCCAAATAAAATCCAACCAGAATATTATATTGCTCTTAAAACTTCATTTTTGTCATGATAATTTAATATTCTATCTGAATATCCTTATTTGAAGAGCACAGAAACATTATAAAATTTTGGATGACGTCATAATTATTATAATTTATGAAATTTGGGAAAGGTGTATTGTGTGTAAACAAAAACCTGTTTAAAAAAAAGGTTAATTAATAAAATAAAGAGTATAGTCTATCATTCTCTAAACAATATCAATATCATGTTAACGTTGTGCGCAACTTTACAATGTATTATTTTGCAGAATCAAATTTTGAAATAAAAGGTTCCAGTAATAATATTATAGACAACACTAATAAACAGCACAGAATACTGCATGCACCAGTATTGCTATTTAAATCATTTCAATTTTTCACTCTTATCTGTAAATTTCCTTGAGATTGCTTATGTTATTATTCCTAAACATTTACTTTGGCAGAATCTAAATTTTGTTTTCACATAAATACTGAAGTCAGGACTTAACATTGACAGCAGTAACATAACAAATTAGATCTATAAAAGTAAAAATATTTACATTAACCATATAAAGTTTAGAGCTACCAACACAAAAAATATAGGCTTTTTTGAGAGATCTATCACCTATGTACCTTGGCACATCTTTTTGTTTTTTATGTAGCAGTATTAAATCTCAGAACTCGTCTAAGGATTTTTGGTTAGTGATCACACAGAGCTGACAATGTTACCGCTACCCTTATGGGGCAGCATTAATACAGAAAAAACTTGTTGACTAAAGTTTACTTGCATTCCCCTTTTAAAGTTTTTTTTGCTAAGATGACAAATGTTTAATTGAGGACCAAGGATAAGGATAATTTTAAAAAAAACGACAATGCCTTAAAATGAAGCTGCCTTATCGTATATAAACATCTCCTCCTTTACACCCACTAATAAACACTTTATATTATTTTTCCCCAAAGAAAAGTCCAGGTAGTTTTCTATTTATTTTTATTATTTAAATGTCATTAATGACATAGTGATCATAAAAAACAAAATGGGAGGTCTATATTAGTGTATTGATTTTAAGCCTTAAGATACCCATGTGCAGTAACCATAATGGAAAAACAGGAATTTTTACCTGTAAATTTTGTACAAATAATTCTTTCTGGTTGTTAAATATATTTTTTCTCATGAATATCCCTTAGGCCTCAGATAACTAGTACTAATAACAATACAAAAGTTGAGTATCCTTCTGTGATTTACATGCAAATTTGAAAAGGGTTGTCTTTCATGTTCTTCATCAAAGCAAAATAAAAGCATTTTCCATTCTTTTAAAAAATTCTATCCACTTTTCAAATTAGAGTCTGCTATAGTAACTTGATATAAAAAATTCAACAATAATGTAATATGTTTATGGTCAATTTATGGTTGTTGAATATTACTTCAATTCACTTAAAAACATTTTACTTGTTTTGATTTGAACACCCGAACAACAGAATCAGTTCTGATGAGTATTCAAAACAAATTGCTTTTTTTGCTTCACTTTAGTTTTACAGGTTAACTAAAACATCATTTTCTAATTGAAAATATCACTCATAAATTATACTTTTTAGGGCATAGTATTTAATTTTCAGTTGATGAATTAGGTCTTGCGTTAATTTTATCCCTATATCAAGATAATACTACAGGACCACTACATACTAGAGTTTAACGTCAAAAAAATGTCATACTAAACAACATGTCTCAAAAAAATTGTTATGTTGCTACATAATCAGGTCTGTTGAAGCTTTTAAAGGATTCCTGCATTTAAATGAAAAAAAAAACAGTGCCAATAGAAGAAACGAAAGGCATAACCAGTATTTAAAAACAGCAAACTTACCTGAACCAATTTGCATATTAAGTTTCACAGATTTCTCTCTCATGAGAGATACCCCTTGGGACGTTTTAAAATTAAAAGATTGGCCTGTTGTGTTTAACGTGACAAAATCAGTAGTTACTATCCCAGCTTTGAAACCAGCTTTAAAAACAGTCTTTGGTAAATCAGCTTCGAAAGGTTCATAGTTATAGAAGTGAAATCCATGCAGTTTTGTGTTGAAAAACATGACCTAAATAAAATGAATGATCACTCAGTGGAAATACATACAGCTGTATTACTCTTAAACCTGAAATAATATAGTTGCACAGAGTACATGGCATTACTCTGGTCAGGGAAAATGCTTAAAATGCTTTCGTTTCATTAACACTATTTGTTAAGGGGGAGGTGGTACCCACAGGGTATTCTTATTTTAATATACTCTGAAATAAATTTCTTTAATATTCTTATGACTGGCATAATTTCATCAAAATTTGACTCCACATTTTTATGATGTCATGACTTATTAGACAATTTTCAAAACAAAAGTGAAACTCTCTATAATAGAAAATGCTTCAAATTCTAATCCGATATTTGAAATATATTGGATTAGAATTTAGCAGAAGGTATGTTATAAATTATTTATATATCCCTTAGAGAAAATCAAAATAGAATGGAAAATTATTGCCCAAAATATTCTCAATCACAATTTTGAAAGGCAATAGCATTTTCAAAAATTTAAATTTTCACACAAGAAATACTAATATTCAGCAAGGAAATAATTACAGTCATTCAATTCTTCTGCCTCATTCTACATTTGTAGTTAGTATATGTAATAAGTATAAATGCAGTGTTAAAATTTATGGACAGCGAGCACTTTATACCCCAATACTTTCAAAGCCTAAAGAAGCCCACTACCAAATAAGGTTAACAGGGTGTTCTGGTGTTCTAATATAATATTTTAAGGGTCTGTACCGTCTGTTAAGCTTAACTAGAATTTCTATAAGGTTTGGGGAGATACTTCTGTTTACAAAGACAGGACTATTTTACTTTGCAAAAAAGAATTGCCTTTCTTAAATGATAGATTAGATACAAAACCAATTAAACCTGAACCTGAAAATAATTTTTACTTAAAGTACAAAAAAATTTTTTTTTTTAATTCCATGTAGATTCACACTTCAATATTTTAATTTATGCATTTGACTTTAATTAGCACCATACCTTTGTTTGTACACCTTCAGTATTTTCAATAAAAAGCTCAATTATATCTAAATCGTCAGTACTTTGAAGTGACATAACTCTTCCGCTGCATTCTACAAAGAAAATTTTCACATCAAAAATAAATTCTTCAGCTATTTAATGTTCCCCTATTAATTATGAATATTAGAACCAGGTTAAAGATTCAAAAAAATTTCTCAACATTGTACATGGCTCACTATGAATTGTTGTGCAGACAAAGATATTAATCAAAAATGAAAGCTTCTTGGCACATAACTACCTGCATCTGATACGTACAAGGTTAATAAATGATACGTGGTTCAATGCCTCAGAAACCCAAAATCTGTTAAGCATAGCAACAGACTGAAGATAAAAAAAGTGGCAGATACTTTTAACATACAACTTGTGATGAATAAAGAAGTTTAATGGCTAATGCGTGAAGTCTTGCGGATAACATATTCTTCACTTCTTAAGACTAGATCAGCGGTATTACAAAGGCTCTATATTTGTTTGTGAGTTTCATATCAAATGCATGTTTTCTGAATACTTGCAAGTGTTATAATTTAAAGGCAAAGAAGGAGGTGTAACAGTTTATATCTCTAAAACATCAAACTACATGAAGTGAGTTGGTCGTAAATCTAAATACATTAAGTGTATCAGGATGGAAATGTTTACACGAAAGGCGAAAGGTTGTTTGCTTTGTTGCATTTACAACAACCCTAATAAGTTTTAAAAACGTGTTGAAACTATTCTCAAGACAAGTGAGTTATATAAGGAGACAATCGTTTTTGAAAACATTAGCATTAATTACCAGGGGAAAACAAATCCTTCAGATTGAGTGGGTGCGCATATGAATCAACAAGAAGCAAAATGCCTGCGGTTTTCAACGATGAAAAATTTTTAATGAAGGAACAGGATAAATTATTTTGCAAGGCCAAGAAAACTAAAAACGAAGCTGATGTTTTATTGCGAAAATCCTAGCAAAAATGTGACAAGTAGCATAGAAGATGTAGTCGATAACACTATGAGTTCTAGGGAGGAAGAAGAAACGTGAATAAAATACAAGGAGGCAATAAACAAACTTGGGAGAAGAACAAGACGATCAAGATAGTTTTTTCTTTTCTATGCTTTGTAAAGTCTTGTAAATTTTTATCATAAAAATAGTTTCTTTAACATAACATTTACAACTTTTCTTTTCTTGACACAAACAAACTTTTTTGCAAAGAGAGTTCTCAAATTAATTTGATCTTTATAAAATTTATTTTAATTGAGATTTTTAAGATGTGTAAGAGGTCGTCAAATTTTCTGCATGCTATAAAATTCTTTAACCATTCTTAATAACACCCCGCACAGGTGTTTTTTTCAAAAGATAAATCATGCTGTTATCCTCTGCGTATGGAGAGCTTATTTCAAAAGATTATACATTATATGAAAGTAAAACCGAATGCGAGTTGTGCTCTTGTGAAAGCGCATCTGAAAAAATAAAATAAAAAAGCATTAACTAAATATTTCTTAAAAAAATTGAAACTTTACATGTAAATACAACATTGTTTAGTTAAAATACAATAAATTTTGCACTAACAAATTCTTAGTTACGATTCTTAAATCATCCATATGTACATTATTATAGTAAAAATTTGTTTGTTTGTTTGCTTCACTCCAAAGAAAAATTTATAAGTTTTCCTGTATAAACTCTCTTCCACATTCTGATTAGCTATAGGGAACTCCACAAACTTAAAAAAATATTCACATCATTATTTTTTAGCAAAAAGGTTGGGGCCGTCGTCGCCGCACCCCATGAATTATGGTATATTAGATTTCAGAAGAATGACTTTGATGTTTAACCCTATTCGGTCCGGGGGGGGGGCGGATTCCGCCCCCCCTGACGGTTTTTTTTTAATAACTCCTTATTGCTATGTTATATGGCTTTGAAACATACTGAGTTTTAATATTTATCTATTAGACACCTGCATGCCAAATATTTAGGTCCCATACCCTTCAGAGGCTTTAATATTGGCCATTACTCGAAACTACCCCTAAAAATCTCTATGAAATCCTTATAATGGGGAAAATTAATAACTTCTGTTAGGATTAACCTTAGAACTTGAAACTTGCAACACAACTTTATTTTATTAAGAAGAACCATTTTGCATAATTTGGACACGTGATTAATCCGATTTCCCGATTTTTTCGGATTTTACCCGAAAATCGGAAAAACCGGATTTTCGGGCAATTTTTGGCATTTTTTTATGCGATCCACGTAAAAACCGGAAAATATGTTAAATAACTTTTATTTAGCTTTCAGAAACTTCAAACAGAATGCAAAAATTCGCTCTGGAACAAAAGTAATTAAATTTTAAGCAGATAGTGGCATTTTTAACAAATTTCAAGCTTCTGATGACGTCACAGAAAATGTGCTGACGCAAGCAAAAATTGATTGCTGCCATTTTGTTCCTTTTATGACGTACTATAAGCGTGCCAAGTTTGATTCAATTTGAACAACCCTATCAGGAGTTATTGAGGGGGGGCGGATTCCGCCCCCCCCCGGTCATAGTATGTTCGAAAAACCCCGGACCGAATAGGGTTAAAGCAGCACGTAGATTTCAGTTTAAAAAAAAAGCTGAATCTTTAATAGTGTGGAATACATTTTTATCAGCAATATGTGAACACCAAACTAAATTGAGTTAGCTTTGGACCCTTTTCAAATAAGAAAAGCAAATGTAAACTGACTAGCGCATAATGTTAAAAAGAGAATACGGTGATTTTTTTTTAATTGCTTATGATCTAAATTGTTATTTAAGTAATAAAACTTTAAAAATTATATAGCACTCGAGTGAAACAATTGCATCTTGACGAACACGATTTTACTATTTTATATGATCGTGAAAATGATACATCGTGACACAATAGATCGCGTCCTCCACGATGGCATTATTCACCTTTGAGCACAAACATCGTCATGTTAGGCTTCCTGATAGCGGTACTGTAGATACTTAACCTTTCTATCATGTTTTGCTTAACCTGATTTTACATTATATTTTTTAGCTAATGCTTATTTTTGACTAGCCAAGATAATATTTTTAACTACGCTGTTGGTTTAACACTTTGGATTTTTACTCACCAATGTTTTTTTCATTGCAATCACCCAATAACAGCAGTAAAAATTTTAAAAATGCTTAGTATTTTCTTATTGCTGCATTTAGAAACAATTAAAATCCCTATTGATAAAAAAAATTGATTTACTCTTTCGTGGTGCGGGACCCTGTTTGGTCATAAATAAAGATAATGAGTTTGCAATTAGCAAAAAATCACAATACAAGGATATTAATTCAAAAATGCTTGTCAAAAGCAATAAAATTTAACAAACAGTAAAACTGAGGTAAAATTAGGTAAGAAACATGTATCCACCACATCTTCTTTGAAGCCCTAAAATAATGATAAACTCTCATGGCTTAAGGAAGGGTAAATAAGACTTACCAAATGCATTAAATGGATAAACCGTCATTCCATCGTTCACCAAAAAGTCACCTTTAGGATAATCTGAGTCATCAAAACCTATCCATTGTGGCAACGTTTTGCTGCAATTTACTAAAAAAAAAAAGTTGAATTTATATACAAGCATAATAGCATTATTTCAACTGGGGAAAACTGTTTCAGACTTGTACAGTGTGGTTACATCTGTACAATATCTTGCACAAATATATACAATTGTGTACAATATGTAGCAGTGGAAACTACCCTTATTTTTAAAAAATCAAATTACAAATGCTGGTTATTTTTTATTATTATTTCATTAGTTCTTCAAATTGATACATAGCTCACTTGAAAGATCAAGTTACCAGAAGTCCACTGTGTTTTTAATTATGACAATCATTATCAGCTTAAAAAAATCATAACCCAGCATAAAAATATTAAACTGTTGTAGGAAAAGCAAACCGAAGTAGTTTACTAAGGAAAAAAAAATGTTTAAAGCTTACATTCAGTTCGCTGATAGCTACTTGAAGGTAATGGATCTGATCCTGCTACAATCTAGAAATTTAGAACAAACATACTAACTGAACAAAAATTATTACTAAAATATGAGATAATTATACAGCATAATCAAATCTGCTGGATTATAAAGGAAATTACTTTTAAATATTTTCTTGTTCACATTATGAAAAAATGTATATGTCCTTATAATGTTTCTATTTTTTCTTGGTGGCAAAAAGAAGAAGTAAGATTGGTAAAGTAGAAAAAATTATACAGCTAAAATCATCATCTTAAGACCCTAAAATGTACGAATGTGCTAAAAAATGTAAAATATCGACGCACCTGAAGCCAAGTTAAAAAGATGAAATAGCGTGTCATCTTTAAAATCATCCATGACCTGGAAAATATTTATTTACATTTATATGCACAGTAGTTGCCAAAATGTTTACCGCAAAACTAAATAGTTATTTACAGTTTTTGCTTAATATTCTGTATCCTTTTGTATGACTTGGCTGCCTGGACAAAAAGTATGTCAAAACAACAGAACCAGACCTTTATAGACCTGGCTTCATCCATGGATTACTTAACATTTTGAAACATTCACATATACGTGAACTTAAACGTAAGGGCTTACGAAAATGTTAGGGTTGTTACGTAACAAATTTCTCATTTCGTGAGGTTTTGTTCACGTTACGTAGTTTTATTTTTTGGTTTAGAGATCATGTTAGCTCCCCGCTTTATCAACTGTTTTAAGAAGGAGATGATGTCATAGAAAAGCAAATGAAGCACGTCCTAAAAAGAGATCATAGGCTAGACCTACAAATCTTAATAGAACTCACAGTCGTGCCTTCATCTCAACGTTTCTTTATGCAAAACAAAGCTCTTCCTTGATATTATGAACACATTTTAATTTATTTTGTTTTGGTTTTGATTAAATTTTTTAAATTACACACGTTCAAAAATAGAATCGAAAGCTATTGCATAATTTTTCCTTCTTTTTTCGTTCTTCTGACTTACATACAGTTTCTTATAAACAAAGATTTTTGTAAAAGCACTTAGGAAACTCTGTTTACGTACTTCCTGTTAAGCATGTCAGATGTACGTAAAGATTTTACATAGCGTAAGAGAATAAATAAACACCAGCCATTCCGTTCTCAGGTAAAAATTTATGTACATGTGAATTAGCTTTAATAATTAGCAATTTTAAGCCTTTAACCTTTGTTTTTGTTTCTTTAAATTAATGAATTAAATATAGCTTGAAAGGCTCTCAAGAAGTTGATCACCATAAAGAACACAATAACGAAAACAAAACATTCTGGAGAGAGCCAAGGCTAAAAATGAGGTAGGGTGAAAGAGAGTTATTCTTTATAGGACAATGACGTTATTTACTTTCGAATTTTGTTTATTTTGTTTACTTTGTTTATTTTGTACACTGAGATTCGCTTAAAACAAATAAACACTCTATCTGTCTTGGTACAACAATTAAAAACACAGTTCAGTTAGATCACGTGAGGGACGTCACAGATAGTTAAAATTGTGTTAAAAAAAGTAAGTGATTCCTACTTTCAGATGAAATTAATTTATTTTAAACTGCTTCAAGCAGGGACGTAAGATTGCTTTTTAATTAATGTCACCAATGCAATGTTAACACATACTTGTATGACTCAGGAACTTAAATTTGCGGGACATGAAATGCAAAAGGAATGAAATAGTCTAATCTGAAAGTACAACAAATATTATAAATTTTGTAAATTTGCAAACGCTTAAAAAACTAACCATCTTAGCAAGGGTTAGCTGACATATTTTTGAATCACATAAACATAAAACTTATTAATTGCCACTTATTAAGTGCCAATGTGAGCAAAGACAAGCTGAATGTGTATTTTAGATTGTTTTCTCAAATCAAATTTATTTTATTTGTTTGTTTTTTTAATTTGTTGACAATACACACGTTAAAAGAATAATCATGCTCACCAAGAACCCTTCATCTTTGGCAGGTCAAAACACTTCCACATCTTTTAAATCCCTTACTGTACGAGAATATTTACGAAGAAAAAATTATTAATTCAAAAGTAAAGATACAAGTGTTTTTGCACAATGTACATTCAAAATTCTATTTTTTGACCTTCAAAATTTAAATACTCAATTCAAAATGGAAGGAATATAATTTTTTTGAACTTCATGAAAAAAGTATGAGAAAATGAAACTGTATAGTGAACAAATGTATTATGATAATAAATAAATAAAATATGTACATGAATACTGCTAAGAGATCAATCGTGAAAAATAAAGTTGATTATGTATTCATATTTAATACAATATTGAAACAAAAAGGCTAAAATCATGGGAAAGTTTAATTTTCAAAAAAATTCTTTTAAAAATAGTATATAGACCACTCTGGTCCAACCCAGAATTGTCTATTAGAATTGTTCTTAAAATCCGGTACTTTTTTGTCATTGTTTTTTTTCTTTTTTTTTTCAAAGCTTGTTACTAATTTTAAAATTTACTCAAATGGTAATGCCTTTTCACCGAATCTGTCCTTAATAAGAATACAAACATTTTTTTCTCTAATTTTGTCAGAAAGCTAAACAATGAAATAATAAATATTTAAATAACGTTTCAAACAATAAAATGATAGAAAATTTCTATTTACTTTGTGTTATTAATAGTGTTTAATTTTGCCGAGTTATCTCCTTATTCTGATACTATAAATCTTATGGGTAATGGCTTTTTAAAGTACCAAAGATCGTGCTTTGCTAGTCATCCATAGTTATTTACTTTACATTTTTCACCCTATATTTGCCCTTTTGTTCCTCGAGGGAAGTGGGTTTTACTGGTACTAATTTTAACAAATTTGGGTAATACGAGAACCAAGTATCTGAGAAAAAACTTAAAGATATGAAGGTTGTACAATCTGTGCATTCTGATTAGCTAAGAATTACATAAAATTATTTCAAAATAGCTGGTTTCGCTTGGCTGCCAAGGCTGAGTATCATTTCGTTTAAAATTATTTTGGTAAATGTGGCAATGCGAAAACAAAACCAGAAAAAATAATAAAATTGCACAAAGATTGCAGTGTTGTTAAACTTTTTCGAAAGGTTTTAGAATCAATTCCGCTTGAACAATCTACAGCGTTGCTAAGAAAGGTTTTAAATTATACAACTGCTGCAACTTTGTTTACATTTCAAATAAATTAAAAAATTGCACACAATACAACATATTTTAATTCAATGTTTTAACTGCTTTAAATGTTTTTTCCTTCCATTCTGCGTGCACCTTTCACTATAAATTCTGCTTATAAATGTGGGAATAAGAAGTGCATAGAGAAAAAAAAGGAATGGACTAAACTTTGTTCAAAATTTTAAATGGTGACTGCTAAAATGGAACAATCGATGTCATCAATTCTATTAAAAAATGATTTGTTGAAGAAAAATGTTAAACATGCAAAATTATGTATTATAAATTTTCGCAAAATTGTGAAATTAAATTCTAACAAAAATATATTTCATTAAGTTAGCTGAAGTCAGCAGACAATCAGCAAGAATAAATAGGGAGCATACAAGAAGGAGCCACTTTGTCCTAAGAGAAATACAAAACTAAACAAACACAAACAAGGACACAAAGCATATTTGTTTTGCCTTGGTTTTCTGAAAAAGATTTTTTTTCTTTTTTTATCATTTTACGGCTTTGGGATAGTGTATTGGTTAATTTCGGTAAGTAGTGAGTTATTATGGCTAAATTTGTCAAAATAAAGACCATCTGATCTTTGCCTTGCGTTATTAGTGTTCTTTTTTAAGATAATTATTAGGAGAGCTAACAAGTTTTCTTACAGTTGTACGCATAGCTTGTCTTGTTTTTGAGGAGAGGGGACACGGGGTATTAAGTATGTACATACGTAGTGGACAAACTAAATAGTAATTTAAAACTGCAGGAAGGTAGCCTTCAGATATTTTTTTGGATATTTTCAAGAGAACTGCTGCAAGATTTAGCTTATGGTGTTAAAAATGGTGATGAACAAAAAGTTGCTGATGCAATTTTGACCTTTTACAAAGATAATTTGTGTCGGAAAGTGCTACACACACGTCTGATTCCTCTTTGTGGTGAATTCCTTATGGAATCAAGCCATCACAAAGAAAAGCATTGGCTAGTCTAGATGATCTTTCTGAGGCTGGGATAAATGGATTTCAGACATTATCGAATGTAGCTGAAAGGATGGAAAGCAAGGAAATTTTTATGGGAAAAAGTTAATTTAAAAGCAAATATCCTAATAAATGTATTGCAGATTCAATAATTTGTAGTCACTCATCAACTTTTGCACTATCTGATGCTACATATCCGGCTTTAGATCAGCATAACGTTGATGTGAAGAAGAATGCTTTGAAGAATGCTTTGAATATGTTGATTTGTTCACTGCAATAATGAAGGTACAAATTTTTGTTACATGTTCATGTTTTGTTTACCAAAGAGAATGGTGATGTAAAAAAATGTATACTTTACTGTCATATACAAATGCGATCAAGGCCTACTTGAGTCTCTTTGTTTAAGCACAATTTAGAATAGATTATCCTGATTTTATAGGGCAGGAGTTAGTCAAAAAAGCTACCACTACCTATTGTTTCTTCATGCCTTCAGACAGTTACATAAAGTAAAAGCTTATGGCAGGAACGTAGGTGGAGGCACTGCAGCATAATAACAAACAATCCTACAGCAGAGTAGCCAATACTAAAACAAGGCATTGGACAAAATAGAGGCGAAGATTAGCTACAAAACGTCTTTACAAAAGAAGAATCTGCATTTTTGTGTTTTGACTTTAATACATGAAATTGAACAACTATTTTTGTATTTAAGAATACAATCATCGCTTTTAAAGAAGAGATTTTCATTTGATGTTTCAGGATCCATTTAACCAGCTCTTATAAAAAAAGGAGTGTAAATACACAGCAGATTTAAATTATTTAAGTTACCTTCACAATTGTTCGGACATGTTTCTTTTTTTTCGGTAATTTAAGGTCCATTGATTTTTCTTGAGGATATAAACGAATACTAAAGAAATTGGATGCAGTTATAATTTCAATTGTTTCAGTTCAAGTCTTTAATAAACAAACCCAAACAACGATTTTACATTAACAAGGGAAACTAAAACATAAAAAAATATATTTTGATATATTGTTTTATACTACCATAGGAAAACAAAATTTGGGTAGTCTTACTGTTTCATATGACTTCGAAGTGGCATAAATACGAACTTCATCGCCTCAAAATATGGCTAGAAATCCTGACCCCTAATTCTGTAAAAGAAGACTGGGACGAACGTGGTTTGTTACGTTGCAAAATGCAGAAAAGTGCAATTCTATGTAGTAGCTGGTTTATTTGAGTTAATTTTGTAATCGTTGATAATTTTGATAAAGTATACATTTATTTTATGCTAAATAATGCAAAGTTGTTCAGCTGTCGATTGTACAAGTCGCTCCTGACTGATAAGGGACTGTCTCCACCACCATTTCCATTTTACAAATTGAAACGATCATGATCGTTTCAAGATTGTATCATAATTTTAACACCTCGTTTCATGAAACGAACGTGAAGCGATTTGAAACAATTGTAATTTATTTTGTTTTTTAAGCTCAAAAATGATGGGAAGTGGAAGCGAATGGGAAACGATTCCAAAACTAATTTAAAACGAATCTATAGAAACAAAATTTTGAAACCAATTACGAAACAAATTCTGAAACAAATTCTTTTCCCAAAGCTATTAAGAAACAATTAAAAACTTGATAAACTTATTACGTGAAACTATTTTTAGACATTCCTTTCACACTTCGACAGATGTCATAAAAATTTATGCAAGGATACATAGTATCTTTGATTGAGTATTCATACTTTAGATCTAAACGATCTGCGGCAATATTTTGGCTTTTTACGATTTCGTTTGGCTGTTTTTAAATGATCTATTGCAATATTTTCGCTTTCTATGAACCTATTTTGACGGTTTCTAAACGATCTATGACAATCTCTTCACTTTCTACAAACCAGTTTTCATGAAATTTAAACGATCTATACAATGATCTTTTTGCTTTCTACAATTTCCTTTTGTAATTCTTATGACACAGAATGCAGCTATATTTACATTAATTTGATAGTTAAATTTCTCAATGCAATGTGATAAACATCTGGTATATTACAACCTATTTTGAAACAATTTGAACTAAAACAAATTTAATGAAGTGTTGAAACGATTTGATTTAAGTTTTTTTAAATGATTGGGAAACGAATGCGAAACAATTTGGAAACGATTACGAAAACGATTTTTAATTCAACAAAGCAATTTGAAACTATTTTAAAACGAATTAAAACGAATTTAAAACAATTTGACAAAAAAATTTTGTTCGTCCCAGGTGTCTGCTTTAGAGGAAGTTCTCTTTAAGGAGGTTTAACTGTTCTTAGCTAAAAAACCAATCATCCAGGTCTAAAATTTAGGCACTCTCTTTGTAACTTTTTTTTAACTAAAGCCACCCTAAAAATATGATGGTTAGTGTCACCAGACTGAGTCACTTTGAATGGTGAAATATAAGTCAGAGCATCAATGAATTTGCAGAAAAAATAAACCAAACTATGGTAAAACTCAGGGTTTTTT
This sequence comes from Hydractinia echinata, assembly GCA_030067915.1. Classification (NCBI taxonomy): domain Eukaryota; kingdom Metazoa; phylum Cnidaria; class Hydrozoa; order Anthoathecata; family Hydractiniidae; genus Hydractinia; species Hydractinia echinata. The sequence goes on along the minus strand of JASGCC010000111.1, from coordinate 1,087,847 downwards.
CTTGTTTTTCACGGCAGAACTAACGAAATACAATAAATTACAAATACACGTTGTGTATCCATATCTTTGCACATAGACCAAAGGAAATTGATTGCTTCATATACGTTTCCAAATTAAAGCAAATGTCTACTTTGATTGCAAAGCACGCCATACATAGCGCTGGGCAGCCATAAATTGAAGTCCACTGGAAAGACAAATGTGCCCACACACTGAAAATGGTGCCAAGTAAAATCATCGTTCAAAACAAGCGAAAACTACATAGAAAAGAATATATATAGCTGTGACTTATACAGTGATGGAAATAACGTCCCGACATGTCCCACTGTGTTTGAGAGTGTCGGTCAAAAAATTTTACTTTCTAAAAAAAAACTTTGATATTATTTTTTTAATACTCGTTTAAAATTTTTGAAAATAATGTGAGAGAAGTCAAATACGAGTCAGATACAAGCATTGCTATTAATTGTGAATACAGAAAAAAACAAATTTAAAAGTGTTTCTGTGTTTGAAATAAACATGTGCGATTTTTATTTCTTCAATTATAATACTGTGTCGACAAAGGAGGAATGTTAAGACAAACATATTTTTCTATGTATTTTTGCATCAAGTACGCAGTTAATATTTTTTAGGTGCGAAAAAAAAATAATAATAATAATTTGTCTCATTAAAAAAATGTTTGAATAAATTTGTTCTTTTGTTTAAACTTATTAAAATTAAAACGCTGTCAAAGATGAAAAGATAAAAATACTTGCAAGCTCAAAAACTTGTTTTGAAAGTGATGCAGCAAGTTATTCTTCTCCTACTTAAAATAATAAAAAAAACTTGTGTTTTGCACAGCCTTATAAGAAGATCTAAATCTAAGTGCAAAATACTTTTACGGACTATATTTTAGTTGACAATATTTAAAGTCTTTTACAGCATTAAAATCATATATTTAAATATCAAAACGGAGGAGGGTTTTACTACAAGCGTATTCTACCCTATTTTAATCTTTTTCTTAATCGACTAAAAGCCTTGCAGTGTTACATTTAAGCTAATGTATTTTCAAACATATATATTAATCATAACGAAGTAAGGTGTTACGAAAATAATCTGTCCTGTTTTTTACTTGTATTATATAACTTGTATTATAAATTGTATATTGTATTATATATTGTTATTATTGTATTATAGAACTATAACTATGACTAACTAGCGAAAGTAGGTAGTACGATAAATGATTTTTTTTAAGATATATAATGAATAAGCGCACAACACATTTTAGTTTTATCACAACAAATTATCATGAACGAAGACTCAACTGCAAGTGGCCTAATGACATTGGAGCACTGACTTTTTGTTTTGAAGGGAACGTGTGTTTTTACGAGGAAACTTCCTTACTTAAAAAAGGTTAATATCCATCTTGTTTTCATTCAACCAAAACTGCATGTAAAAAATTAAAATTTTTGACAAAAGCTTAAAGAAGGTTAAAATAATTTCGGCAAGAAACATCATTAGGGTTGTTACCAAGAATTTTGCCCAAATTTTGCAAAAAGTTTTTTTTTAAATCATCATTTCTATGGTAAAACCTTCTACAGATATACAGTTTTCAATATTTAAATGACTTCCACCTTGATCTATTCCAGAAATAAATATATTGTTACTCTAGTCCCGCCAGGTAGTAACATTTTGTCCCATACGTAACAGCTCTTACTTTGGAAGTTTATCACTCTAAACAAATGTTTTCATTCAAAAACTTAATCGAAAACACTTTCAGGGATCCTAGGGCACATTTTGTAAAATAAATTTTGTTTCGGGATCGTCTCAAAATGTTCGTACGTAGTTCGTATAATTCGTATCAAAAACTTCGTATCGATTTATGAAATCTTTCGTATCATTAAAATTACAAGTTCGTATAAAGTTCGTATCATTTAAAATAAAGTTTGTATGTAGTTCGTATCATTTCAATGAAGTTCGTATAAAAATTTGCTTATATGAAGTTCGTTTATTAGCTATAATTGGACTATTATCTATAGTCTTTATATTGAATTTTTTTCAAAAATTATAAAGTTCGTTTCGTTATACGAACTTCGTTTATTTTAATTGGACTTATTATCTAAGGTCTTTAGGGATCGCCTTCACGGCATCGTAGAATGCGAAAATATCGCCGTGGATCGTTTAAAAATCATGAAAACGGCATCGTAGAAAGCAAAAAGATCGCTGTGGAACGTTTAAAATTCATGAAAACTTCATTTCGAAAAATTCATTTCGTAGAAAATCAAAATATCGCCGTAGATCTTTTAAAAATCATGAAAACGGGACGTAGAAAGCAAAAAGTTCGGCGTAGATCGTTTAAAAATCATGAAAACGGGATCGTAGAAAGTGAAAAAGATCGCCGTACAGATCGTTTAAAAATCATGAAAACGGGATCGTAGAAAGCAAAAAGTTTGCCGTAGATTGTTTAAAAATCATGAAAACAGGTTCGTAGAAAGCGAAAAGATCGTCGTAGATCGTTTAAAAATGATGGAAACGGCATCGTAGAAAGCAAAAAGTTCGTCGTAGATTGTGTAGATTTAACCTATGAATACGCAATTTTGCTAGTCTTTTCAAAGAAGTCAACCTCGTATATTTTACTTCTTTTGTTTCTGGTTTTGTATTGAAATAATTACGCGCAATTACACAGGTACTTTTGAAGTTCATTTCAAGACCGTATAGCAATTTACTCCATTCAAAGTTCGTATCATTTCTTTTTGTATGATAAAAAAACTTTGTTTAAGTTTGTATCATGTATTAAAAAAGTTCGTATAAACTTCGTTTATATTTTTTATTTTAAACGAAGCACTTCGTATGACATTCGTTTAACGAAACGAAGTACGAAGTATAATTATACGAAAAAAACATACGAACATTTTGAGACGATCCCTTACAAGAAAACCCAAGATAAAGAAAAACACATTTTTGTGTTACTACGTATGGGACGATTTTTACCGCAAGGTGCTCCTGCCGATGCACTTAAAAACCAAAACAGAGGGTCTACAGAAAATATAAACTTTCTAACTGAATATCACACATCTGAGATACTTTATGACTGAAAGACTTACATATTGGTTAAGTCAAGGTTTTGTTATATTTGAATTATCGTGTATTTTACAGACCTAACACAAATACATAGTTTATACAGGCCTTGCCATGAGTCGCGAGCAATTGCTCGCGCCCGCGTAGTGCTCGCATTATATTGCTCGCGTAAATATCTCACTTTTGAAAAGTGAGATATTTACAGATTTGAGAAGTGTAAACGTTTTTCTCAAGAATTGATTGGTCTTTTAAGTGAAACTGAAAAGATATTTGGTGTGATTATTTTCCACGCATCGTGCAACAGTTCATTCGCCATTTTGTAAAACGCGTGTGATACGGGCATTAAGGTTAATCTTTGTTGCGCATTCATTTTGCAGTAGAAAAGTGGGGGACGTTTTTAATGGTGAACCCCAAACACGATGATCGAGCGTCTACTGGTATAGCGACTCTCTCAATCTTAACTTCCTTTTCTACATGTCCGAAATAGTATGCATGACTATACTGTCGTTTTCATAAATTTAATGTTTATTTTTCAGGTCATCACAAGCAAATAGGAAAAAATATGCTTCGTTTTCAAATTAAAAAAAAATCTTTATCCGCGTGGTTTAAATAAAACTAATAAATAAAATCTCTTTTTAAAAGGTACACGTCAGGTACATAAAATTTATACAGAAAAAAAAATTATACCGCACGTGGGTTTCGTTTTTAAAATTGTTTGAATAACAGTTGCGGCATAAAGAAAATTAATCCATTAAATTTGGACCTGCTATGGTTTCCAATTGTTTCGTCAAATGAAGAAATTATCTACAATTAAATCCATAATAAATTGTCTGTTCCGCCTGTAAGTGCAGTTTTGCAGACTTGCATCATCCGTGCTCCGTCGGCGTTCACCTCCGCATTAGTTAAGAACCGCATGGCTGGATTTCTTGTGTAAGACCTGGTTACCAACGACGAAGGGGCCAGGCAAAAGAGATTTATGTCTACAAAGTTTTTTAACTAAGTCAGGAGTCGGTGAATTAGCTAGGATGGTCAGGTTGGCTATGAATAGGCTTGCTGTTGGATTTAAAGGACCAGGACTATTCAATAATTCTGAGACCTAAAAGTGTCCGACCAAAACGGAAATCTATCAGACGTTTTAACCGACGAAAGTTCGAAACGAGCTACAGACATGTCCGACCAAACTGGAAATGTGGCGGACGTTTTAATCACACGCCTGAACCGATTTAGGTGTGTGCCAAGGCGCACGCCTCTCCTGAAAAAGATGCCCTGAGAGACTAAATGTAAAGTTTTTTTAGCGAAAAATATGGCGAGCAAAATTGCTCGCGTGGACACTCTGACGCGAGCAATTAATTGCTCGGGAGGTTATTTGCTCATGACAAGGCCTGTTTATACAAAGTCCTGATAATAATTGGCTTAGCTGGCATGCTTTTTCTCTTAAAGGGATCCCGAGGTACTTTTACAAGTTGGACTAAGCTGAAAGATTTGCATGAGAAATGCTAAATGATATATTTACTTTTTGTTAAAACTTCATGTAACTCCAGATATAGCTTTTTAAATATTTATTTTTCTTGTCGCTCGACCGCCATCTTGGTTATCTTCGACCTTTTTCTTCGTTAAAAATTTTCATTCTAGCTCCAGTCTTTTTTAGTGGCACGTGACCCTGTTACGTATTATTTCAGTAGCGCTTTAATTATTACTGACTGCATAGCCAGAACATATACCTTCGCGCGGCAAAGTGAAACGAAAGCTCTCTACGAACAATTATTTTTTTTAAAAAAAATTAAAATAATTCTGCATAAAGTTCTTTACGAACGATTATTTTTTTAAAAAAAATAGAAATATTTCTGCATATGTTCTCACATAGCTGAGCAATCAAACGAAAAATAAAATGTGCATGATTTTTATTTCAAAGGACTTTTTATTTGAGACGCAAGTTGTGCATGATTTTTATTTCAAAGGACTTTTATTTGAGACGCAGGTTGTGAAAGTTACTGATCATTCAACATGTCACACATTTGTGTATGGTCTTTATTTCAAAAGGATATATTTTGGAAGGCAAATATAAGTAACAAAATATCAAGGTGTGACTATATAAGCCCATAAAAAGTTATAGAAAAAGTTGAAGGGGGGAAGGGGCTGCATCACCCCTCCCCCCCCCCCTCCAGCACGAATAGGATTAAGGGCGGTTACAACCTTTGTAATTTGAGACGGCACTCGCATTTGCCGAGGTAATTACCGACATATTTTCAAAGCATGTACCTTCGCGTCGGCAATTATTTGACGTGGTAAAATCGCACATAAAAAGTCCCTAGGCCTTGTGCGATCAGACGTGTAAAAAATAGCCGAAGATATAACAACGGAAAAAAGTATTTGTTTTTCCACAGCATAGTTCAGTTGCCTCCTACGGCAATGCACGAACAACAAACTCTTAGCAAAAAAACAGTTAGTTTTGCGCTTCAACTGCATCATTAAAAACAGTTTGTCACCAATGTAGTTTGATAAAATCCTTGCAGAAAACGCTAAAATATATTTAATAAAATGCCGTTTTTTCTGCGTTGAACTTAAATATTTACGCAATTAACTATTATTATTTTATTTCTTATTTTTCTTTGCTTTTCTCCGGTAAAAATAATATTTTTTATTTAGGAGGTAGCTGAAACATTTTTTGTGTTTTGTCAAGTTTAAAAATTTAGAAGCTGCCACAGTATTCTAATAAGTGCGAATATAGCCACATCAGTTATTAGTTGACGCTAAAAATGGCAAATTATGAGGGTTTCGTTGGACATTAATGTATGATGTATGCTTTTAAAAGGTCTAATCATGGAGGTACAGAGCAGCGTTGATGTTAGACAGGATACCTGTCTCTCTTTTCTGCTTTCGCGCTTCGATGTCTGTCCTGCCTTTGTAACCCTGCTAATTTTAGGGCGCTATCGCAAAAGGGAAAAATGATGAGTTTAATTTACTAGACTACGTTGATGTTTGCGCTACATAGTGGAAGAATATCATAAAAACAAACTTTAATTAGACTGTAAATTCTGCCTCTCTCTGTATCGTGGGATAAATTAAAGTAGTATTCTTTTCTATTGATTTTTTAATATTTTTTAATAAAAAATATATCCATCTACTGAGTAACTTAGGCAACCTCGTCCCCAAGGATTGTTGAGAACAAGGTTGGCAATACTCACTTGAGCATAATACCCCACCTAGGTCGACAGGTTATAGATCAGTAATTTTTACAACCCGTTTGTTGAAATAAATTCTTTTAAATTTGAAATAAAAGAAATCATGCACACACCTGCTGCTAATATCTTATTTTTTCGTTTTATTGCTTAGACGGCTAGAATATCATGTTAAATTATTTTTTTTAAACAAAAACAAATCATTCGTACAGAGATCGATGTGGAAAGTGTACATTGGATTTTTTTAACTTTGTTGCCACAGTATATTAATTGTTTTTGGCTATGAAAGTCATTAATAATAGCAAGTGAAAGTCATTAATTTGTGAGCGCTACTGAAATACTACGTAATAGGGTCACGTGCCGCTAAAAAGGACTGGCGCTAGTCTGAAATTTTTAACGAACAAGAAGATCGAAGCGGCCATCAAGGCGGCAAGAAAAACAAATACGATATCTGGGGTTACATGAACTTTTAACAAAAAGTGAATATGTCATTGGGAATAACTTATGAAAATCTTTCAGGTAAGTCCAACTTGTAAAAGTACCTCAGGATCCCTTTAATATTTCGAGTTGGAAAGCTTGTACCTTTTCTTTGAAGGCACACTATATTAATTTGAACGTTTATAATGCGCAAAAACGTGTTATATTTATCGCTTCATTAAAATTAAGATTTTAAAGTACCAAATTATCAGCTTGAATTGGCATGTTTGTTGTATCCTTTTCATGCAGCAGAAGAAAAGTGAGTTGCGAAGGTATGGATGATTTGAAAGTTATTTTTACGTTTTTTCCTTGGTTTGATGTAGCTAGCTTTTAGTTGCCTGAGGCCACCATGGAAAATATTTTTTGCTGTCATCCTTCAATCGAATCATTAGCTAGCTACCTCTAGCTAGTCATCAGAAGAAGAAAATTCAATCCACAAGTATTAACAAAACTCTTTCTTTTAAAATTTTATTATACTATTTTTAAATATTTCCTAAAACTCAAGTTGCTTCTTTTTTTTGTTGCATCGTGCCAATCCAAAATTAACAGGGGAAAATACACCTCTTCATTCATCATCATCATCATTCTCGGCTTAACGTCCGTTTTCCATGCTAGCATGGGTTGGACGGGGTATATTAATGACCCTCTTCCAATCTGATAATAATTCTTTAAGGTATATATTTGCTCATTTGTGGTTAAAAACTTTTGTACTGTTGCTACTAGCGTCTTTTTACTGATATATGTTCTAAATCTGAACTATTTTATCAAACGGTGCCTTTACCTGGAAGTTTTACTTTGTTTACCTACTTTCGCATGTTGTTAAATTCTTCAACACTCGAACTTCGCAATAAATTTTTCAAGAAGTGAGCTATGTATGACGTGTGAAATCACGAATGACCAAGTAGACTTTTGTTTGATAATGGTGGTGACCGTTAATGTAATTATTGTTTTTGGGAGATTAAGTTTGGACATACATAAAAATATTTAAAAAGATAAAAAAATTTAGGGCTTCATCATTTTCTTTACACATCTAACCCTATGTTTTTGCATTGCGTTTCATCAGGTTACAATAATATGGTATATGGTAAGTTATGATACATAAAAACTACTCTTGAATGACCCTTTAAGGATGTGAAACCACAAATTTCGTGTTTTTCGTAACTTTTGTGTTCAGTATGCGTGTGACTTTTTCAGTCTCAGGAAATCTTTTTGGGGTTCATTATTATTACTCTCAAATGCTGAATTTCTTGAGTTTTTTTATATTGTGGCAGGGACTATTCAATTTTTTGGAACAAAATAAATAAATAAACTTGGGAAGAGTTCATTTATTATTTTTTGCAATAATAAACATATTAGACTTATAAATTTATAAGAAGAATGGCACTTGCCACCCATACTACTCAGTAAATAAACTAATGGACAAATTTTCCTCCTCTAAAAGGAATTGTGAAAACGAAAGAAAATTTTGTCAGAGGAACATTGGATTGTAAACCTTAAAATTCTTTTCAGCAAAAAACAGTCGATTTATTGATTTGTTTTTTATTAAGTTACAGTTAAAAGTTCTTGTAATATCAGCCTGGTGTTTCTTATGATCATGTTTCTTATTATAAAAACATGTTTTTTTGTTTGCAATAAGTCAGACAAACTGATATTTATTAGAATGAAACTAGGCCTTGTGTGTGCACTCCTATATGTATAAAAACGATTTCAGTGTAAAATTTCAGTGTGATTATGCCTGTAACATGGATAATGTGTTGAAATAATTTTTGTCGTTTTCTTATGGGTTCTTATGGTTTTTTTTGGTTTTTAGGTCATCTAGCTACACCTCGGAAGGCTGGAAGTTTAATGTATAGACAAGAATGTAATCTAACTACGTGCGAGACATGACACGGTTAAACAAACAAATTAAACCCTATATGATGTTGTCGTTATTATTTTGTAAATTTTTAGATTTAAAAGATTGGATTAAAAATCACGTTTTTTATTTCAAGGTTTTCGTCTGTAACCACCCGGAAAAGCCTGAGCCCGTCCGAAATCGCCTGAATTGCGCCCGAAATGCAATGCCCGCGAGGCTCATTGTTCTCATTTAAATTTTGTCGCGAAGAAGGAAGATGCTATTTTGTCGTTTTACTCTCAGTTTATTATTTGTGGGATTTTATTACAGCTATATTTATCGAATAAATGATATAAAAAACAGTTTTTTCAGAACTTCCACTGTTGAGTATATGACTATTAGTCTACCGTTATGTTATGTTTGGTATTGGGTATATACCTTAACCATGCCGTTATGTGCCGATATGCAAATGCGCTATAATGGCGCGATAGCTGTACTGTAAAGTATCTACGGACTTTGTTAATACACAGAAGACAGACATTTATGTTAATATAAATATATGCGTTCCTATTTCGTTTACTAACCCTCCGTCATAACCAAAGATTTAAGTCTAACATCCACTACCACTGCTCGAAATTAAAAGAATAAATTATACATCATGGTAATAAATGTTTAAAAAAAATGTTGTTTCAGGTTGATTCGGGTTTCTCCGGGCGAAATTTTAAGTTTTTTTTAAAACCCCGGAAGTCGACCGACACCCCCGTGGTTTTTGCGGCGTTTCCGGCGAGTCGACACCCTCGTGTATATATATTCTGAAAATAAACTCTGGAGACCTGTAAACCACTAGCTAGCTATAATAAAAATTGCCTTTTCTTGATTACAAACCGTCGAATGTAGCTATATAATTTCTGGCTTGCAAACATAGGGGGGCCTTTCACCACTCAGCAACCCACTATATTTTTATCCGTAGCTAAAGTTAAACAGTAATGAACAAAAATAATAATAATAACAACAAAATAACGAACCTCTTCCTTTCCTGAGCAGATTAATTTTTAAAACATGTGCATTCTTGCTGCCATCTTTGTTTTGTTATTACAAAGTATAACGCTTAGCACAAAAAACTCCAATTACAACGCATGTGCAATAAACAGAAATTGCCGCAACCTCGTTCCTAGGACTTGTTAGGCTTTATATATTTGGACGGCCTATTTAATTGCTGCCTGACTCTTGCGCAAATTTCGCTTTTTGCTTTCTGATATTTACATCAGCACGAGAAAGAAGTAGCTCTGGTACTATGCGAAAGTTTGAATTTGATTGGCTCCCCCTTTATATCACGAGTTGATTGATTGTCGGGTTCTTACATGACAATTGTTTTCATAATTTTGCACATTGTAATATTGAAGTTTATTACGCATAAATAAATCTAGAACTTAAAAATGGTGGTGAAGCATTTCTCAAATTAATGTCTTCAAAACCATCAAAAACGTTAGGATGATCATCCTCCGGCGTACAAGTAAATAAATAAATCTCTTCATCGTTTTTTTTTTCAAATTAAATTTCGCGAGTGAAAAGAACAACTATTTTTACGGAAATTTCTCAAATCGCAAAATTCGTGAAATTTTCTTCCCGTAGATGTTCGAATGTTTATCATAATACAGTGTAACCTCTCTATAGCGGACACCATCGGGACCTCAAAAAAGTGTCCGCTATAGAGAGGTGTCCGCTACATAGAGGTTCTTCCCCAAATTAGCTCAAATTTCTTCAAAACCATCCCGGGGCTATTAGGGCGTATTGAAATCGACCGTAAGGTGTATCAAGAGACACCTTACGGTCTTTAGAGGTTTTGGGAGAAGAAAGACAGTGAAGACAATATATTGAAGTTATGCTACCTTTCTTTCAAAACTAAAACAAGCTCAAGACTTGACAAAAAACATTGAGATATTGCTTTGTCTTTGCGAAGACAATTTAATATCTTCCACTTTGTCAATGACTTCTGAAATTAGGCCAGTTAGAGTTTCATCATTTTGATTCATTGAAAAATTTGGCAATTCGTTTAAATGTTGCAACGCTTTTGATGGAGAAAGTTGCTGAGGAATGTTTTCTTCTTCGTCGTCTTCTGAAGCAACTTCTTCGTTTTCAGTATGACTGCTGTCAGATGGATCTGGTAAAACTTGTTGAATAGCTTCCTCTCGAGCTTGTTGTCGCCAGTCTATCAAGTCAGTATTTATTTGACCGATCGATGTCGTCAGATCGTCATCAAAGCTAATAAAGTCTTCGACAGTGATGTCATCGTCTTCACGCAGCTGAGTAAGAAAACTCTCACATTCTTCATCAATTTCAAAGGTGCGTTATCAAGAAAGAGAATAATCTTTCTACCTTCTAACTAGACTCTACGATCAAGAAGTCTCAATACATCTTCCATTATTTCAGTTCTCATCCAAGCCTTGTCGTTTGAGAAGTAATGCACTATACTTGGTCTTCTTTTATCCTGTATGTTCTTGAAACATCTTGGAGATTTACTCTTCCAAATTACAACGGGCTCAGATACTTTTAAACCATCAGCTGCCACAAAAAATGCTGCTGTAAGACGTTGTTTAGACTTTTTACCCCCTTTGCAGTTTCTCGATTTTTGAACAAGGCCTTTTTCGGTAAAGCTTTAAAAAACAAACCCAGTTCATCCATATTCCAAATTTTTTTAACTCGTATCCTTCAGTTAATTCTGGTAGGCGTTCAATCCATGATTGAATGGTCATTGTCGGTATGTCATCCGCTTTACCTGTAATTCTCGTCCCACGTATTCCATATGTTTGTTTAAACTTTTCAAGCCAACCGTTTGATGCAGTGAACGCAGCTAAATCATCTTTGCCCAATTTTTCTTTTATTAACATCGCTTCTTCCTTCAACATTGGACCATCAGGAAATAAATTTGGGCTCACACATTTTTTATACCAGGCAATAGACCTATTTCCATATCCATTTGGTTCCGCGAAATATACATACTCAAAATGCAGAATAACATGAAAACGAGATTAGTTATGAGCAAATTTTGAGATGCTGGTTGTTTACATGCAAGTTTGAAGAATGTATCAACAAAATGTTGACTTTTACAGCTTTTAACTGGCAGTTTCACATAATCGTAGTTAACACAGTTATAAAGAGGGTTTTGGTAGTGGTAGTGTGACAAAAAAAATTAAAATATTGCAGATTTTAAGGGCGTATCTTTTGGTATATGTTAGCTAGCTAGCTAGCTAACCCTCTGAAACCTCCTAGCCACGTTAAACCTAGCCACGTTAAACCTAGCCCCGTTTTTAGAATGATGTGAATACATTTTTATTTACTGTTTCCAAGTAAATTTAGAACTAAAACTCAATATACAGTTTACTAACGCTCAGTGGCACATATTACTTCTGTGGCGCCGTAGATTAGTGGTTATAGCTTTCGTACTCTGTGCGGGAGACCGGGGTTCGATTCCTCTTGACGGCGATTCAACATGGGCGAGTGAATGTTACCATAGCCCCGGGTTAACCCAAGCCATGTGAGGGAAATTGGGGAGATGGCACACTGTGTGGGCCGTTGGATGTTGCCGGGAGTTGTCTAGTAGAGCGTGGGCCCTACTAATTGGGTCTGCGTTGCTCAAAATGAGCATTAAATACTCTAGGACTCTCCATCTAAGCCATGGTCCCTCCTGGAAATAATAGACAGGGTATATCCCTCGATATTTGTGAGGCTAGCCATGTAAAATATGCACATCCATCTATCTATCTATCTATCAGTTCAAAAAATTAAAATTAGCTTGCTAGTAGCTAAGCCAAAAAGTAGCCAGCGGCTAAGCTAAAACCCTGGAAAAACATATTGTAAATATCATTTTGAGCTCTCCATTCCCCCAAAATCAATATTGAATATGCTTGACTGATGCTAACAGAAGTATTCCAGAAACCTAAAGAAAAATAACATTGACTTCGGGGAAAAGGGGATGGCACAGTAAAGAGATTTCAATGGCTGGATTTTCTTATAGCATTTTCACAAGTATTTTTTCCAGGGTTGTAGCTATAGCTTAGCTGCATGAGTTACCAACAAATCATTTTTCAACATTTGTTGCGTAAACTGATAATTAAAATTAATATTTTCGGTATTGGCTGTTGTGATTATGTGACTGTCACACTTCCTCTGTCACTACTCCCTCTCTTACTGACTGTCAATAATCGTACATTTGTATCAAGCATTGTGATGGTTAACCTTAATACTTACAGTTTGTAAGTAATATGAATTGATAGAGCATAGAGCTTATCATAAATCCCCATATGTAGAAAAAGTAAAGTCTTTTTTTAAAATGGCACCTAATTTTTTTAGGTTATGAAAAAAAAATGAAAATAAAATAATATACTTTTTCTTATAAGAATTTCTGGGTTTCAGCTGTAAATGTGCTTAATATTTATCAAAATCTCAGTCTCAATGTTCTTAAAAACCAGGTCCTTATGTATTTTGTTTTCTTGCTTTTTTGAAATCTTGAAAATTAATCTTGCAGAATTATTCCAATTGTTTATTTACAGAAAATAATCTCAATGAAATATTTCCAAAGTGTCGATTTGTGAAAATACAAAACCAAAATTTTTTGACATCACAAAAAAATTTCACATTGTTTCCACTTATTAAAGTTAATTGTTTTCACTTATTAAAGTTCGATATGACAAGCATTTTGTGGACAAAATTTTAAAGAAATTTCTTTCTCAAGGAAAAATTTGTTTCTGACCGATCACTGGACAATTTCATTTGCCTGAAAAAATACCAAGATGGTAACTCTCTGAATACGAAATTTAAGAATTAGGATATCATCCTTTTAGTCAACCTTATATTTTGAAATTTTTGATAATTTTTTTTAACCAAATTCAATCTATGGTAGAGGCTTAAAATTTAACACAAATAAGCAAGAACATTCCAAGAAAGGTTTAGAGTCCAACTTTTCCCACCAAGTCAAATTAGTATCCTAATTCTGAAATCACAAATGTGTAAAATGTGAGTTATAAATACTTCCCAAGCTACCCTCACATGAAAAAAAAATTAACAATTTAAGGCAAGGTCAACTCAACTACTATTTTAAAACCACAGTCAGTAAGCCTGGCTAATGTTATTTTCACAGATGTTGTTTAAAAAACAAGGTACACTCAATAAGTGGAGACACAGGATATATACCAGCAACATCCCCAATTTTGGTAAACAGCTTGAAATTTCACGGTTGTTTGGAACAAGTCAGTCAGCCAAATAGTTACTAATACCTAGCTCATTTACCACCAAGAATAATAAACAAAAGCATTAGAACGACCCAATGATACATGCTATTATCCCATATTATCACCAAATGTTAATAACAATCTGTATGACAAATTAATTTTGCAAATATTGCAAGTAAACAAACGATATCTGCACTACTTCGCTGCAAACTAAAATTTTGCTCATAACTAATCTCGTTTTCATGTTATTCTGCATTTTGAGTATGCATATTTCGCGGAACCAAATGGATATGGAAATAGGTCTATTAGAATTTCATTAATCAAGTGGTATTGTCCGTGACTCAATTTTTTGCAATTTCCTTTGAAAAATTCATATTCATTTTGAAGAGTTTTTGCATTCCTTAAGATATTTGAGACACAAGTCTTCCTAATCTTGAAGTGTTCCGCAATCACTCGACATCCCATTTTTGGATTGTTGTTTGCGTAAGCGATGACCTTCATCTTTTCGTCCAATGCCAAGTTTTTCGTTTCATACGAGCAGAGAGCTGAAACTTTGAGCACGACATCTTTGCTTTAACTGCTTACCTCAAAGATTCATTCATTCAAAGTACATGTACATTCGAAGAACCTCATTTAAATCATTCGAACATTCAAAACATTCGAACATTCGAATATTTCAATGCAATGATTTTATTGACGAATTCTCTTCAAAATAATATCCGTCAGACATGGAGTGCTCATTAGTGAGGATAAATACGAGATCGCTATACCTCTAAGGATCATGAAAAACAGTTCAAAGTTCGAGTGTGACAGCTTTGTCAGAGGATACCATGCTTACATGGATATTTGGAAACCGCTGATTGGTGAGTGTTTGAAATGCGTTAAAAGGCCAACCAACGAAGTGGACACAAATGCAGTTGCAGTGGTTCGTACAAATTCTCATTGTACTAAAGAAGTGTTGGTTGGTCATGTGCCTAAAAATATATCTAAAGTCGTGTTTATGTTTCTATCCCTCCCTTATTGCTCTATGGAAATTATAGTGACTGGGAAACGCGTTAACCGCGAAGGTGGATATGGCCCTCAAAAAGCCATAAACTGGCTGAAAGATAACATAAAAAGATTGAAGAATTATTAAATAATAATGTAAAACATTGTCTTAAGTAAATAAAACAAATTCTTTACAAAAATTTGTTTTGTATCCCATTTTTAAGCCTGTCCGCTGTAGAGAGGTCAGTTCCAGGGAGTAATGTCAAACGGGAACTTGAAATGATGTCCGTCATATAGAGGTGTCCGCTATAAAGTGTCCGCTACATGGAGGTTTTGTTATGAGAGTTTGACCGTCGTTTCATCCGTTCCCAAGAAAAGTGTCCGTTGTAGAGAGATGTCCCCTATAAAGGATGTCCGCTATAAGGAGGTTTCACTGTACTCTGTTACCTCTCACGGTCATTCATTTCCGCACACGGTCATTCATTTCCGCACACGGGAAATTCAGTTCCGCACACGGGAAATTCAGTCAGCTTTTGTTCAAAATCAGTAGAGCATGCAATTTGTAAAACGACGAAACGACGACGTCTACCATCTTGCAAAAATTTTGTGAATTTTGCGCACGCGCATTCTGAATTTTGCATTTTGAATGAACGTTAGATTTCAAAAATTCTTCTTTTCGTTGTTATAATCATAAATTCATTTCGTTAGTTGTACGACCATATTGCTGTGAACTATTTAAGCGTAAGAAGCTTCTCCAAAAGCGTTCGCGTAAAAAACTATCTCCGTTGTAATTTAACCTCGATTTCTGTAGAAGTTTCTTTTGTAAAGTTCGCCAACGTTGATTAAGCGCAGTTTTCGCCCGCAAAATATGCAACGATCGATTTTAGTACTGGAAAGGAAAGTATACTAATTTGAATAGTAAAACATAACATAAGGTAAAGTTATTTATAAAGTTACATGAATTAAAATACCACTATGTGCGCTCAATCCGACCAGTTTAAAACTTCTTACAATTAACCTTTGGATTGGGATATAGTGTGCTTGGGCAATGCTTAAGTCTAAAGTTTATAGGAGAAAGGGACGCTGGAGTTCATTTAGCTATTCTCTAACTTCATGTAATTATCTGTTCCACATTGTTCTTCAAACGTAGTGTAGTCCTCAGTGGTATAATTAGTACTTGATTTGCGCGACTTCTCTCTTTCAGCTGCTAAAAAATCTTCATTTAGTCTACCGTTCCCATCGCGCTCATTTATGTTCGGTGTGATATAAGTTGGCTGTAATCCCATATAGCTCTCCTCTGTTGAATTTAAACCTGCATAATTCCCTTCCGTTTTTTGTGCCAGCCCTGCGTACGGATTGTCGTTGTTGTTACTCTCATTTGCAGCTTTAACTTCTTGAGATTCCAAGTAAAAAACTTCGTTATATTTCGCGTTATAGTCGTCTATGCCTTCATAAACCACCTCTCCGGTAGCTCCTGCTCCTCTGGGATAATCTGGTGGCGGTGGTGCGGCACCTATTGTGGATCTAGTAGCCGGTGGAAACCCAAAATGTGTTGACTGGGTGTATCGGGAGTCTATTGATGTTCGTTGGTTGCTGTGTAGTTTTCCGTGATACACAGAGGTGCCACCCAGTGGGTTGGTCATCGTGATATGAACGTCCCTTATTTGTACTCTGTCGTCTAAAAATATATGTTAGTTATGTTAAGCCACGATACATTTTTAAAGGCATAAAAATACATACATCTAAATTCCTTGTTGAAAATTATTACAATAATTTTACGATAAACTGAACATAAAGCAACATAATTTGATCATAGCTAACTCATGTTGGGCAATTCTTACATGAACTATCAATTTGACATCCTAAAAGGAAGCAAGTAAAGTAAATCTGGAGATAAAAGGGTGGAAACTAAATTGAAAACTAGTGATGGGGGAGGGAGATTACCAATCGTGGACAGGAAGACGGTAATTCAGTACTTTAGAGTATACAGTTTTAATAAAGTCGGAAAAGGAAAAAAAAATTATTTAATAAAAAGGATGCTGCCATTTCGATAATCCATAATTATCCAGCAATTAATTCTTAAAGGTGCTTTCTTAAGACTAATCGATTAATAACAGTGTGATAAAACTTTTACGAATCCTAAACGGAATTAAAATCCACCTGGGAAAAAATCTGCAAGGTTTGTAGTTAAGTGTCTTTTGTTAAAAACTCCTAAATCCAAAAGATATTGGAAAGGCGTAGGTAATCATTATTCTCAATTTTCTTAGTTACTCTCATTTCCGTCTTCAAAATTCAAGATGTTAATGTTATGTTCTCACTGTTATTTATACTACAATCATGAATGCATTAAAGAATTCTCTGTTGTAGACTTTTTTACCTCTTAACAACGCAACAACCGATGGTTATAATCAACACCACTAAGGTCACAACTCCACCTCCCACAGCAGCACCAATAATGACCACCTGGTTGTTATCAGAATCTGGTTTAGCAGTTGGTTGGACGTACTTCGATGTTTTGACAACGTCAGCTCCTAATCTTGATTGCACAATGGAACTTGATGAATCCATACCCTTTACTAAATCCTCAACGTTGATCAGTTTGGATTCTAACGCTTCTTCAACTGGCATAAGAACTGAATACAGGATTTGAACTTCTCCTTGACCAACAACCTTTGGGTAGCCTACCACTACAATAATGTGCTTTGGCTTAAATACTAAATTCTCAGTAGCTCGTCGTTTTCTAAATGATAGAAAGGTTGAAGTCGTAATTTACTGTTATTCATGTTAATTGATAGTTGGCTTGGCTAATCTAATTTTAAGGGGTTTACATCAAAGACAAAAAGATTCTTGCCATTTAGACTGCATTTGCAATAATTTTCCAGTGCACAATATTTACTCAGTAAGCAAACTTTTAACACTATGTAAGGATGTTATGTTATTTTTATTATTTGCACCTATTTATTATTGGCGCCGTAGATTAGTGGTTATAGCTCTCGTACTCTGTGCGGGAGACCGGGGTTCGATTCCTCTTGACGGCGATTCAACATGGGCGAGTGAATGTTACCATAGCCCCGGGTTAACCCAAGCCATGTGAGGGAAATTGGTGACACACTGTGTGGGCCGTTGGATGTTGCCGGGAGTTGTCTAGTAGAGCGCGGGCTCTAATTGGGTCTGCGTAGCTCAAAATGAGCATTAAATACTCTAGGACTCTCCATCTAAGCCATGGCCCCTCCTGGAAATAATAGACAGGGTATATCCCTCGATGTTTGTGAGGCTAGCCATGTAAAATGTGCACATCTATCTATCTAATAGCCTTGGTCTGTACATAAATAGCGCGGAAGTTCAGCGATAGCTGTTTGTTGATTTGACACAAGTCACGCCTACTTCATAATTTCAACCATTTCAAACATTTACCTTGCAGGTGGCAGAACTGCGCCAGTAACACAATCGTTGGTCGAGCAATATTGCGTATAAGACTCCGCCATTGTTTCTTTAAAACTCCTTGCAGTAATCTGCAAATATAAAAAAACATATCGATAGCTTTTTCATTTGTAAAACTTTTTGCAGTCATCATAGATAAGAAGCAAAATAAATAAGAGGCTGAAAAAAATACGCGGTAAGTCTTAAGGTAAAAGAAAGAACGTAGCTCGTCTCGTCTGTGTATAAGCACGACCTAATTTACTGACGCAAAATGCAAAAAAAAGCCTCAAGTTTAGATTTGCTAGAATTTTTATTTTGTAAACAGAATAATAGCCCCACAATAGGAGCTAAAAAATAGGGTGACAAAAAGTGTTTAATTCTTTTAATAAGAATATTTCCTTCGCGTTTTGGCTAGCGCTACAACAACGATTGACAATCAAACAGAACCGATTTACTATCATCCTCCCGCTACATATTCATAAGTCGTTTCATATATTTTGTTAAAAAAAAATATTTTTTGTTACCTGTGTTCCTGATTTTTCTTTCATTGTGGTTGCAGCAATGTTATCTCCTGAAAAAGAAAATTTTTTAGAAATTATTTTTCTTTCTGCATTCGTATGTACGTTTTGTTGTGTATACACCACCATTTATTTTCAGATTGGCATAAGAAGACCATCTACCTAGTTACTGTTTTGGTGTAGACAGAATGTTTTTATAATTAACCTGTTTTTGAGTCTCGGTTGATAAGAGCAAACCTTGAGTCAAGTCTCGTTGCTAAAAGTAGCTATACATACATAATATTTAGGTTTTAAATATATTGGTTTCCTGTTTTCGTACTTAATGTTATTACGTACTCGAAGAAAGACTTAGATTATCCAGATCTACGCCTTTCATTGCTTAATTTTCAAATTTTTAGTTTGACCAGTTGTTATTACCAATTTCTTAGGTTTTTAATCAAATCTTCACACGATTGCGTATAGAAGAAGCTTACACTTTGATTGTAATCCATTATTTTTGTGGACTTGTAGCTTTTTTAGTAGGAAACACTATTGGCATTACGAGATAAGAGAACTCCAATTGGTTTAACAATGTAAATATATTGGCTAGTTTAACAAAGGATGCATAGATTGTACAAAATTGTAGTGTCATTTTATGTTACTGCGTACTTACCATAATAAACTTGACAATTTTCACCAGCATAATAGCCTTCACATAAACATTGGTAACTTTCCCCTTTGAAAGCGCATTTCCCACCATTTAAACAGGGAGATTTGAAACATGGATGCAGATCCGAGCATGTTTTCCCAACAAAATCCCTTGCGCACTGGCATTTAAAACCATTGGTATCTTCCGAGCAACTACCTCCGTTTAAACAAGGAGAACTACCACAGTACGCTACTTTCTGACAGTATGTACCAGTACGAAATGACTCGCATTGACATGTGTAAGAATCAACTCCGTTAGGTTTAGAGAGACATGTTGAATTCCCAACACAAACGTTACTGTAGCAAACATCTTCACTTTCACAATTTTTGCCTTGATAAGGAGGAAAGCAATAACAGCTATATCCACCTCCTCCCTCTCCACAACTCCCACCGTTTTGACAAGGGTTGCTGTTACAGAAACCATATTGGCAATGATCTCCACTGAAGGAATTGTTGCATATGCACCTGTAGTGATCAATATGATCTACGCATGTCGAACTAAAACACGGATTGTTGTCGCAGTAACCTGAATAAAGGAAATTTTACAAACAAGGAACTGATCGTCTTTCCAGTAACTTAATTGCTATATTTTTCTTTGTACCCAAGAGTTTCCATGTTTGTAATGTAACTGTTTACTGAAGACCAACTACAGGTATATCTCCATTAAAATAACAGCCCAGGCGTTATGCATGTCAATTTATGAGGATCAATAATCATCAAACAAGGCTTGTTGGCAAACAATTAATAACATTCCAAACAAAGTTTTTGTGGAGTTGTCCAGACCTACCTGTATCATATCGACATGTCAATCCATCTTGGTTCAGATACATGTCATATGGGCACTGACACATTGCGGTATTGTACGCAGTTGTGACACAGGTGTGACTGCACCCTCCGTTGTTTACATTACAGGGTGATTTATCTAAGAGGAATAAAACATTAATCCAATTTATAATTTTTGTTGTCGCAATAGTTTTTAAGATATCCTTTATTACAGAACTCACTTTCTTCACCATTTAAAGGTTTTTGTAAGGTCCAAAGCGTCAGTACCCAAAATATCATTGAACACAGGTACTTGGACAAATTTATACTATGACGTCGATCACGTCGGCGTAAAAGGATACAGAGAGAGCACGGATCAAACTTTATTAATTTAGAATGTCGCATGCTATAAAGCATTGGATCTAGATTTTCAACAAAACCGTTTAGAAGTATATTTGCATACCTATGATTGTCTTTTTCAAACATTTTCTTCCGCACTTTGTTGGACAGCATTTGTGCGACGTCGTAACACAATCATTATCCAAAACACAGTTATCGTCATACAAGTCCGAACCACAGTCGTAAGCAGGACAATAGCCAGACCGTATTGCTATAAAATGAAAAGAAGTATGTTCCAAACTAAGAAATGAAATGCCAATTATTATTACTACGAAGGGATATAGCCACTTCAGTGTTGGAAACACTGTTACAACGTGGGTCGCGTGTTCTAAATGTATACATTAGGTATACACCGACATTGCCTACCGAATTTCCTCCACATGGCATGGGTTAACCTAGCTGTAGTAAAGGCACTTGCTAAACTTGCCCGCGCTTTTAACTGAACCACGAACCTCGTGATTATGAAGGGAACTTCATAACCACTAGGCCAAGTGCCATACTTTACTCAAAATTACTCTGAAATATAGGTTGTAAAAAATACAGAACTGAAGAAATGTGTTCTCCAAGCTTCCCATTCATAAAAATCACGGCTAACCTTTTCATACGCTTAGCTTATGTTGAGTTAAAACATTCCTACAAGGTTAAAATAAATACACTGCATTCCCAATAACGACTGTAGACAAAAGGCCATTCCGAAATTCCGTTACCAATTATGATATCGTGCTTCATTATTCGTTAGGCAAGCCCTTAATTTTGAACTAATTGATCCCACTTGCTCGTTACTGTACGGAAATAGGCAGTGATGGTTTTGCATTTACTGCAACTAAAAGAATTTGCGCTTAATTTATGTCACAGGGTGAAGGAATTGTAATAATAACTTGCATATATATATGTGAATTTTGAAAAAAACGGGGCAATCGCATATGGAGCTGACTTACTTGTTGAGCATTTTCTGGACTTCATTCTCAAAAAAGGTGTACCATAAGGACACGTGACCTCAGATGACAATCGGTGATTACATGATGCCCAGTTTTTGCATTGACATACAAAAGATTCACCCAAAGGGATGTCACATTTGGCACACACCTCTAAAGTGATGAAAAACATGTTTTAAGATATAGCTACCTCTTATTATTTTGCTCAAGTATCCTATTTGTTAATCACCTAATTTCATATATAATGAGGGTGCTAATACATCTACAGAACTTTTACGTTTTGTTTCAAAATGATATTATTTTTATTGAAAAATAACCCAGATCATGATCTTTAAAAAAACATTTTAAGCTTATTCATAAAGTACAACAGATAAGTTTTTAGCCACCTGTAGTGACCTTAAAACCTTTATTTTGAGATTTTTTGTTCATTTGACAACACCATGTCTTCACAAGGAGTGGAAAATACTATCCTACCTGTTCGCTGTTTTGAAACGTAACCAGGGGCACAAGGTGGTGGTGAGGGTGGCGATCTTCCGTAGTTGCAAGTATTTAAGGTCGAGCACCGATTCGTTGCAGTTGGAGAAGCGTAGGAATAGGTGTATTTAATGAAGTTAACTTAAAAAATCAGTGGAAAAACACGTTAAAGTTAATATGCTACTAAAATATATTTTCAATTAAATATATCCGACAGCCCAAATTTGATAAAGAGACAAAAATGTTGACTGACGTCACATTGACATTAAGGATACTGTAATGGTATGAATATAATTTTTTTACAAAAAAAAAAATTTTTCAAAAATATGTGGAGTTTGATATTCTCTACCAACTTATAAATATTTAATGAGTTGTTGGTAGTTCGCTTAACACCTTCTGCACATCTTTGATTAGGCTATTGTTGAAAGGTCAGGTTGCGAAAAACTCTTTTACGAGGAATTTTAGATGTTCGTTTTTCACGATGTATACATGACTTAAAATGTCCGAAACTCCCCTCCACGATGGAGAAACTCAACAAAACTTTGCACACGTGCTCATCGATACGTGCAAAAATTCATTTTTTCACAAATTTTTAAATAAAATACGAACGACGCGCTTTTCCAAAAAATGTGACAAAGTATTGTTGGTATGGTAATGCTAAAGCGAATGATAAATATGACGCAGAAAAAAAATAAAACGGAGGGGAGTTTCGGACGTTTTAGTGAAAAACAAAGATGTGGATTTATGGCTACCTGGAAAAAAAATTAAATTTCATATTTATATTATCCTATAGACAATTTAATTTGCTTTTATATTCAATAAATAACTTTGAAGAAAAAAACATAATTTTTGAGAAATAATGAATATACTGAATATGTGCCTATACCCTTACAGTATCCTTAAAACAGTTCGGAAGAGGTTCCGTGTTACCCTAGCGCATCATCGCAATGGCGGTAAAAAAATTAAAATTCTGAAGAGTATAGTTTTCGTAACGTTTAAAACTTCATAACGTTTAAAAATGACTAACATTCATTGACACCTTTCCGTAAAAAAATCTGTTGCATTTGACAGGAAGAAGTAGAGTTTCCATATAGGAAGTGTTTTCATAAAGGTAGTGTTTTCATATAGGATGTGTTTTCATATAGGTTGTGTTTTTATATAGGTAGTGTTTTCATATAGGCTGTGTTTTCATATAGGGTGTGTTTTCATACAGGTAGTGTTTTCATATAGGTTGTGTTTTCCCATCACTGTGCAATGTTAATAATAGAAACTACCATAGATAAGAAAATCATAGAGACACAGGGGACATGCGAGTCTAAATTCAGAGCTTAAATTCACAAAACAATTAGGTTTTGTCCGGATAAAGCCATGCAAGGGAATCCCCTAAAAGTCGGAAGTATTTCTCAATCTTTACTTTACTACTAGTAAACCCGTGGCAAAATCTCACGGGTTTACTACTAGCCCGTCAGCAAATTATTTATTCGGCTGGAAACCTTGGAATATAGCTGCGGTATCCATTTTGAACACACAGAATACAGCTATTATTATAGAGACTCACTGTTTACGTTTATAACATCCGGTTTCTTCATTACCATTTCAAATCTCTCACTACCATCAACAGAGATGCCACCGACAACAGAGAAACTATTAGCTATCAGTTTATTTGTTTTGTACATTCTTTTCTCATTTCTGGCGTACCAATAGACATCGTGCTTGCCGATTTGCAACCCAAAAGCCTCATCCAACAAGTTTCCGTTCTTTACAAACTGCTTAGAAGCAGGTACATATCGAGTTTGAGACAAAATTATAATGGTGTCTGAACCATCATAGTTAGAAGATTTTAACTTGTCGCTCGATAACCAGTACAAACGTTCACCGTATTCATCCACTGTCAATTCTTTAATTGATCCTTCGGATTTATGAATAACAATTTCTATAGCCTGTGTGAATGTCCCACGATAGACTGAGTTTGCGTTGGTCGTTTCGTTTATGTGCACGTAAAATATATACCTAAAAAGAATAACGTCGACAAATTGCTACTACAGTGAACGCTTTCCAACTAATACACCATCTTATTTGTCAGCTAAATGCAAGGTAAAATAAGATGGGTATCAGGCGTAGAATTCACAATATGAGTATATGTTCAAAGGAAAATAAAAAAATATTTTTAAACCGTATACGCTGCAGTATTTTTTCGAAAAACTTGTAATTTTTTTAACCCGCTTTCTGGATTTCAAAGCGAGGTGATTACGAGTTATGGCTAAATTTCGGCCTTGTCGTAGAAGTTCTGAGTCTAAGGGTTTAAAGGAATTGTTTACAAACTCTAATCAAAGAATTCTCACCTTTTTTTAGATGTCAGGCGTAATTGATTTTTGTTCCCTGAAGAATATAATGCATTAATGTTTGATCCATTACTTGCCAAACATTTATAGATTGCACCATCTTCTATCCAGTATATCTCATTCCTTTCATGCTCATACTGAACGCTGTTGATGTTATGTATGTAGCTGGGAACTTTTATAAGTACTCTTGTATTGCTAACATTAAAAGACATCGTCATTATCTAGAAAAAAGAATTGAATTTCCAAAACTCATACCCAAGTTCTGCTTTTTAACTTGCTACTTCAAAGTAACAACAAGCTACACGCTTTTCATTTTGAGCAGCACGAGGCTCAAATCCTTCTAAAAACGAAGCACTTTGAAGGAACTATTAGCTTGAAGTGAGTAAATAGAAAAAAAAGAAAAAAGAAAAAGAACAAACAAAAAATGATTTTTTATATGTTATAATAAAGGATAAAAAGTTGATGCTCCCAATTTTTTTAAAATATTTCCGTGCTCTAGAGTGCCGAATAAATGGGGGTGAAAGATTAAAATCTTGGATAGAATTGCGAGGTTTTGTTTAGTCTTTGAAATCGTTTCTTTAGAGCTCTTTCCTAATATGTTGTTTCAGTTTGATTACAGGCAAAAGTGAATATGCTGGACGTTTCAGAAGAACTAAATGCTTTGCTCGTCTCTATATCACTAGAAATGGAGGGGGTAAATAAACACGGAAAGGATTGCGAGAAAAACAAAAATGAAAAATGGCGGAATCATTTAATACTCTAGTGTATCCGTGTTTACACTTTGTTTTGGAACACTATTAATACAAAAGATTCAGATTGAAAATAAATTATCCATAGCATTTATATGAAAGAAGAAAACAATATTTACTGCAAAATATGAATATGATTTGCTCTGTGGCTAGCGTGTGAATCAGGAAGAAAGCAGGAAAAAGGTGTGCATGCAACAGTCAAAATAAGAAAGCTTCTAGAAGAACAATAAGTCTTACAGCATGAGCATTTCCATCATACCAATATATCCTGGTATTCTTCCAATCCACGTCAAATGTTTTAGGATTAAACTTTCCAAGAAAACCATTATTTATCAATTCCTTTCTTTCTAAACCGTTCTGGAAATATATTTGGTGATAGAACCTCTCTCCTTTAAGAATAACTGCTTCATTGGTAGCTACAGATGGCTTACATACGCCGTTAACCAATTGAAAACCAATATCGCATTTGCATGCCCCTCTATTAAGACATACTCCATTTGGACATTTCGATGACGAGCAATATGATGGAACTAAAGGTAATACTTGATCAGATTATAATCTAGTACTGCATCGTTGGAGTTTAACAAATGCATCAACGTCAAGAATGTCAACGAATTGTCACTTCATCAGATTTCTTCTCTGGCTTCCTGATCAGCTGTTTTTAATCTGAATCACCTACATGCTTTTTTCTTTAATAAGAATAGTGTTTTTTCGTTTAACCATTACTATTCTTAACATTTGGGTAAAAATCATCTGATATATTTTTTGCACATTCTTAAAAAAAAATAACCCTTAGGGTGCTGTTGTCAAGCAGCCTAATTCAACTGACAAAGACACAGCTAGAACTAAAAATATTATCTTTTATAATATATCTTATTGTAATATATCTTATAGAATATACTGTATAGGAATATTCAAATGAAATTAGATAAAAAGTTAAAAACATCCTAAAATATACTCATCTTGAAGTTTTGCTTGAATGGTTTCATTTCTTTGTTAACTCGTATAAATTTCTATTCTATCATGTAAAACGTCTCTTTAAATGAAACCTGAGAAAAGACGTTTTACATAATAGAATAAAAAATTTGTCGTTTCAAAATAAACTACTTTCAATTCTTTATGATTTCCTTCCTATCATAAATTTAAGGCTTGCAAAAGGAACGTGACACTCAAAACAAATGGTAAAGGCTAGTTAACATACGCGTTGGTGTATTGACGATCAGTTTTATCCTTGTTCCAGCAGTCATTCCAGGAACTGTAGTATCATCCAGCTTGGCTGAACTTGGTTTAAATTTCTCTATTGCTAAACCATTTCTAATTGCACGGTAGAATAATCCTGCAGGAAAGATAACAACGCTATTATTGTCTGTAGGTAAATAATATAGTCGAACAGGAACTGATGTTTCTCAATATTGCAGATATTTCAAAGCTAGAGTGTTTGTAATGTGTTTGTAATACAAAGGACTGGGTGACAATTTAATATGTCGTAACAAATCGTTAATAAAACTTTCCTAAAGAAAGTAAAATATTGTATATTATAAAGAGAAGTAATTCTTTGTCGTCTGCGCAGGTTTTTTACTCGGACCCGTTGGGTAATTAATGTTTCTAATTTCAGTCCCGTTTTCATCTCTAAAATATATGCATCTTATGTTCGAAAAAAACTGGTGAACAAGAAAAAATTAGACAGCTTCTTTTCTTCAGATACCTTGAGCAACTATTTCAAAGTAATATTTTAGCCTTTTTTTGTGTTCGTGAAGTAATTTTTTAAGACTTATTGCATAGTTTGTTACACCGATTTAGCCTCTGTGGTTCGAGCGTCATCATCAAATTATTTTATCCCAGTTATCCTCCAATGTGCTAACAAATATTTGTGCTTATTTTTGGGGCAATACGATGTCTCAGTCATCAATAGGCTACCGAAACTTTCCAAAATCCCGGCCTGAATAAATCTAAAACACGTTAATAACTGCGTATGGGATCATAACATACCTTTAGTGGCCGAAACTGTCAAACTATTTGCAACAGAAATTCCTGCTGGATGAACAAAGGTTTTTTTAGATGTTCCAAAGTATGACATGCGTTCTACTCCTTTGTTGCTCAGCCAGTAGATCATCCTCTGTGTAGTGTCGATGTTCAAATCTCTTGGTTGTGACGAGGTGACAATTTTATATACTTTAACATTGGCTCCTGTCAGCGTCGATGAACCAATCGAAGGTGTCGGTGTTTTGTTGTTAATCCAGAAAAGTAACCTAAGTAAACAAAAACTTATATCTTGTATTTTTTTATCAGCGTTGAAGTCTTCAAATGGTTCTGCAGTACAGTTTTCACGCAAATATAAAAAAAACACTTTATCGCGATGAAACAGGTTACACAAATCGTAAGCACGTGGAACAATAAAATAGACAGAAGTTTCCTTTAAATATTGCACAAGGTAAGCCTTTCTAGAAAAATCAATAAAATTAAATGTAATTTTCAATATAATATGATTTTGTATTGATTAAAATTAAAAGTTTAATCGGGATTATTCACTCGTATGAAAAAAATTGATTCAGTATGTATTTTTGACTCAACCTGATCACATACGGGAGAAGTCAATTTTCTTTATTACCTGCAAAGGCATTCGACCCTTAAAAAAATAAAAAGACACTTTACATCTTCACCAGCCTGCAAGTTAAAAATTATTAAAATATGCGTACTCAATTGACATTGTTACGCAACGTTACCGCAAAAAATTTATTTAGCTTAAATAACATACGGGCATCATGCTACCTTTTAAATTAAGGCTTAAAAGGGTGGAGAATGGTATTGGGCAGTGTTTCGATTCAGTTACTTCATATTGACGAATTTGTGGTAAAAGTAGGTTAA
The DNA here is from genome assembly GCA_030067915.1 of Hydractinia echinata. Lineage (NCBI taxonomy): Eukaryota > Metazoa > Cnidaria > Hydrozoa > Anthoathecata > Hydractiniidae > Hydractinia > Hydractinia echinata. The sequence goes on along the minus strand of JASGCC010000111.1, from coordinate 1,059,940 downwards.
CAGAACAAAGAAACAATTCAACTTCGATCAATCACAACATGAAACTTCATACGTACCCTCCAGCGTAGGCAAGTTCTATTACAATGGATGTTGGTGAATTAACTACATTCATTTTGTCGGTTATCAATCGTGTGGAGTGCAATCCATCTAATGACATTACCGATATTGCATGCTGCACACTGTCTGTCCAATAGATTACATCATTGACATCGTCAACAACAATACCACTCGGACTGAAGACATCTGCAAAAACAATACTTAACTATGTATTTTTCGTTAGCAGTTGTGTACAGTATGATCAGTTGAGATACATCTGCCGCCAATATATTTACATTATTCAAATCTATCCCAATTAGTGAAATGGCAAAAAGACTTAATTTTAGAACAACGTTTTAAATGATGCACATAATACTTATAACCTATGACATTGTAGGAAAAGAAATTTCATTTTCAATCGGATTAAAATGCTGTTGGTTACGGTTTGTCCTTTACGTAACGTAATAAAGTCAACTAAGCGGATTCCAACAAAATAAGGCAATTATCAAGACCATATGCAGTTCAAAATTTTCACTAATTCTAGTCTTATCTAGGAGGTTGTCTATATATCGTACATATTTACTGTTCGATGTGACGCACCTTTATCATTTAGAATTTGCATATCTTGACCGTTAGATTTCGAGCGATATATTTTATGTTGGCCTGACCAGAAGAGAAGATCTTTCTTGTGGTGAACAGCAAATGAATTGATTTCACGACCAATATCGAATATAACAACAGGTTCGCTATTGCGTTTCGTTCCATCTTCACTTAAAGAAACTCTGCTGATTTTTGTTCCTTGCGAGTAGTACAAACAAGGTGGACGACAAACGGAAAGCTATAAAGGTAATAAAAAGAAAGAATAATTACTATGTAAATAATCAATAGTATAAGCTGTTTTTCACCATTGTACAGAGGAACAAGACAATTTGCTCTCACACAAATTGAAAAGTAGTTACATGAAATTAAATATTTCGTTTTTAATTAACTTTTACAATCATCCCTTTTAAAATGATTTTGTGACCTTTAGGAATGTATGGTATTGTAAAGTGGGGTGTATTTATCAATTGCCTTTGGAAAAAGGTGCTATGCACAATTAAAATGTATGATTAGTATTTATGATGGAGTACATATGCGTGCCTGTGTTGGTTTGGGTGTATGAGTCTGTGTGTGTGCGTGTCTTTGTGAATGTTTATTTACAGTGAAAATCTTAACAGTACCTTTTCCCATATTTCTAACACATTGATAACGAACTTGTAAATACTTTTGTATGTTTGTACAGGGATCCCCATACCAGTTATTTGTAGCTGTCACGGTGCATGTTTGTTTATATTGGCATTTTGCTTGTGTCACAGATAAAGATTTTGAGGAAATGCAATTATTTCGCGAAACTTTGGCGCAAATAGTTGAAGTGAGACGACCATACATAGCATAAGAGATGTGAATGTAATATCCTGGCTGGCACGTCAGTTGTTTCGACTGGGAATGCTCACAAACAGTTTCTGCAATACAAAGTGAGACATGTGCCTTGTTACTGTTGACAATGAGAAAATATGTCTGCTAAGTTTGGCCCTAATATGTCAATGATGTAAATGTATTTACAATAGTATCAAAAATTACATCTTACCTGTTTTAGTGGTAGTTTTGTAAACACAGAGTTTACTATTCACACTATCTATATTCATATCATCAGGACATGCACATTTGTAAACTTGGTTGTTTCCTCTTAAACACATATGACTGCAGCCACCGTTACTGACATTACAAGGACTCGAAACTAAAAACAAAGCGCGATGCATTGCTGAAAATGGTACTTTCGTACGAAAATACACATACAGAAAAGAGCTAATCCCAGCGCCTAGATTTTCTCCAACGAGGGCTAACATGAATTGAGGTTTAAAGTTACGACACCACAATCCTTCTCAAAGTTTGCAGCTGGCAACCATTACGAACCAAGATATGGAAGTTTGCTGGCTAGGGCTTTGTCCAATTTATTGGTATTTATGTTCTGTTCTTATTCTTTTAATAAATTGAACGAGCTCAAATAAGATAAAACACATTTATTTACCATATTTGATCGTAATAGAAGTTAAAATAAACTGACCTGGTCCTGGAGTAAAAGGAGTAGTTGCCAATTCTACTGGTTTGTTGTAAAACATAACGAACGCTTCGAGGCGATTGGGGTTTGCATTGCTAAGGCTAACGGAAAACACGTCCCTATACTTTGTCATCCACAAAAGTGTTCCTGCATTGACAGCCATCATTGTGACACTGTTTACATTATTAACATAAACATTTTTCACGTTTGTTGATCGAATATAAGAGGTAATTGTTTTTGCGTGACTATCATACCAAAATATCCTCTTAGATTTCTCGTCATAAGAAATATGAGATATAGGATTTGCACCAGCCGAGTAGGTTTTTATTTTCCCGCCATCAAATTTGTAGAAACTACAACGATGTATTGTTTGTCTCTTCTCTATTGTGGCGATAAAACTAAAATGCAACATGAAAAAAGAAAATATTGAGTCTTAAACATAAGGCGTTTGTGCGCAAAATAATCCACGGGTTATAGGCTTTTCGCTCGTCAAACGTATCAGTCGCATCGATGTTTCGTTCATTTTGGTCTGTCTATTAATAACCCTATAATAACTGTTTATGAGGGCAATATCGAAGAATATTGACCGACGTCAAAAATACGTGACGGAGGTCAATATTCGAAGGTATTGCCATAAATAAACAGTTATTATATGGATTATTATCTGGGTTAAACATTACAGGTTTTTATTTTAGCTACAACATAGAATTCTTTAAAAGATAAAAGAAGTTCACTTCTGTTTCGTGTTTTGTTTACTTTTTTCGTGCTTATTTACATTAAATGCTACCATATTTAAACTTTAAACACGGTTGCTATAGTAGCGAACAATACTGTGGAGTATTGTTAGCTATGACGTAAGTTCTAACCAATCAAATTGCGCGATTTTCGAAAATATTGATGCCGCCCTTTTACCCGGGTAATAACGCAAAATAATAAAATTACCCTGCCAGGTTTCGCAGTAAAGCTACCGCGCAAACATTTCGCGCGGAAACAGACAACCGCTATTTATTATAAAAGACTAGTCGGTAGCCCCTGGATAAATTTCGTGTTTTTATAGCACGCCTTTATTCTCGCGCACTAACATTCAGAATACGTGTATCAATAAAAAGTTAAGTAATTGCTAACCCGTCTTTAGATGAAATCGTCATGTCCAATATGACAAAATCTACCGCGGTTAAGATCGTTTTTGTTTCTCCAGTTAACATTGACGCCATTATCTTTTTATTACTGCAGCACACAAAATATAATAGCTTTGAAGTGAATTCGTACTGCAGATGCTTCCCTGCTGTGTGTTCAAAATTTCGCTTCAAAAGGTGCAATCTTCCTGTTTTTAAGTTGATTTGACATAGCTATAATTAAATATAGCATATGTAGATAAATATAAATTTAGCTAATATATGACACAAATCCATTTTTCTGAGAGAATGCGTACATTTCTCTTTTTCTGGCTAAAAATCAGTAGTGTAAGTTGCAGTATTATATTTCCTTAAAAATAAGAGCAGCTCTGCAAATACTGGGCCTTTGAGATTAAAATATTACGCAAATATGTCTTTTTTTACTAACGCTTCTCTTGTTTTGTGTTTGGTCATCCAGGAAGCTTTAATTTAGATAAGTCTTTGCTTGCTAAGCGCTAAATTTAGGAAATGCTATGGTAAAGATAAAAGCATTTGAATTTGCTGCGCAAAATTACCATCGTGTATGCTTGCTTAACAATGCAATTTTGAACTTCGACTAAAATTCTTTTTTTAACGTATAAATGACATCCACTTATTTTTATTTTTATTGCGCACGTGATAAGAAGAACATCTTTAAGGTAAAGCAGTATTAAATAAATTGCTTTAATCAGTCACCTACCCAACTGCGTTCCTTGTTAAAAAAATAAACATCTGCATTTGTTGCAACCATTTCATCTACTGTTGCGTTAAACTCATTCATGCTTTTGGAGGCAAGCAGTGTCTTTTTATTGTATTCTCCAACACTTGAATAAAACACTGTAATCTCTAAATTATCTCCAGTTTTAGTTACCAATGATCCAGTTGCTTTTACAGTTACGCATGTTCGTTTATCTGGATTTAATTTGTACCCAATTGGGCACGCACAAACAAATGATGTATATGAAGCAGCATGCAAGCATAAATGTGAGCAGCCTGTGGTTGAGCATTTGTTGCCTAGAAAATAGAAATAAATAAAAAATCTTTCAGTGAGTACTTGCTTTGCTATTTTTGGCACTTGAATCTGCAACTTCAGGAGAAATAAGGAGAACGGTTTTTGTCATGAGAAAGCCTGTAATACGCCATGATTATTCAAAAATATTCCTCCATACCATTATAACTTGGATTGCAGCTAATTAACTCATTATTTATAACCAGCAGAGTACTGCAAGTTAACAAAAAGGTTTAATGTCATTTTCTTTAAAAAAAGCCTGCTAGTTTGAACTCTTAAGTCACTGATAAAAGCTAAGAGACCATTAATAATACGTGTCTGACAACTAGTGAACCCTATAATTTATGCAAATATGATCCCCACCTGTAGTTACTGGTTGAATTGCATCTTGATATATCATCAGCATATCTGCGTCACCAATTGCTTGAACATTCATTGTCAAAACTCTCTTTGCACTTCTTGTCACATTGTATATCTTTTTATCAGATTTGAGAATGTAAATATAAGGTTGGAACAATTTGTTGTAACCAACTGCTACACCTTTAATACCAGCAAAGCTTTGGACCTTTACATTGGAACCAGAGTAGCTGAAACTGCGAAGTTGACCTAAAAATTACAATAATGTCAATGACGATTTGCTTTGTATTCAAAAAGATAGCAAAATGCCATATGTTTCATGACTACTTAAATTGGGCACGGAATAGCAAACGATAAATTATCGCAGTCTCCTTCATCACTTGCATATATTGGAATTGTATAGATTTTACTAAACGGACGGAAGCAATACCAGATATTTTAGACTTTTATTTAACGCACAAATTGCGGTTTATATAGTTTTGATCAATTTGACATAATAGTTGTTAGCCTGTGGAATTTTCCAGATCGGCCGCGGTACGTATTTCCCGGATCGCAATTTCGTGCATCTTTGCCTGCCTGTGAACATAAAGTGACAAAATTTACTTGAACGGAGGTTATTACTATGATAATAGGTGCGATTAAAATGACATTTTCACGTACAAGCTCCTCGGTTTTCACATTGGCTCATAGACAAATGGCGAGTATTGTAATATAGACTACTCCTTAAACCCATGGCAAATCCACGGGAATCATTAGAAATATGTCGCATTTGCTGTTTCGAAAAAAATTGTTTCGTGCATTCTTAACGCAAAAGCGGGCCATGTTACAGACAGACAACGGAAATTATTAATATAGTGAGTCAATAGCCCGTAAAAAATCCACAGGTTCGCCAGATGTTCCGTCGTACATATTTCCTGCATAGGTATTTCGCGCATGTTTGTCCGCCTGTTAATATGAAGTAATAAAATCACTGAAACGGGGGCTTGAAATAAAGCTACGGATCAACCATTTTGAACACACAGACATAATATAGGTATTATTAATATAAAGATGTTTTTAATAGCCCTTTCATTACCTGCCACAGCAGGTTGGATACTTGTGGTTACCATTTTGGAAAAGCAATATCTCTAAATAAAGTAACTTTTGGACACACTTTAGGTAAGCAGACTGCATTTCCGACAAAAGCATTCAAGGCCGCTGTACCCAAATGGTGCGTAAGGCAACGCAGCGAAACTAGGGAATTACTTTTTTCGACAATGCACGACTTTCCGGGACGGAAAGGTTAATTAGTTGTTCTCCCGTGTTTTTGTTGAATTTTCGCTAATGTTTGTTTACCTTTTAAACTGCAATCATTTTAAACTGCAATCATTTTTATATAGAGATAAAAAAGATTTCTTTATAAGGTAATCGAACTATCTGCTTGAGAATATTCTTAGAGATTGCAAAACAATCTTTAATTTTGAAGCAGCTACTAGAAAACGCAGGTGACATAGAATTGCCAAAAAACACCATGCTTCTTCTGGAAATTAAAAACATGTGCACGAACCTCCACTTGTTGCAACGTACACTCTTTCATTCTTTGTGTCTACAGCTAAGCTTAACACGTGATCTGTGTATCCTGTGTATTTCGTCTCCGTTAATCCTTCAACTACATTTGTACTTCGGACATGGTATCCAACATTTTTGCCACGCCAGACAGTAAAGATTAAACTAAAACCAAAACCAGAACAAAAGAGCTAAATTTATGTCATTTTCCTTTTTTTCTTCATCATTTTTTCTATGCTTTGTCACAGACCTACTTAAACGATTTTGGGACGTTATTTCGAGATCCATATTTGACTCACAATACAAGTCGTATTAATTTAACTATAGAAATATGCTTTCATCCTTTATCTCGAATTTTTTACTATTATTATTTTTGGTGTGTGTTGAGCTTGGTATGTATTGACCGATTGCAATACCCTCACTATTGCGATACTAGTCGTCTCGGATAAAGTAAGAGTTAAGGATTTTCGTCGGAACAAAATTTGCTTCAGTATAACAGAATTATTTTTTCTTACGAGATACTTGTGCGAAAAAAAGCCAAGTAAAAATATTGTAAAGGTATAACTAAAATTATTTCTCCACCTACCCTTTCTTCCCAGTTGCTGCAATTTGAGTCGGCCATATTCCAACCGTCGACGTTACATAAAGTATCGATTGATATCGTCCGTATAAATCTGAGACACCAATAGATCGATATACCTTGTCTGCCCAGAAAACAAGATCGAAAACCCAATCAACTGCTAGTCCTGTTATTTCGCCAACTTGTAAATCCAATGAGAATAGATCGCTATCCTTTTCGTAGCTGGATGAGTAGATTTGTTTTGTGTCAGACCAAAATAATCTTTTCGATTTAGCGTGGAAATCAAAAGCTTTTATATTCCTTGATAGATTAATTGGTACGGAAAAGCTTGTGAATGATGAAAGTTCGGGCTTAAATATGTTGCTTTGACGAACAATGTCTGTGTCGTTGATGAAAAACACGCATGGCTGTACGCATTGATCTAAAGGAAAGTTTTCATGTAATTTTCTTTTTGCAAGTAGCACTGAAAACTTAATACAAGGCAATTTTTAGCAAGGGTAGTTTTCCATCTTAATCTTGCCCAGTTTTCAAACTGGTAAAATAAATTTTCATATGCAGTTTGAGTGTTTTCTTTCTTTCTTTTTATTTTTCCAATACACTGGGCATCTCAAAGGTTAAATAACTCCATTTAGGACGCAACACAAATTATGCAGTATTTATTTCGTATATAGCTAGTAAAAACTTATCTAGCTATCTTAAAGGGGCTACGAAACGGCTGTTGGTTTTCGACTTTAGCGACTTACACAAAAGTCTAGCTGATGGCGGTGAAAAGTTTATGATCACTGAGGACAAAAACAACATCTCAAATCAACTGAAATATAATATTGGGTGTCCAAATATAACTGAAAATGACAGTTCCCTACATATATTAAATAACCATAATTTATTCGATTAAGCACTTACCTTGCTTTCAACTCAAGTTTTCTAATAAAATAAACTTCAAACTTTTTGTACTAGCTGGCTAGCTATATCCTTCAAAATTTTCCATTAGAAACATAAAATTTATTCTATAAAGCCAGTCGAAGCAACGACAATGGTTTTAAAATCTTTTTAGGGGTATTAATTACCTTCTTAAAGCTAATAACATAGCATTTTTTAACAAATACAGCTCCTCGTGTTGTCTTCGTTTCCTCGCCAAAACAAACTTTTGACTTACTGATATTTAATACATTTTACACACCTGAGCTTATTTTACCGCAAAAAAACTTAAAGAAAATTTTTCTTGTTTTAGAAAATGAATATAAAAAAGTAGCAAATTCATCATAAAAATTAATTATTCATAAACCACATAGACGTCTAGACAACCGTCTAGACGTCTATGTGGTTTTAAAGTTGTATCATTTTTTACACATTGAACTTTTGAGCACTCCGTTTATTACACGCCATTTATCAAGATGTGCGGCGATTGAGATTATTAAATCGTTTCGTAGCCTCTTTAAAAAAATAAAAAATTGATCTGATGCCTGACACTAATTAAAACCCGCTCCAAATCTCTAATTTTTGAGAGAACGAGGAGGGAATGTCGTTTTAGGAGAAGGGGGGAGAAATTTTATCACCTTCATAGAATTCTGGAAAAGGCAAATGGTATGATTTTGAAACTTGGAACTGATTAAAATGAAAGAAAATATTTTATATCAACCAGGCCCAACAAAATGTAATAAAATTTTTTTAGTTACGGAAATAAAACTTTTCACATCTTCTCGTAATGGGAAAAAATTTAAAGCCATAAATTTCTAGCCTACATCGCCTATAATAAAAATTATCGAAAAAAATCAAACGGTTTAGTAAAAATTAAAGTTATATAGACGTTCCAATGAAGCATCAGGAAATTTTTATTTCTTAACCTTATCACTCCCATGCTTTTTTAAGTGTTAACATTAGGCCCGTTTTAAAATATTATAGAAAAACTGGGGTGAAAAATCTAGGGAGAAGGTCAGTATTAACATTTACAAATTTATTTTTGCGAGGAAGAGTCACTTAACTGATCTTAGACGCTTAGCCTTTACTTAAAACCCTCAAAATACTTTTATAATTTTTTGATACGTTTTTCCCATTTGATGGTATTAAAAAATTGCATATATCTTCTGTTCTTATAAAGCATGTAGCTTGTGAAAATATGTGTGGTAAAATATGCATAGCTATGCTTCAAAAGAAACCGTTGATAACCTGAAGGGACATGTCACAATAATACATTGATATTAGTGGGTGGTATAGGTTTATGAAAACTAAAGACGGTATTAAAAATCTATTAAAATAGAAGTAAAGTAATGCGTTTGAGCAAAGTCTTTTTTACAATAAGGTTAATAGCTTTCAATAACATTCGTCAAAGTCTGATCATCTCAACGTAATGAGTTTACTGATGTCGTTTCTCGTGTCAGATGACGGCCGTTGTTGTGCTGGGTTTTTTCTCAATTAAAAAAAACTTCAACTTTAACTAAAATTATTTTATTATTATTTTGTTTACACCAACCAGTGAAAAAAGGTGCATTTTTAGAAAACAGCATATACTGTTCTTTATAAGAGGCTAGTATATAAGAACGTTGAGTCTGAGATCTACCTCCAAGATGAGATTCCACCAAAAATTAAGAATGTATAAAGAACGTACTCAACCTAAATTCTTTTAGATAGATAATAATAATAACAAAACATGGTGATTCTAGAATTACGAACTGTTGAATTCTCAGTTATTATTTATAATAAGATTATTTCATCAGCCGTGTATTTAAAGATAGATTTCCCTATTTTTCGGAAAAAGGGCATTCAGACTAAAATTTGAAGTTCTTTTTAAAAAAAAAAAATAATTATACAAATAATTATTCAAAACATGTATTCTTTAAGTATAAAAAACGATAGATAAACACTGTTTAAAGGGGCTACGAAACGATTCAATAAGCTCAATCTTCGCAATTTTCGAAGAATGGCGTGTTATTAAAGGACCAAGGTCAAGGGGCAAGAAATTATACACACTTTAGAACCACATAGACGTGTAGACAAAAAAAAGAAAAGTTTTTCTTTAGTAATTTTATTGGCGGTAAAATAAGCCACGGTCTGTGAAATATATAGCCTAGTTAACTAAGCTTTCTTCTTCGAGTTGATAAAATGAGTTTCTCTCAAACTAAAGCTTAGACGCGAACGAATGACTCAGCGGAAACCCCGAGTTTAAATTGGACAATGTGACTAATCGCTTCGGAGGCCATTTTAATTTATCTGTGAGTTGTTTACCAAGCTTGGCCACATCTTACTGTGGTAAAAACTTTATAGTTTACTAATGTTTGTTAGGGTGAGTGAAACCACTCGCTGGAATATTCGGATGAAAAGGGCTTTCCCCGACATGGACCACGTGAGCAAAGAACAATAGAATTAGCCAATCAAAAAGCGCGGCCAGATTTTGGCCGCAGAAAAATCGTTTGAGACCCAGCGTAATTTTTCCCACCTTAACTACTCCGATTTCCCGGTGGTAAGAAAAATTACGCTGGGTCTCCTGGCTATGAAATATATTAAATATCAGTAAATCGAAAGAAGGTTTGGCGAGGGAACAGAAACAATACGAGGAGCTGTATTTGTTAAAAAATGCTATGTTACTAGCCTTAAGAAGGTAATTAATACCTCGAAATACAATATACTTATATGTTCCTATGCAAAATTTCGAAGGATATAGCTAGCTAGCTAGTTCAAATGGTTTGAAATCATGTATATTCAATATATGTAGGGAACTTTTTCTGTCATTTTCTGTTATATTTGAAAGCCCAAATGATATTTTTTAAGTATTTTAACATACTAGTCGTCAACCCATGGAAAAATCCACGTGTTTGCCTGTTCTTTTTATACATCGCGTGCCTCTCACTACTTGCGGTATCATTTTGCGTGACAGACAGACTTATACGGGTATTATAATATAGATTTAAATTGTTGTTTTTGTCCTCAGTGATCATAAACTTTTTCACCGCCATTAGCTCAACTTTCGTGTAAGTCACTAAAGTCGAAAACCAACAGCCGTTTCGTAGCCCTTTTAATTGTTATAACTTTTGCGGTATAAAGTGTTGCGCATAAAATTTCATTTGCTTAAAAAAACTTATCTCCCCACATACCTGCTGTCGCTACCACCAAAAAGCTTGTTAACAACAGGAATATACCAAAACACTTCATATTTCCAGATCAAAGTCTGTAAAAAATTTCACTTTGTTCGTCTCATCGTTAATTCGTCATCTAGGAAACGTTGTGCAACTTTTTTTGATTATGTTTAGGTAAAAAAAGCAGATAATTATCATGAGTTAAAAACCATTCTAATATCGATTTATATCTAATAAATACCAATTCACAACGGCACAAAAGAATGCTTTTCCCAGTTAACAATACTATTAAAAAACCTCTACGGTGAAGATTATAATTTACAAAACATAAAAGATGAAGAGTCGCGATGTATAATTAAAACAGGACTATTTTTTTGAGAAAAATATTAGGGGGCGATTAGTAGAAGAGGGCGTTAGAAAGAGGTGGCGTTAATTAAAGGATTACTGCGCACACTAAAGAGTGGTTGGTCGTTTATATTGCGGGCGTTTAAAACAAGATGGTGCTTTATCGATGCATTAGGACCGCTTATAGGGGAGAGGGAGGGGGGATTGTTCGCAGCAAATTCTAAATTACCTCCACCGTTGTTATAAAACTTGTATATTATTATTATTTGTATGATTTTCATTTTTCTTTAAAAAGTTTGTTGAAAGCGTCACCACTTATAAGATATTGCACAAAACGAACCCTCTTTTATTTTAAACATTTTTGGCTAAGTTTTTCCACCTGTCCAATCAGTTTTTCTTGAATTTCATTATTCTAATTCGATATATTTCATATACTGAAGTTGTCAGTGTGTTTCAGATTACAAACGATTGATTGTTGACTCGTCCTAACTTTTAAACCCACCAATATATAGCCATTGTGACAAGAAAAATCTTATGTGTGTGTTCAGAAAGCGATAATGACGTACACACTTTAAATGCGTAGACAGGCCTACAATTGTGTTAGTTCTGTTATCAAACAAATTGAGAAGGATTTGCGAAAAACTGCAGTGAAGCTATACCCGTCGCCCGGTTTCTTAAATAATTACTGACGTACTATATCCAATCCGATTCCAGTCACTCTCCATCACAGTGCTCGTTAAAAAGCATGTCAAACACCGTCAAAAAAACGTATGAAAGAAAAACCTAAATAGTTCTTTTGGAAGAGACATAATGGCAAACGTACCGAGACATAATGGGGTAAAGCAGTTGGTCAAACAAGAACAAAATTTCTGCTTTCATTGTCAGCTAAACAAAGAGGGAATAAAGTAGGTATACTCTTATAAGAAAACGTGCGAGTTCTTTTAAAGTATATTTTTTCAACTGTGAGCACATGTTCAAAAACATACACGCCTAATTGGCTAACAAATTAAATTGTCGCAAATAACAAAAAAAAAAAAATCTATTGTTTTATATACACCGTTCTCCACACTCCCCCCGTGACACTGTCACTGTTCTAATAACTTTCTTATAGCATTTGCATTCGCTGCGGCGAGCCTATCCGTACAACGTGGGGGCGATGCAGACTATTCATCGTCTTGCTTTACTTCCAGGGGTACAACTAGTTGTAACGGGTGATCAATAACTACACATGTACCAGAGTTGGGCTGAAAAAATTGTAATTTCAACTCTTCTTATTAATCCAACCTTGCTCTTAATAACGTTCGTTACGTTTCCCCTTTTTTCATCGCATTTTTGGCACATTTGGACCTTTTATTAATACGACGTCTCCGTCCAAACGTTCATTAATGATATTGTAACGAGTAGGTACTCTACTTCTTATCTGTAATGCTACCGTATACTCTTTATAAAAACGACTCCAAAAATGTTTCATGACTAACTCCATTTGTTTAAAAGATTTAATGAAACCCACATTACAATATTTAGTTTGAAGATTTACGTCGCAACATCTTTCGTGTAAATTATTCTCAAAAATGAGTTGATATGGGGTCAACACATCATTGTCTGGGTCATCATCGACATACATTAACGGACGTGAGTTTAATGCGCTTTCAATTTCTGCTGCAATTGTACGTAGTTCTTTAAATGTACGAAACGCTTTGAACCGACTGGTAGCTTGTGGTAGAGCGTTTGCTTCCAGTGCGGGAGGTCTGGGGTTCAAACCCTGGCCGAGTCATGCCAGAGACTATAAAAGTGTGAATCTATCCTTTCTGCTTAGCGCTCAGCATGAGAATAGGATTAATATCTTAGGAAGTTGTCTAGTTGAGCGATTGCTGTGCTTGCACGACTTTCGTAGCTTAAATGGGAGCTTTAAATGCACTAGGACCCCCTTTGCAGGACCCTCGTTAATAGCAGTACCAATAATAACTAAGGAGGCTATCCTGAGTAAAAAATTTCAATAATAATAATAATAATAACATGATCTTTTTCATGCACGATTTTGTTAAGCCAATCAATCGTCATAAAAATCTCCCGTTCTAGTATAAAGTGCCAATTAATATTATTTGTACGTAAATAATTCTTCCGGCGCCTTAAACGTTTTAAAGTTATCGCTAAGGAAATAAACTTGATAAACCACACTGTGAATGTCGTAACGCAAGAAGTATAATGAATCGACGCCAAGATCAGTTGTTATTTCGAGATTTACTGCACGCGTTACTCCACATGTAAACAACAATACGTAAGACTTACGCACCGTTTCGCGGTCTTTATAATAAAGGGGACCTGCGTAGTCCATTCCAACAAGTTAAAAACTGTGATTACAGATGACACGAAAATCTGGCAAACAAGGCCTTCCCGGTCTTTTCTTCTGAACAATTTTGAAGATAAAACACATCTTTAAAATTTGTTTTACTGTGACATACTGATCCGTGCTCATAAAAAAAAAAATATTTTTTTGTCGTTACAAATGCCATGAATTCTTGTACGTACTCTCAACAAACCACTGTCATTGAATAAATTTAAAGACATTTTAAACTCTTTGAATTTTTCTTTAAAATCAACGTCGGATCATATTATAGCCATTTTTTTTTGATTTTTTTATTTCCGGTATTTCTAACTCTACAGTTTCAAATTTGGTACGTTTCAACCGTGCTATAAACTTCAATACATACCCCGTAACTATCAACAGTTTTCCCATGGAACCAAATCTTCTACAATCAATAATTTTACGGATACCGCTATTTTGAGAATTTTAATCAGTTACTACGAATGAACTACTTTCTTTCCCAAATCTTAATTATGGTCAAAACTTCAAACATTGGTAAAAAAATGAAGGACTGTTAAACCAATGCGAAAAAATTATTTGACCTAACGCACAAGAACGAATCCTTCATGTAGCAGACAATTTTTCACATCGGAACGACTAAAAGCTCTCATAGCAAATCCTTTATGTAGCGGACATTTTCTCACACAGGAACGGCTGAAAGCTCTCGTGACAAATCCTTCATGTAGAGGACAGCTGTTCATACCAAAACAGATGAAAGCTTTCTTAACAATGCATTGATGTAGCGGACACCTTTCCCCATTGCAACGGGTAAATACTTATATGGCAAAATCTTTATGTTCAGTACAACCTTTCGCACTGGAACAGCTAAAAGCTCTCATAACAAAGCCTTCATGTAGCGGACACCTTTTCACAACGGAATGGTTAAAAGCTCTCACAGCAAATCCTTCATGTAACAAACACCTTTTTACACTGAAGCGGCTAAAAGCTGCCATAGCAAACCCTTCATGTAGCGGACACCTTCTCACACAGGAACGGCTGAAAGCTCTCGTAACAAATCCTTCATGTAAGGAACACCTGTGTACATCGAAACGGTTAAAAGCTTTCAGAACAATGCATTGATGTAGCGAACACCTTTCCCCATCGGAAAGGGTAAATGCTATCATAATAAATTCTTTATGTAGCGGACAACTTCTCACACTGGAACGGCTAGAAGCTGTCATAGCAAATCTTTCATGTAGTGGACACATTTTCACACCGGCGTGGGTAAAAGCTCTCATAGCAAATCCTTCATTTAGCAGACAACTTTTCACACCGAAGCGGCTAAAAGTGCACATACCAAATCCTTCCTGTAACGCTCAACTTTTTATACATGAAGGCTGAAAGCTCTCATCACAAAGCCTTTATGTAGTGGACACTTTACCACACAGGCACGGTTAAACCAGTTATAGCAAATCCTCCATGTAAGGAACACCTGTTTACATCGAAACGGCTAAAAGGTCTTATAGTAAAACCTTCATGTAGCAGACACCTTTTCACACAGGAGCGCTAAAAGCTCCCACAGCAAATCCTTCATGAACCAGGCACCTTTATACCCCGGAACGGCTAAACGCTAACATAGCAAAGCCCTTATGTAGCGGACACCTGTTCACACCGAAACGGCTGAAGGCTTTCTTAACAATGCATTGATGTTGCGGACAACTTTTCACACTGGAACGACTAAAATCTCTGATAACAAATCCGTTATGTAGGGCCCGGAAATTAAGTTAGGGGCGTTATCACTAACGTGAGCTGTAGTGTAGAACGTAATGGCGGGATGATGCACGTTCGATTGCGATCAGTGTGTAATGAACCGTGATACGCACGTTCCTTTGCTAGCGTTAGATATACAATGCTCTGGATATAAAAACATCGAACGTTGAAAAACAGAGTAGCTACGCTCTTTAAAACCAGTAAAATCTGACCTGAGACTAGCTGATTTTATTTTTTGAACCTTTGGAGGTCTGTTCGGGTAGATACGCATAGATGAGTCTCAAGCAAAACATTAATATTTCTTTTGCTTCTTTTCTCTTTATTTCTTTTATTACATAACGCTTTTTTATTATAGATATGTTTATCATTTAATTCATTCTTAAGTTTTATTTGCAACCGCGTTCTGTTTTCTTCGGAAACTAACCCTCTTCAGGTTGGGGTCTGAGTTACCAGGCTAAATATTGAGTGGGGGACCTTACCCCTGTAACGTCTAAACTACTGCGTTATTTTGAAAGTTAGTTTCTAGATAAAATATGCCTTACAAGATAACAAAGGTGACAGCTTCGTTTTCCTGTTTGGCTACTTGCTGACGTCAGCATAAACTTACAATAACTTGATTGTTGCTATGTACACTTTCCAGGAAGACTTCTAATTGTGTCAAATTAATTTTATAGACGACAAATATTCATATTTTAAGACTTTGTTGCGTTGTTGTGTGTTTTTTACAATATGTACCCCTACACAAACTCAAACATCAAAATATGCAACTTGAAGTTGTATTAACATCAAAAACGGCAGAGGTAAGGTGAAAATAAAAATAAAAAATACGCCCTAATGGCTTAATATTGTATGCTGGGGCGTAAAGATGGAATGAAGACGGAGCAAATTAAAAGGAATAACATATAAGGACCATTCTGTAGCGACAGAATTATGGCCATCGTTAGAAAGTAAAAAGGAAATTGTAGGTTTTTCAATTTTGTCACCTTACAAGTTAGTGGCGTAATTTTAATTTTTTTTTTCATTACTCAACGCCACGTAGATTCGGCTACTACAAGCTTAAAGTAAGTAAGTAAGTCACGGGAATTTTTAATGTCTTTGGGGATTCCATCCTAATGGCTGGCTCTTCCTCCCCTTAGACTGTAACTAAGTTACATTACCGCCAATATCTTTAGCATTGGCCTAACTCCCTTGTCTGTCACACAAGCCGGTTAGCGGTCAGTAGATGGCACCAAATGGGCTGAC
Organism: Hydractinia echinata; assembly: GCA_030067915.1. Lineage (NCBI taxonomy): Eukaryota > Metazoa > Cnidaria > Hydrozoa > Anthoathecata > Hydractiniidae > Hydractinia > Hydractinia echinata. Next base: position 1,043,429 of record JASGCC010000111.1, on the reverse strand, counting down.
AACACTACATATAAAGTGAATTTTGTGAGGCAGTCAAAAGTTACAGACAGTCAGGGGAAGCGCCTTCTCCTTAAAGGTACAGTGAGGCAAATCGAAAAGTTGTGTTGTTTGCAAGGCATCCTTATTAAACAAATGCACAGGCACCTATGGAGGAGAATGGTGACATAGAAACACTCCATCACGGTTTAAAGTTTGGAATTAATTATTCCATAAGGCGTAACCAGATATATATTCAAGTTGTAATTATATTTGTTGTTGAATTTACTGTTATTCTAACTGAAGTGAATATATTTGTTCGTACATATAATCACAACGGAAAACATCTATCATATATACATAATTAAAGCAGTGAAATATAAATAATATGATAAATAATCCATATTCACAGCACCAACAACAGCGCAGGAACGGAAGAAGCATGTACTTTTCCCAAATTTTAGCACAATGTAATATTTTTAAACCAAGAAAAAAAAAAGAATTTTGTTAGTACAATACAAGTACCATAGCGCGTGTTTAAAAGGTTCAAAGTTTCAAATCAAATTAACTAGCTAGATATTTGTTTTTCATTTGGTTCCGGAAAATTCTGCCCACGCTACATGTTGCCGTTAAATCTGAAGGTTTAAATTACAATAATTAAATATTTTTATTATTTATACGTTAGCGCCTGAAGGAGCACCAAGGGGAGTCATTGGTGCACAACCCTGTTTAGTGCACGTGTGCTTGACGCAATAGCCTTTATCTTCCTGACATCCAGATCCTTTCCCACAATCCATATCACTCGAGCACAATTCTCCTTCACATTTTGGCGGACACTTAAAGAAATAAGAATAACTTGATATTATTAATATTAAATTTTAATAACAAATTGCTTTATTTATTTATTTTTTTAAAATCGTTCCCTCTCGTTACCAGCAGACAACTTTGTTGTCAGTAAAAAGTTTTTACCCTTAGCCTGTTCAATAGCTTACGATGACTCTTAGCCATAACATGGTCCACTATCATCAGCAATAACTGGTCAAAATTCGACGAAATAAAATTCAAAAAAACAAAATAAAAAAGTGTGATAGTTTTACCAAAAAGAAGAAAAACGATTTTAAATTGTTGTCTTTCTCGTATAAGGTTCTTTACCATTCACAGTGTCCATCATTGCCACAGTTTTTAGCTTATTAAGCTTATTTTTTATTACATCAGGTAGGTAGCATCTCGAAACTTTTGTAAGTAAGCTCGGTGTGACATCTAAAACTGCCCAAAATTTTTGCGCTGTGACCAGAAAAGAATTCTATTCCGGATCTTAAGACCTCATCAATTCATATTCTTTAGTATTAAAAACCTAATATCCGTAATACACAAAAATTCTCTGTTACATAACAAAAAAAGTTCGCGTTTGAAAAAAAAGATTCCTCTAAGGTTAAAAAAACAAAAAACAGAGGAAACTTGGTTTGAAAATACAGTAAGAAATAGTGGTTTGTTTAAAAACAAAGTACAAATTGAAAGCAACTTACGCTGGAAGCTATATTTTCAGGGAACAGGATAAATATAAGAAATACCACGCTGATGACGACGCATTTCTTCATCTTTCAAGAGCGCGTCACGATGTTGATGACTAAACGGTTTTATATGAGCTATTTTTTAATAATTATTTAGCTTCTTTATTCTATTTTTCTTTACTCTAACTTTATTCGTTGTTTTATATCTATTACTGCATTGTAAAATGTTTTTTAAAAACCATAAACAGTGGAATTGAACAATATTTTAAGTTAATTAAACTGATTTTACAAAGAAGAAATTTAATATTGAAATCCGAAATAGGCGGACCGGATACATCCAATATTAACGGAACATTGTTCTTGATTTTTGTGCTGAAATTTTTTTTTATCTTAAAATTGGAAAATTCAATATGGTAATGTTTCAAATAAACACTTTCAGATAAAGGAACAGCGTGTAAGGAACAGCCAAAAGTGGGTTAATTGAAAAAAAAATGACAAAAAAAAAGAATTATTTATTTTAAAACTGCCAAGAAAGACTCCTTCTGCTTGGCACTGAGAAGGACACGACAGATCTATATCAAACTTAACAATTTCTAAATTTCTAACAACAAACCTCTTTAAAGATAATTAACTCCTATATTTACGGAGGTGTGGCACTCGAGGGCTAAAATATGCTGATATCAGCAGCAAAAATCTGAAAATCATAAGGCAGAACTACATTTTTTCAAAATTACCCAGGGTTCCTCGACGTTGTCCATCATATTGGCTAGCGCTGAAACTTGTGAATGCCATGAGTAGTGCAAGGGAAAGAAGAGGAAGTCTTAAGTAATTAATTCATTGGATTTACAAGAATTTGAGGTACCCCACAATGAGAAGTAAAGAACAGAAACGCCTTTCTGATGTCTGATGATGAGGGATGGTCACATCTGGATAATATTTATTTTGTGATTTTGAGCTACCTAGCTAGTACCATGCCAGCACTCCAGGGGCACATTTGTTATTAAATAATTAAGTGATAAAGTACAAGAGCTAAATATATTATTTATATGTAGCTAGCTACACAAAAGATTTTTCAAGGCATTCTGTCATTTTAAATAAAGATAGCTAGCTAGCTATTTGTCCCTCCCATAACAGTGAACAGTCAAGACTTGAGTATATAGCTAGTTAGGTATGCATGGCATTGCATGTTGGTTAAATATGTTGTCACGACAAACAGAAACCTATTTTTTTTTTCAAAGTGCCCTGTACGTAAATCCTAAAAATTTATGTCATTGGCTCACTCTTTACGAATGACACCACGTAACAAAGAAACCGTGCTTTGCTATTTTCCATAACCTACACCGAGATTTGGTTGTGATATATATCAGAATTAATTGTCTTTAAAGTTCTCTAAAGCGGACAATAATCTTTGTCCCGCAAGTACCCGTTTTAGGGAGTTTCCGCTGTACTATGATTCATCGTATAAATAAAATAACACGCCATAACGAGAAGTGTCGCAAATATTTACTTTCACAAGATATTTGATACCATGATAAACTCTACCAAAATATCAAAAAAATCCACGTGTTCGCTTATTTTTAACATACAAAATACGGTTATTATTGTAAAGACTAGTCGTTAGCCCGTGGAAAAATCCACGGGTTCGCCCGTCCTTTTTATACCGCACTGCGTGCGTCTCGTTACTTGTGCAGCTAAGCTACCATTTTGCGTGACAGACGGACAGACGTACACGGTTATTATTGTAAAGATACTTCATCTAGGTCAATGTCCGATATGCAAAAAGAGACAACAGGTCCTGGGATTGAGGTTGGAAATACAAGTTGCAAGCTTCGCGGCGAATTTATTTTAAAATTTAACACAACAACTATCATCCATATGCAATTTGCACAATTGTTTAGGGAAAAAACAGATTTATAAAATTACAAGTTATGTATAAAAAATAACATATAAACCGGATAATTCGCCGGATCAACTAGAAAATTACCGGATAATTCACTGGATCAACTAGAAAATTACCGGATAATTCACCGGATCAACTAGAAAATTACCGAATAATTCACCGGATCAACTAGATAATTACCGGATCATTTACCGGATCGAATATTAATTATTGCAGTTTTGTTGGTATCTTAATGCACAAAACGGTGTTGCTGTCCTGGTCTGTAAACCTCCACATCACAACTACGCCCATCTAAAACGATATATAATTTACATAAACTATTTATAACCAGCACAATATCCTCGTCCCCAGGGTTTGTTGCCTATGTAAAAGCCGCTAGCGCTTACTTGACGGCGCCTCGATGTCAAAAAAGCAAAAGCCCCTGGGGACGAGGTTGCCAACACAACAAAACACAAGACTTTGGAAGAGACTTTGCTCAATTGTTGGTTGTTCACTATTTACTTGTTAGGCTTGTGCCCCAAATTTTGGCCTAATGACTAGTTTGTTGTATCATCACCTTTTTCCGGGCAACCTGTTTTTATCAACCTTCTGTTTTGCCGACTAAGCTTTTTTTGTCGAATTTTTACTGATTTGGTTAGATGAAAACTGCTGAACGTTATTAATTTTTGCTGACATCAGCTGGACACAATTCTCAATTTTTTGGTCCTTTTCAGACCGGGGAGTGGATTGCCCCATAATGCGGACATTATGGAAATTGCAGCTAACGCATTTTTAATGTTGCCTACTTGGCTTACACCTATAAGGTTGTAGGCCAAATACAAGGTCAGAGTTTGTAGATTCATAGGCCTTTCACTAAATTTCTTATATAATAATACGTGTATAGAATGGAAATACTTACCGCGGGGTAATTACTCTTTATTGGGAGCGATAAAGAGTACGACTGTTCTTTTTTAGCTTCCAGTGGACATTTCATGGCTCCCTTGCATGGACTAGGTTCATCCAGAGGAAACGCTACCCAAAGGAACCAAACTTGACCATGTATAGATGTTTTTAAAGATGTAATTTTCTGTTTTGGTGTGAAGTTGATCGTTATTTTCGTTGAATTTCCCCTGCGTAAAATACAGGGTTCCTTTTCACAAGGTTCAATGGATACACTCGAAATATCTGCGGATCCTAAAATGCAAAACAAGTAATAATATGAACCTAGTGGGTTTACAAGAAGAAATATGGTTTATTGAGAAAACAAAACAAAGAATCATATGCTACCATTTTGAAAAGATTTACAAACATGCAAGGCTCGAGTCTCTGGCTATACCACCAACCTCGATCCCAGAGCCTGTAGCGTTTTTTGATATATGAGAATCATCAAAAAACGCTACAGGCCCTGGGATCGAGGTTGGCTATGCCACATTACTTTCACAACCGTCCCTTCCACGTGATAGTAAATAAAAGAACTATCCAAAGTTCCTTCCCAATACAAAAAAACAACAATCCTGAGGTTAGAAAATACTGCTTATAATGTAGAAATGCAAATACTATTTAATCAGTTATTTAAATGGGGGGGGGGGGGGGGGGGGGGGTGTTGTTAATAAAAATCAACCACTATTTTTATTAGTTATGGAGCAGCAAATGTATATTATTTATTTATTTAACTTTAAGATATATTAATTGAAAACAACACTTTTCAAGGCTAACATACAACATAACCCATCTTTCTACATATATTAATTGAAAACAACACTTTTCAAGGCTCACATACAATATAACCCATCTTTCTACATATATTAATTGAAAACAACACTTTTCAAGGCTAACATACAATATAACCCATCTTTCTACATATATTTAAGATATATTAATTGAAAACAACACTTTTCAAGGCTAACATACAATATAACCCATCTTTCAGATATATTAATTGAAAACAACACTTTTCAAGGCTAACATACAATATAACCCATCTTTCTACATATATTAATTGAAAACAACACTTTTCAAGGCTAACATACAATATAACCCATCTTTCTACATATATTAATTGAAAACAACACTTTTCAAGGCTAACATACAATATAACCCATCTTTCTACATATATTAATTGAAAACAACACTTTTCAAGGCTAACATACAATATAACCCATCTTTCCACATATATTAATTGAAAACAACACTTTTCAAGGCTAACATACAATATAACCCATCTTTCTACATATATTTAAGATATATTAATTGAAAACAACACTTTTCAAGGCTAACATACAACATAACCCATCTTTCTACATATATTAATTGAAAACAACACTTTTCAAGGCTAACATACAATATAACCCATCTTTCTACATATATTAATTGAAAACAACACTTTTCAAGGCTAACATACAATATAACCCATCTTTCCACATATATTAATTGAAAACAACACTTTTCAAGGCTAACATACAACATAACCCATCTTTCTACATATATTAATTGAAAACAACACTTTTCAAGGCTAACATACAACATAACCCATCTTTCTACATATATTAATTGAAAACAACACTTTTCAAGGCTAACATACAATATAACCCATCTTTCTACATATATTAATTGAAAACAACACTTTTCAAGGCTAACATACAATATAACCCATCTTTCTACATATATTTAAGATATATTAATTGAAAACAACACTTTTCAAGGCTAACATACAACATAACCCATCTTTCTACATATATTAATTGAAAACAACACTTTTCAAGGCTAACATACAATATAACCCATCTTTCTACATATATTAATTGAAAACAACACTTTTCAAGGCTAACATACAATATAACCCATCTTTCCACATATATTAATTGAAAACAACACTTTTCAAGGCTAACATACAACATAACCCATCTTTCTACATATATTAATTGAAAACAACACTTTTCAAGGCTAACATACAACATAACCCATCTTTCTACATATATTAATTGAAAACAACACTTTTCAAGGCTAACATACAATATAACCCATCTTTCTACATATATTTAAGATATATTAATTGAAAACAACACTTTTTCAAGGCTAACATACAACATAACCCATCTTTCTACATATATTAATTGAAAACAACACTTTTCAAGGCTAACATACAATATAACCCATCTTTCTACATATATTAATTGAAAACAACACTTTTCAAGGCTAACATACAATATAACCCATCTTTCAGATATATTAATTGAAAACAACACTTTTCAAGGCTAACATACAATATAACCCATCTTTCTACATATATTAATTGAAAACAACACTTTTCAAGGCTAACATACAATATAACCCATCTTTCTACATATATTTAAGATATATTAATTGAAAACAACACTTTTCAAGGCTAACATACAATATAACCCATCTTTCAGATATATTAATTGAAAACAACACTTTTCAAGGCTAACATACAATATAACCCATCTTTCTACATATATTAATTGAAAACAACACTTTTCAAGGCTAACATACCACATAACCCATCTTTCTACATATATTAATTGAAAACAACACTTTTCAAGGCTAACATACAACATAACCCATCTTTCTACATATATTTAAGATATATTAATTGAAAACAACACTTTTCAAGGCTAACATACAATATAACCCATCTTTCCACATATATTAATTGAAAACAACACTTTTCAAGGCTAACATACAATATAACCCATCTTTCTACATATATTAATTGAAAACAACACTTTTCAAGGCTAACATACAATATAACCCATCTTTCAGATATATTAATTGAAAACAACACTTTTCAAGGCTAACATACAATATAACCCATCTTTCTACATATATTAATTGAAAACAACACTTTTCAAGGCTAACATACAATATAACCCATCTTTCAGATATATTAATTGAAAACAACACTTTTCAAGGCTAACATACAATATAACCCATCTTTCTACATATATTTAAGATATATTAATTGAAAACAACACTTTTCAAGGCTAACGTACAATATAACCCATCTTTCCACATTTTTTTAATTTCCTCGTATGTTGTCGATACAGTAATACAAGTTGCAAGTGATCGTAACAAAGGAGCGTCCACTATGGGGCAGGCGCGCCAAAGTAGATTTTTTATAAGACACTATATAATTTTTTCATTTTTATATCATGCAGAGTATGATAGCTGATTTCTACAATAAAAACATTGGACCACGTCTTTTTATTCGAATGAGTGTACAACATTTTGTTCTTTGCCTGTTTTTTCTATGCTTTTTTTCTTTTCTATTTTTTATGTGGTGTTACAAATTCACCTTACCTCCGCATTTTCCAAATCGAATGTCCTTACAACTTGTTGCAGCCACGAAAACACATAAAATCAGCAAGCACTTCATGATGTGTTTGTGACAAGTCTGTCTGTATGTCTATCTATCTCTTTATCTATCTATCTTCTCCTCTATTCTGTGGGAGATTTTTAACACTTGTGATTTTTATTAATAAATTTGACAATAATAGTGTTTCTTGAGAACACACGAACAATTTGGTCCTATGCTTTTTTGAAGCACGTGGCAGGGTCAAATCGAGTGGAAGCGTAGAACGGGTTGGGACTGAATTTGTTATTTTGTCAAGTATCACATGACTTTTTTATTTGTTAAGTAAACTGAGATTTCTAATCACGCGGTGAAGATTGTTAAGTGTACAATGTTATGTTTCTGCTTCTGTACCTTTACAAAGCTAAAAAGACTCTATCAAACTGATTATAACCAAGTAGAAAATCACTATGGCAACAAGGGTATACCACACTTTTTGCTATAGTGAATTTCAACGATCCTAAAATTAACAAAAATGATGAAAATTCACCAATTTCGGAATGGTATACATTAGATATAATTACAAAAATATTGACAGCAGACTTTTTAACTCTCCTGTCTTTAGTTTTCTTGCACTAAAAGCTTCATGTTTTTCAAAACTTTATTAAATTTTGGGTGAGTAGTAAGCTGCACAAATGTCCCTCAGGACAAGAGTACACGTGAAGTATGACTTCTTACTAACCTATCCTCATTGTAGTATCATGACGTCAAAAAAGGTCAGAGCATTGAAATAATAAATGGGGGTGTTTTTTTTTGAAAACATTTTTTACCAGAATTATCAGAAATATCTTCCTTGTGTCATTCTTATAACGTTTTCCACAAAATAAGGTGTTTATCAACAGTTCATATTTCTTTCTACACATTCTCAAAGTCGAAAAAATTCCGTTATGCAAATAACGCCCACGAGGAATTTTGTTTGTTTACTTTTGCTGTTTTAACACCATTAGTAATCTCGTTCCCAGGACTTCTTGTTTCTATTGTCTTGTGATAAGAAATGAATAGGTAACAGCCTTGGCAACAATGGTAGATATTAGCCAATCATGTACAATGTCGATCAAAACATATTTCGCATTTTCCAGCCTCGGAAAGCAACAAGTTTTACTTCTAGAGTATTTTGTTAACTCTAGTTCAGACCCTGGAGACGAAGCTGGGGAAGCAAAGAGTATAACTTTATTTACTCAAAACAGGAAGTTTTGATAGGATAAAAGCCACAGTTAATAGGGTTGTTCTATTTCTCTGTATGATTTGTTACTAGGTGGGCTGCAACAATAGGATTATCTTTAAGACCTGTGTTACGTATCAAAATAGTTTTCCATCCCACGTATGTATTCATTTCAAACCTAATGTCAATATATGCCTCAAGTTTCACACCATTTTTCTCACATCCACTTTACAGCCTCACGTGATAACAACACATGTGTTGCTGCAGCTGGAAATTCTTTAGCACTAGTCGATGGCCCGTAGACAAATCCACGGGTTTGCCGGTCCTTTATTTACCGCATTTTGTGTGTCTCGCTACTGCGGTTACCATTTTGCATGACAGACAGACAGACTTATACGGGTATTATAATATAGATCATGCTACAAGGTGGTGCGTAAAATATGCATATTGATTATCATTGGTTACATCCGGGTCAAGATTTTTTTGCTACAAATTAACTACAACTTTGTTGCAAGGAGTACACCTTATAAACATAATATATCAGTATTTTTCTTAGTTAGGCTTTTATCTTGAAAAAGGGAAAGAGTATGTTAGCTAATTGCTGTTGGTACACAACTATATGAGGACAAGAACCTAAAACTATTAAAAGAAGGCCCCTGCTATATACCATCAAATAAAGTACAACTGGGATTTAAGATACTTTGAACCATGGAGTGTCCGCTTTGGTGAAGTTGCACTGTGAATGTTCTCTTTGAGAGATCCAGCACAAATCAAACAGTCCATCTTAAAGTGGTGTCCGCCTTAGATGTTTGAGAATGTATATATTATATTACAGTTTTATCCTTTCATCCAATATTTATTCTGCTTTGACATTTTCTGTCTACTTTATAGCAATCACAAAAAAAAATCATTAAAGAAAAAGTACAGTGCATGAAGTGCAAAGTACAAGATTCCTTCTCTGAATATACACTTGAAACACAAATCTCTTAGCCCTCTTTCTTTTTTTATGAACTTTTCAAAACTGAAGCTGCTCCCCAAAGAGAGATTCCAAATTGCAAATCGTTCTTGGAATTACTGCTCATATGATCATAGTGACACCTTTGACTGGTCAGAAATGAAAACAGACTGCTGTTGTAAAAATTTGCTAATGGTAACTTCATGGCAGTCAATTTTAGCCGGAGAGTACGCGCGGAACGGAAACACCGTGGAGTGTCCGCAATGTGAGAGTTACTTAAAGAATTCATCTGGCACAAATCAAACTGGCTATCTTATAATGGTGTCCGTCACCGATGTAGCTAGTGTTAAAACTAATTTTTACTCTTGTCCATTTGGTTTTAGCCCCCTACCTTCCTCACTATAGAACTAGCGTTTTTTGTGCTACAAAATAAAAGAGCAAATCCTTCTAAACAGCTGTCGGGATAAACTGAGACAAAATTTGGAGCCATTATGGAGCCAATTTATTGAAATGAAAAGTTTTTCTTCTTTGTATTAATAATACACGTATTTTGTCTGTTCAAAATGGCTTCGCCGTAGCTTTATTTCGGATACCCCGCAAAGTAATAAAATTACTTCATGCTAACAAGCGAACAAGGATGCACTAAATAGCAATGCGCAACCTCGTCCCCAGGGTCTTCTGGCCCCTGAGCCGTTAGTACGGAGTATCGACTTAATCATCCAGGCAAAATGCCCTGGGAACGACGAATTCTGCAACGGGGTACCGACTAGTCTATATTATAATACCCCATTTTACGTATGTGATTCAAATATGGTAGCTGCGTCTAACTGTACGGCGGACGAATTTTTCACGGGCTAACGACTAGTGCGTACATTGTTTGTTTGTCTCTGCGCAATTTTATAACCGTGCTACCGGTACACGAAATAGCAAATAGTAAATGCGATATATATTAGACAGAGACAAACTTAACATTTACATAAATTGGGTTTGTTATTCAAATATCGTAACTGCGAGTAGCGGCAGGCGAATTCCATGTATTTTTCCACGGATTGGCGATTAGTTTTTAAAAAGATAAGGTCACCAATGAATGTGCTAATAAAAAGCTATTTTAAATTACTCGTGTATCACCGTCCTGAAATCATAAAAAACTCGCATTACACAATTTATAAGTACACTCTGTTTTGAAAATCGACCCATTGCAAAATTTGTGAGAATATAAACAATGAACTTCCCACCCTGGAATTAGCGCCCTTATTCACTTATCAACTTAGAATAACGCCCACCTTTCTTTCTATTAGCAAAAGGAAGTGAAAATCGTAAGAATGGAGTCTTACTAGTAAGGTTCATATTTTATTCTCTGTTGGATAAAGTATTATCCTTCTCTCTCTTCTATGAAAGAAGAAACTTTTCAAGTGTTGTTGTGGCAAATTAGGAAAAAATTAAAATTGTATCCTTTTTTTGTCTATATATAGAGAGATACAAAAAAAGGTCTGAGAACGAAATTGGGCTTTCTTTCACATCGGTTATAATTAAATTCTTTACTAACTTATATAAAAAAAGGATGAAAGTATATCTAAACAAAATAAACTAGAATGCAATAAACAGTAAAAATCTATAAATTTCAGCTGGCTTTTGTGTTTGTTTATCAGAGATGTTTTCGATTTCAACAAAGTTTGAACGACGAGCAATTTTTCGTTTTTTGACTCTTCTTTTTGTCACCTTTTCTGTAAGTTTAACGGCTATCACAATTTTCACGGACCGATGGTTTCAAGAAAGAAATATTTCTCTCAATGTTTGGAGATGGAATGGACTGTGGAGGGTTTGTTCTGAACGTATGAATCAGAATTTTACGATGGTTATGTCCTGTCGAAAGCTAAATGATGATGAAATCTCAGGTGAAAATAATTTATTTTCAGAACAAACAAACTCTATGTCTAGATGCAACTGTTAATAATGTGGTAGTAAGGGATAGACCCCCGTCTTAATACATCGTGGTTGGATTTGATACTTTGTTTCTTATTTTAGTGCAACGGAATTGATTATTCGTGTATTTTAATTTTGCCACATTTAGCGACTTTGTGGCTTTGTCGTAAAATTAAGTCAAAAAATGACAATGGGCACTATTCGTGAAAACAAATCTACGCCAACATTTTGCGAAAATATAACCATATATTTTTGTTTGTATATTCTCCATATCTCGTATGGTATCCATTCTCCTCTCTTATACAATCCTCTTAAATATCATTTTAATACAGGTGGTCCTATCTACCATTCTCTTCGTTTTAGAGGTACAATTAGCGTCTGTAGAAAGTCTGCTATTATCTCTATTCCTAATTTTTCGCGAAAATCAATTTTTGCGAATAATTTATCTAATTCTTAATCGTGAAAATCTTTCCTATAAATTATGCTGTGGACTCTCTAATTAGCAATCATGTTTTTTGTCTGCTAATTAGAGGTGTCCCCTCTTTGGAGGGTTTTATTTCCCGCTTTGAATCGACAGAAAACGGGTTTCTAAAAGTCTTAATCCACAAACAAGGTAAACAATTGTTGATTCATAAGGGATGAAAAAAAACAGGAAATGGATTAGAAATATTTTTAAAATATATTTTTATGGACACCAGAAAGTACTGGAATGTAATGAAAGAAGTTTTTAAGGGCGATGTTCATTCAAAAAGTCACGTGAAAAATATTTTTTTTAAGTAAAAAATTTCAATTTTCTTCCCTGTCCTGCTACTTAGAGAGAAGTACCCGTAAAGATTTAACAATTGGTTTTGCTACAGTGCAATCGCTTTTCCGTTAATTAGAGGTCTCTGTTTTTTGAAGTGTCCGTTAATTAAAGGTGTCCGCTACCTTGAAGTGTCCGTTAATTAAAGGTGGGCGATTAGTTGTTCCTGTTAAATCTACATTTTCAATGTTTTTAGGTACCATTAAAGCGGCAAGAATATTACTGCCAGCAAGTCTCGTTATAAATTGTTTAGTCAATGTGGTAGCAATACTTATGAAAATATTCAAAGGAAGACTTATGATGGATGTTTTATCTGTAATGATTTTAATTTCTAGTAAGTACAAAATACGTTTTGCTCACTCGGCTCTTTATATTCTCTTTACCGGCAAGAGATAAAAAAGCCCTGGAAATGAGGTTGCATAAAATTCAAATTCCACTGTAGGAAATGATCTTAAGGGTATCCTATTAAAAACTTTAAGTGAGATGTCAAAATCAAGGAAAACCTCAACCTCGTCCCCAGGGTCTTTTGCCTCTGAGCCGTAATTATGGACTTCATCAACAACGCAAAATGCCCTGGGAACGAGGTTAGGAAAATTTATTAGAGTAAATCTGAATTTCCACTCAACAGTAAAATGAAACGAATCGGAACGGACAATTGTTCTTTCTGGGATCTGATTGGTTGATAAACTTTTTCGTTCCGATCCGTTCCAAATTGAAAGTTGAATTCATTTTAGCTTTTCTTGCAGACAGGAACGAAAAAAATTATAAAAACAAAAGAATTATTAGCAGATAGCCAATCAAACTTAAGTATTTCTCTTCTTCCGTTCTGTTCTGTTTTGCTGTTGAGTGGAAATTCAGCTTGGGGGTGAACCATTACCAGTAGCTAAATTATACTTCTATTTGCTTTCTACTTGTGTCAATATTTATTCAACTGTGCAACTTACGTAACGCAGCATTTCTGAAAATTTCTCAAAAATTCTCAACACAAATCAAGTTTACCACTCACACGAAATTTTAAAGAATCTATATTTATTCTGTTCGAAAAGATAGTTCATTGATTTGCTATCTCCTCCCCTAGAGCTTTTTTTCGCTTTTTGTTTGCGCATGTCAAAAAGCGAAAAAGAAGCTCTGCGGATGAGATTGATTAATATAAACCTTTGGCGGGAACTATTTTTTGTAAGATCTTAGTGCGCATGCGTTATTGTAATATTAACAGCGAGAAAAAGAATCCCTAGGAACGAAGTTGCAGGCGACCCAAACAACAACGCGAAAGAAATGTGCACCGTGAAGTGGTTATAACACAAACTCGTCTCCAGGGCTTGTTATTTTTTTTTGTGGGACGGAACATAAAAAAACTTAATAAACCCTGGAGAAGACATTGACTGTACCACGGTGGAAAAAATTAAAGTAACACCTGAAATTCTGTTTTAGATATTTTGCTGACGTCAGGATTATCCGTGTTTGTCGACAAATACGAAACGTTCGGATCAGCTCGTTATGTATATGGTTATTCCATGGTAACCGGCTGGATAAGTTTCGCCTGTTTGGTAGTAGCGAATTTATTTTCCTTGTTGTCCCGTAAAAACGAAGAAAAGTGATATTTTTAGAACAGGAAGATGTGCTTATCCAATGAGAAATGGGAAGCCTTAGCAGGTACAATCGACGAAAATAAAGAAAAAAGAATGGACTCGATTAGCCATTTTGTTTACGTTCTATTTATTAAACGTTAAATAAAGACATCGAGAAAATAGATATTATATGTAGAAAATGTTTTTAGGGTCAAATATTATTTTGTTTATCTTGGATATTGGTTTTGTTCTACCTCGAATCAACCAAACATGGTTATTGTTTGATAGCCCACTTGTAAGAAGTCAGTCAACCTCAAACCCAGTCCCGTGTTCCGAGGGCTTCTTTTTTCTTTTTGGTATCGGAATATCTAATATTGTCGTGATGTCAAAAAACATAAGGAATCCCTAGGGACGAAGTTGATTCAGTGCTTCTTAGGCTACAAAACAGAACACTACTTGAAGCGAACTCATCTATGACGTTTCGTCAGCCAAATTTCCAATCAGGCTGGTCATTGTTTTTATTTCTTTATTGTTCTCAACAATGGACCTATTGTTTTTAATCTGTATTCCCATATTGACATTCTCAGAAACCATATTCCTTTTCTCTGAAGCCTTTGTTTAACATACCGTAATGCTTCGACTCGCCAGTGTGTTTATGTAATTTATTAACTATTAAATAGGGCGTTCAAGGAGGGCGTTCATTTTTTTGAGATGCGCTTGTTTGACATTCTGAATGTTAAAATTTAAGGAAACATATATTTTGTCTGAGATTAGAAAGAAGCTTAGGTATTTCTTCTTTTCCAGAAACAAACGGTAACATCGTGCAAACGGTGACATCGTGCAACTTCTTTCGTATTTACCGTTTTTCCTCCAACAAGAGAAATTTAGTGGGGCGCTTACTAGATAAGGGTGCTTACTAAGAGGGCGTTAATTAAAAAGTTGATAAAGCAGCATTCGTGTCATCAGTAGTCAACTTTTTTTCCCGCCAAAAAACACTAGATTTCCATATTTGGAACTTCATAATTGTCATCTTCGTTGATACTTGGATGTTTTAATTGATATGGGAGTCCGAGATGTCAAAGGGTCCATCTCGGGCTCATTGTTCGACTCCAATTTCTGTTATAAAATTTAAAATTTTTTTGATGGGAGATCATTAGAAGAAGGGCGCTTAATAGACGAATATTTTTGATCTGGTTTAGAAAAAGTACTGGGAAAGAGCCAAAACAAGTTAATATGTAAAATAGTCGGTATTTTAACATATAAACTTTACAGTGAATTTATTTATTTTGGGTATTGTTAAAAGTAAAATGCAACTTAGTATCCAGACTTCTTCAATAACAATTTTAAAAGAAGAAGCTTTCCCCCAACAAATGAGACTTGTTATCCTACGAAAAACAAACCCTCGTTTTGTTATTAATGTTAAAAAATAAAATTTTGGAATACTTCGTGTAAAAAATCGAAATTTTGATAGAAATTGTCTTGAAAATTATAACTAATTTCACTAACTAAGATTAAAATAAGTATTTATGAATCCAGTGACCTTTGTGACAACTTTGAGTAATTTTTTCGATAATCTGTTCTCGATACAGCCTCGTCGTGATGTTTTCTTCCATTTTCGCCATATCTGTATTCGCTAGTATCGCTCAGCATTCCGTTATACGCGTAACGGCGGCGAAACATTTTATTTTCGTTCTTTACGTCGTTTTGAGGATAAGCGTCACTTTCTGAACTACTCGAAGTTCTTCCAGTATCTCGCAAATCTTTCTTACTATGACTGTATCGCTTGTTACGATATTCATTGCCGTTACTTATATCGCTTTCGTCAGCTAACGACGACATCGTAGATTTATCGACATCAGATTTTTCAAATATACTTTCATCACTACATGATGACGACGTCTCTCGGCTTTCTAATTTACGACGTCGGTATTCTTTTATACTCATTTGTTTTTCCAACAACGGTCGAACTGACGGCTCCGATGCCGACCTCGGTTTAACAACGTTTTTCTTGTTTACTGAAATTTCGGAACCTCTATTGTCAAGCGATGTGAACACGGCATCATTTGTCGGACTTATCGGAGCTGAAGTAGCTTGACGTGTCGCCGTTTTGTCTTTTACGATTGATGCTATATCGACGTCGTGTCGTATTTTCGACGACGATAAATCTTCTTCACTTACAGCTTTATCGTTAAGCAAGGTTACCTTAGGTGAGACAGGTTCTTCTTTTTCTTGTGGTACTATTGCTTGTCCAGTGTATTGTCTGTCGTCGGATAGTGAAACCTGCTTCATGTCGGACAGTGAAGCCTGCTTTATGTCGAAGTCGACGTCTGGTGAAGATGGTTTGTCGGTATCGTCGTTTGTACATTTAATTTTTGTCGTATCACTATTCGTTGTCGGGATAAATGAGCTCATTGAATCGGTACAGTCGCGAGATGGCATCGGATCTACTGCTTGCATATGTTGCGGTGTCGTATTTAGTGATGAAATATCGTCAATTTGTTCATCCGTTACGTCATTATCAAGTTTTTCGAGCAGTGACGTTACACTCCCGTTTAAGTCGGTTGAACTCAATAAAAGCTTCATGTGCGCACCACGTTGTTCTCGATAACTCAGTCGCTTCTTAGACGATCCCATCGAACTGCTGCGGCCTACCTCACTCAACTGCGGTGTTAGTGGTCGAGCCTCTAGATCTTGGTTATTCAAAATTTGATTATTATCTCCATCTGGTTTATTATCGGTTTTTATCTCGGAATATTCGGTATGGTCATGTTGCACCATCTTTTCGGTGGATGGTCTTGGTATATTTTGCTCCGTATTCCAGAAACTAGTTTCTGAGTCTGCTTGCACTTCCATCTGCTCTGATTTTAATTTAATTTCTGTAAAGTTTTCATTGTCACCCACGACAAAGTTGTGATCATCAGGCGTAGAAACCACGTCGTTACTTTCTGTTGTTACTGACCCGGTTTTTACTTGTTCGTTAACATTTAAATTGCTCTCCGAAATTCGGTCAATGCTCTCGCAAGTAAACGACATAATGTCATCGCGTGTTTTACATACTGCAGAATCAACGCCTTCTCCTGTCTGTCCTACATGCTCTCTTTTTATGCTGACATCAGCAAGTTTTAAATCGTCATTGTTCAACTCATTCGTGGACGACTCGCCCATGTTTAGATTGGTTAGCGCTTCTTCCAACTTGAGAGAATTGTTATCACGTGATATGTTCGAAATCATGGTATTCTGGGTAATATATTTTGAATTCGATTCACAACCTTCTTTATTCCATTGCAAATTATTATTACTATCGCTATCATTTATTTCTATATCGCTTCTTTGTTTGGTAACGCCTTTGCTGTTAGCCACGTCTTCCCTCGTGGATGTAATTTTCATAGTTTGTTCTTCTACTTTCGATTTTTTGTCTTCTGAAACCGTGTATGTTGAATCCGTTGATTCCGAATAAAGTTCACTGTTAATCCGATCAAACTCATTTCCCGATTTGTACGCGAAAGAGTTTTTCTCTAAGGGTGAGTTAACAATATCTTTCTCCTCCACAGCTGTTTTTGTGTCAATTATCTCCTGATGCATTGTCCCTGCTAACGATTCTTCGCAACCGTTTGAACTACTACGATGGAGATTGCGTCTCTCTTCATCATTTTGTTTCCTAGGTACGTCAACATCTGTAAAAAAACTCCCTGTTTTCTCAGGCGGTGTTATTTGAAAAACTCTTTCAAGCGCTTCGTCGTCTACCGTACATTTAGTTGGTAGGGTCACCAAAGGAACTTCTTCTTCAGACACCTGGTGTTGTGAGGTCTTAAGTATTTCAAATACGTCTACCGTAAAGTATCTTTCTTTGCTGATGTCAGCAAGTTGAATTTCTTCTTCGCATACCTCTTCTATCGATACCTTAGGTGTTTGAAACAGTATTATTTTTTCTTCTCTTGTCTTAACTTCAGGCACAATGTTTTCTTCAAAAATCAAAACCGATTCTCGATTCAAATTTGTCAACATAACGTCATCTGTCGGGTTTTCTTGTACTCTTCGACGGCGTACCACGTCAGTACGTATTGATTCCGTTGCATCGGTGGGAACATTATTCTCAACAACGTTCAGTTTTTCAACGTTTAAAAGGTCTGTAGTTGTGGTTTCGTTCTTATCGTTACTAGCCTGTCGTACTTCTCTCTGACGCCGTGCGAGATTATCATTATTATTTTTATTATTATTTTCATCTTTTCCAAATACTTTATTCGGAGTACTTGTACTAGGTCGAACACTACACGTGATATCAGGAGGCGTTTTCGTCGGTGTAGAGTTAAAAACGTCGTCGTTGAAATCGTTAGCTGTAGATTGACTTTTTTTCGGACGATGGGATCCAACGTCTTCTTTCTTCACTTCGAGTGCGTCACTCGAATTATGCAGAAATGATTCTTTCTCTTTATTTATAGAGTTATCGCTCGATTTCTTTTCTTCACTTCTTTCACTGTTTTTACGTTTCATATCCTCCGATTCGCTTTTCCGACGCCGTTGTATCATAGTCGTTAACTCAGACTCGCTAACACTCGGCGGGTTTTCCTCCTCCTCGCTTCGTTTTCGCGTACGACGTCGGCGCGTTGTCGTTTCTTCTGATTCATTCGAAATGTTGTTTTTACTCGAGCGAAAGCGCCTTAAAAAGCGCGACGTAAAGCTGCTATTGTTTTCGTCTTTATTCTCGTCTTTGCTTTTGTTTTTAACTAGCTTGGATGTTTTTTGCGGTGAAGAAGAAATTCTCGTAACGTTTGTTTCGGCGGACTTATTCTCGTTAGCCTTTTCTTCGGCCTCTTGCTTTCGTCTTAGTCTTTCTTTTAGCGGTATTCTATTACCTGGGTTGTATTCATGAAAACTGCTGCTACTGCTCCGTTTTTTAAATGTCGACGTCGGTGAGTCGTCGTCCCGACATATATTCAGGCTAGTGCTTAGACTGGAGCTTGCGCTTGACTGAAATGACGATGTTATACTTTTAGCTACGTCGTCCAAATTAGATTGCATAGAATTTGTTCGCTCGTAGAATTCTTTTTCCGTTTCTATTTTTTCTTCTTCTCTCCTTCTTCTGTTCATCTCTTTGTTCATCTCATTTTCTGTAAATTCAGCGCCTGATGTCTCGTACATCGTTAAAGGTCGCGTTTTTTTCTTGTTGGCGGCATTTCGTAAAGTTTTTAAGAACGACGGACGTCGTGCGTTGCCAGGAACGGCATCTTTTATGCCTGTGTCGGCATTTTCAAATTTAAAATTACTCACTATAGTTTCGTCCTTAAACAAACTTGAGGAACGGAATTCGTTTGCCTCTTTTTCGTTTGGTTTTTCGTCATCTTTTTCTTGTTTTCGCCGCCTTCGAATAACGCGTTCAGTTTCTGTCGGCTCAACAATTTCTTCTGACAAAGGTGATAAGGGATTTTCAATTTTGTTATGGCCTCGTTTTGATATTCCGTTTTTTATGTTATTTGCTAGAGAAGGAATCGTTAATGGACGGAGTTCACTCCCCATGTCACGAATTCGATTTCCTTCAGCATCTGTGGGTGAGTGTGGATTTGGAACAAGTACAGTGGATGGAGATACATTGTATGAGTATGGTGAGCGATCCTCCGGAGAGTATTCAAATATTGGTTTTGGGTACTTATAACGATTTCTAAAATAAGACATTTTACTGTCAGTTAGAAATAAGCTTTTTCTGAAATAATTTTAAAGCGAAACAATCCAGCATCTTTGGAATTACTTTTTCAAATTAATTTTAAGTTAATACAGATTATGAATGGAACAACGTGGAGAAGAAAAAAATTTACCTTAGTAACTCCACAGCTTTTTCAATTAAAATGCCGGCATCGAGAAAGCGTTTCCACTCCTCCTCTGTTGTTGGTGGCTCTCCTACATCGTTGTCCAATCTATTTTCGATACTGTCGAATGCGGTTTCAATAACGTCTCGTTGCGAACGCAAACCTGATAATAAATACAAATGATTGAGACATAACAATATATTCACCTATCGCTGCAATTTCGTCTCCAAGTGTCTTTATTTCTATCGGGTAGGAATAAAGAGACAAAAAGGCCTCGTAACTAGGTTGCTAACACAGATCTAATGTCTGTCATTATGGAAAACGATTCTATTGTTATTTAGGGTTTTTACCCTATTATAATCACTTTAATTCAAATTGACGACAATAGTAAGTCCTGCGCATGTAAGTTCTGTTCAAGGACCCGTTTTACGCATTATGTCAGAGGGACCATTTGACATACTCGTCCCCAGGGGCTTCTGACTTTTTGACATTGAGGCCGGCGGCGAAAAAACTTGTTCTTGTTTAACCGTCAAGTAAGCGCTAGCGGCTTTGACACAGGTAACAAACCCTGGGGACGAGGATGACTATCTGATATAGGAGAACTATTTAACGTTTTTCAAAAGTGGATTCAGAAGTGTTTTGTACATTTTCCAAAGTTGAAATCCTTGTTATAAGCCAAAATTAGACAATGCTGAGCAGAAACATTGGTCATTGCCATACTGGTTAACTTGATGCGGATATTATCTCTGCATTTGAAGGAAGCGAAATGTTACGTGTATCTTGTTGGAACAGCAATCAACTGATTATCCACGCAAAAAAAATTAAATTTAAAATCCTATTCGTGCTTGTATGTTGTAATCGCTGTTGTTTCTTAAAAAAATATTTTTTAAAAATTTCTTTGCAGCATTTGAAAAGGAAAATTTAAAATCAATTTTTTTTATTTTATTGCATAAATTTTAATTAGCGTAATTAAGATGAAGTAAATTGATTAGTTGTCAATTAAAAATTGATGACGTATTGACCGTTTTCGTGTAACTTCTTACATAAGATCAAAAGAGTGGAAATATTCCCAACCTTATTTTTATTACTTCTAAACATAGACCAATTTAGCTATTTACAACACATCGGAAATGTCGTAATTTTGAAATTCTTGAGATTAATTGTGCATTACAAGTAATGAAAACTCAAAAAGAAATTCTAGCACAGGGAACATTAAACGTAAGTAAAAGAACATCTCTCAAGCTCTTAACGATTCTTGCAGGATCCCCCCCCCAAAAAAAAAAAAAATTAAAAAAAAAATTAAAGTTTTAGGTTGCTATTCTATGTTCCATTTGAACATCCTGGGATGGAAACGATTCAAAAATAATTCTTAGTGCTGGGTGATTTAGACAGAAGAATTTGTACTGCATACCCTAAATAAAATATTCTGACTATATTTGAAAATAATTACAAGGAAAGGTTTGTAATAAATTCAGCTGTCTGCTTTTATGAACACGCTAGCCTGTGGGAAAATCCGCGGGTCATACATACCCCGGGAATCATAATTTTTTTTCAAGGGGGTTTTCTGAAAGCCCTTGCGTTGTAGTAAAAGTAGGGAAAAAATGTATTTATTTAATTCATAACCCCCTTTTGCTGGTAAAGTTTCTTTATAACGGCTTTGTTATAGTATGAAACCAAGTTGAAAACGTTACCTGTAACCGTGTTGTCAATCCTACGAAAACCCTTCTTTATATATGTCGCTGTGTTTTGAAGCTTTTCAACTCGGTTCGTAAACTTTTCTGTTCTCTCTAACAATTTCTTAAATTGTCGATCAAAATCCGATAGATCATCCGAAAAATTAGTAACATTATAATCCGATGGTAAATATAACGAACTTCTGTTACTAACGGGTTGACTCCGATAACCCGATACTCTATACCGATCTCTATAAGACATTATTTGATAACTTAACCAGCTTTTCGGTAACAAGTTCTTTCTTTGAATACATATGCAGTAAAGTTTATAATAAAACGTATGGACCACGATGCACCTAATAACACCAAAATCTTTATGTCAGCAAGAATATAACGAACGACATAAAAGCGAATGAGCCTTCATATTGTTTCTATAAACACGTTGTAACAGTGTTTTAATTGGACATAACACATGTTCTGTTTATCATGAAAACCTTCAATTCGTCGCATGAAATACTTGAACAGTCTTCTGTCACTACTTACTCACTCGTCAAGTCTTTTATAAGATTTTCAAATTTTTAATTTTTACAAGAACTTCTTATTAAAGTCACTAATCGCGTTAAATGTATATAAAGTTCTTTTCGAATTCAATTTTTAAATGTTTTCAATAGCATGATTGGTGGAATAAAAAGACGTGATTATGACGCGCCGTTTATTACGTTTTAATTCCATTGATCAAAATCACTTGATACGTTGTTTTGTTTGATGGCTTTAAATTATACTTTTGTTTTTTTATCGGAGATACTATAGTGATTAATTAGCTTTTGAATTTCTCAATTAATATGTATAAACAAAACATCAGTTCACATCCATTCGTTTGTTAAAATAAACTTTAATTGATAAACCTTACGTAGGAGCCTGGCCATTAGGAATGTGTTTACGAATTGGTAACGAAATTGATATATGAAAATTAACAAAAGTCTTTATTTATCTGAACAATACACTCAATCTTGTCCCCAGGGCATCTTGTATCTTTTCTAATATCAGGACATCAGGCGCTGGGAACGAGGTTGCAATACACTGAGTATTTGGTCGAGCCTATAGTTTGGTAAAAGCTAATCAATTGAGTATCAAAATGTTTTGTTTTTTTGTAATTTGACCCTTAATATACATCTAATACTCTTTTGGGATTTTATAGCATTTTTCCTAGAGGTAAAAAAAGTACTGGACTAGAAGTTGCTAATTGCAGGCTTTCTATAGAACTCTAAAGGCTCCTTTTCATTTCACTGCATTCTTCGCTAGAGCGAAAGAGCTCACGATGTTTTTTGTTAGCGCGTGAGCACTTTGACAAAATTATAGATTTGATCCAGGTAACTTCTTGTTAAGGTCTGTGGAAAGATTCACTCACGCAAAAAAAACAACAGAAAATATAAATTAAAAATAAATTTATGACGTCAACAGTAATTTAACCCATTGCAGTTACTGTGAAGAGCCTAAAAACTAATATAAGGGTTTATAAAATTTGCTCACGTCAGCAAAGACGCGTCAATGTGCAATGTTATACCGCCCTATGTAGCGCCCAAGCTTATGCTGTTGAAAATTAAGAAAGGATAGTATTAAACATATCCATCCTAACCAACACAACTCAGCCACTTCAAACCCATGCTTTTTGGTAATGCTCTTAGTATGAGGTCATCTTCGTATCAAAAAAGAGTATAGGTTCGAAGCTGCACTACCCAGTCATAACCGCGAGGAAGAAAGAGGTCGACATATAAACAATACTTAAATGTCAACCTTGTCCCCAGGAGCTTTTGTCTTTTTGACATCAAGGCCAGCGGCAAAGAAAACGTCAAGTAAGCGCTAGCGGCTTTGACATAGGCAACAGACCCTGGGTACGAGGTTGCTAAAATGTAGGGAATTTGATTTATCAATGCTTAAACAAAAATACAAGAATAAGGAGATTCTCTCTCTGACTGTTTGCTGAGTAATTGTAGCGCTGATTAAGGACGGGAGTTAATCAAGAAAAAAAAACACAAGAGGTTTTCGTATTATTTTATCACTCCTATTTTGCTTTTTAAATATAAATGCGGTGAAGCCGAATGAAATCTGTCTTTTTCAATTCCTTCATTGATGTAAAATATACCCGGTTTTTCCCTTTTTGGGAGCACATACTTCCCCTTTCGATCTACCAATGAAGACTTTTTCGTCCTTTTGAAGCAATTTACTGCACCTTTAGCAAAGGTGATTAAAAGGGCAACTTCAAGAAAGCAAAACAGTGATAGACAGATGCACTTATAATCTGGTATATCCGCCATGCTTTCCTTCTCTCGTCCAATTGTAAACAATACTAATAGCCATTGGTAGAAAGAATTACTAAAATTTAAATTCGTACTGGTATAAATATCAAATGTGGTAACCAAACATGTGAAAATGACCAACAACAACAATGACGTCAGCAGTTCCATCCACTCTGTTTTTCGATAGAAAGGTAGTCCCAGTTTATGGATTTTAGTTGTCATATAATGCAATAGACTTAAAATAAGACTCGATGTCAAATGAAGAGTTATAGCAAGTACTGGAATTGAAATCAACGTGTAAAAAGCTGTGAATATTTTTTCACCATCAGTTCTTGGGCGTATCCCATCATTGTAATCTAAAAATGAAAACAGAGCTTGGTCATAAAAATGGTGACATCAGTCTTGGAGTTACTGGTTTGTATTTTTTAACTCGCCTTGTTATGTAGTCTAAGACTATTTGAAGTTGCTGTTTAATATGGAGTTATATATGGGACAATATTCGTGTATGGTTTTCGTCGCGTTGTAAATGCTTTTCGTCGTGTCGTATCTTTCTTTGAGGGGTGGTTTTACGTTTCCTCGAGTCGTAAATATTTCACTTTGCGGCGTATTTCATTTTGCGGCTAATTTCACTTCGTGGCGTATTTCACTTCGCGGCGTATTTCACTTTGCGGCGAATTTCACTTCGTGGCGTATTTCACTTCGCGGCGTAATTCACTTCGTGGCGTATTTCACTTCGTAGCGAAAAATTTTATGCTTTTTTAACACAAAATTACTAAATTCGTGTAGCGCTTACAAGAGTCACATAAATAAAGTGCGGTAAAATAAACAAAACCTTTAGTTTAGTGCTAAAAATTATATTCTATTTTTAAGTTAGTTTTACATTTGTGATAATGAAGAAATATTATGTGTTGTGTAAGAGTTTCATGTTATAATTTATGTTTATGTAGTTAGTTTACTTGATTTTTGATATTTTCATCAGAATCCATTTAAACTACAAAATAGATAACAGATTATACAGTGTAGCATGCTAAAAATGTATAGCTAGCTAAATCTATAGCTAAGAATGTATCGTTTATAAAAAGAAAATGACAAAAATAATAGCTAGCTCTACCCAGTAGAAAGACCAAAGCCACTCTAGAACTAGTAAATCCGTGTAAAAAAAAGCATAACTATTTCGCCACAAAGTGACATAGCCCACGAAATGACATACGACACGAAGTGACATACGACACGAAGTGACATACGACACGACGAAACATGAGATGATCACACCAACAAGAGTAATACGCCACGACGAAAAGCATTAAGCTGCAAAGAAAGATACGACACGACGAAAAGTATTACGACGCGACGAAAACCATACACGAATATTGTCCCACATATAACTCCATAGTTTAAAGCTTTGACAAGAGGGTCTAGGTTTGAATTGATGATTGTCATATTTCTCGCAAGCAATAAATATTTTTGCAAATGGTCGACTTGAAGCATGTTTGATTTCTTCTTTTATGCATAGCAGCAAGACACTAGCCCATGGTAAATCCCCGGGACTTCTCCCGTCGCTACCAGCAGTCGATAAAAATATATCGCATTTGTCATTTGCAGCTTAAACGTTTCGAGTATAGTTTAACATGACTCGATTTTGGGCGGCAAGCAGACAACGAGTATTTTTAAAATAAAGATTTTTAATAATCCATGGAAAAATTCACGGGTATAGCCCGTCTGCAAATTATATACTCTGCGGGGGACCCAGAATGAAGCGTGCAGCTATTTTGAATACACAGATTACGGCTATTATAGAGACTAATTGTTAAACCGTGGAAAAACACGGGTTCGCCGTTCAGCAAATTATTTAGAAATAAAAATAAAAAAAATAAAGTTTCTTCATTTTGCAAATATGCATATCCTAAAGGGGTCACAAGTATAAAATTGGCGTTACAGAGCAAATCTGATTGGATAGATAAGAAACAAACATAAAAGTAGTACAGCATACCTATCGTCAACACGAGGCTAGTAACAAAGAAAATCCACTGAGCAAACGAGTGACGTTTTAAATTGCTTTTTCTCTCGACTACAAAGTTTTCCTTCAGAAGCTTTAAAATATCATCCACTTGATCTTCCGATAGATTATACTTAGTATTTTGCAGAATGCTAGACATGGATGTATCTTCTTCTGACTCACTGGTACGTTTTTTCTCCATGCCATGAAAGAATGTTGCACCAAGAATGATGATAATGATAGAAGCAAAGACAAATACACAACATCTGATGACCGCCATGCTTTTAAAATGCCAAACAGTAAACCTCTCCCCTTCTATCTGAAATCCAACAACAACTTTTAACTAGTTTCTCGTACGCAAATTAATTTGAATATTTCATCTTTAGTTTTATTTAGTATTCTTGCCTTTACCAAAGGGAACAATAATAATTAAAATAGTTAA
This sequence comes from Hydractinia echinata, assembly GCA_030067915.1. NCBI lineage: Eukaryota > Metazoa > Cnidaria > Hydrozoa > Anthoathecata > Hydractiniidae > Hydractinia > Hydractinia echinata. The sequence goes on along the minus strand of JASGCC010000111.1, from coordinate 1,017,072 downwards.
TATAATTTAAACTAATTATGATAAATTATATAAGCATACAAGTTATTTGCTTAACGACGCCTTGAAATGTCAAAAATTAAATAACAACGGGAATAACAATAACAACGATCCTAGAAATTATGGAAGCCTATTATGCCTGGCTTATTACTTTTTACCAGTTATTTTTTGCCTTATGAAGACCATGAGTAAAAGAGGCACGTCCTTTAAAGAAACACACTTTTTTTAAAATTTTTAACAAGTTAACTTTTTCTTATAACGCCATTGCCAATGAGGCTCTATAAGTCTAGATAAAAAGGAAAATTACCCTTGTTTTGTTTCAAGTAAAGCAGAAACATCAATCAACGCTCAAATTTTCTGAATACTAAGTGTAATTAATGCTGAAGTCGATTTTACCCAATGGTTATACAAAATATGTGTCTGCCAACTATCATCAACTTTTTCTTTAAATTTTCACAAAGGTATGGAAATATAAACACGTGTTAAAGTTTGTCGAATCAGAACCAGTCTATATTTGTTTTAGCAACACTTTTTGTAAGCACAATACTTTTGAGTTTAGCCTGAATGTTTCTTAACTGTTAATTTACACACCCTGACCCCTCTTTTGTTTATACCCATAAACTGCTGTTCAACAAGAGGCTTGTCAATTTATAAAATTACTTCTTCATATTTTTTGATATTTTACGAGTTAGAAGTGCCTATAGTCCCAGCTTTAAGTTTCTTATAAAAAATGTACATTAGGAGCGAGGTCGAAAATTGAAAACGGAAAAATAATTACAAAAGCAAAACTTCAAAAAAGAAGAAGAATCTAGAACGCAATCCAACAAGCTAACAAACAGGTAAACAAACAAATAAATAAACAAACAAACAAACAAACAGAAAAAAACAATAAATAGCTAACATACAAACAAAGAAAAACAAACAAACAAACAAACAAACAAACAAACAAACAAACAAACAAACAAACAAACAAACAAACAAACAAACAAACAAACAAACAAACAAACAAACAAACAAACAAACAAACAAACAAACAAACAAACAAACAAACAAACAAACAAACAAACAAACAAACAAACAAACAAACAAACAAACAAACAAACAAACAAACAAACAAACAAACAAACAAACAAACAAACAAACAAACAAACAAACAAACAAACAAACAAACAAACAAACAAACAAACAAACAAACAAACAAACAAACAAACAAACAAACAAACAAACAAACAAACAAACAAACAAACAAACAAACAAACAAACAAACAAACAAACAAACAAACAAACAAACAAACAAACAAACAAACAAACAAACAAACAAACAAACAAACAAACAAACAAACAAACAAACAAACTGTGCTTTAAATTCTAAGTATACTAAACATTCGACATCGAACCTTTCAATCGTTCAAACATCTAACGTTTGATTCCACAAATTTACAACAACTTCAACTACATCTTTACTCAGCATTAATAACAACACATCGTTATACTAAAGCAGGAAACTCGACAGTTCCTTTTTTACCACGCAAGGAAATTTAACCACACATATTGGCACGTCGGTTCGTTTAATGTTGATTTGAATGACATACTGTGATTTCTAAAAAATAAAAACATTTAAAAAAAAAGAGTACTAGCAGTTGAAATTGTCGTCGTCGTCATTGTTGTTTTTGTCGTTGTCGTCACCATCGTTATCGTCGTTGTTTTTGTCGTTGTCGTCACCATCGTTATCGTCGTCGCCGCCGTTGTTTTTGCTTTTTGTCTTCACCATCGTTATCGTCGTCTCCGTTGTTTTTGCTTTTGTCTTCACCATCGTTATCGTCGTCGCCGTTGATTTTACCGTTGTCGTCACCATCGTTATCGTCGTCGCCGTTGTGTTTACCGTTGTCATCACCATCGTTATCGTCGTCGCCGTTGTTGTTTTTTTCCCGATAATGTTATTTCACACACATAAACTTTCCTTAATCATAACTTCTAATTGCTTTTTTCACACAAGTCTCCAATTAACGTTGCGCGCCATAAGGCACACTGTTTGTTGTCATGGTTTCGTTAATTTGCAACATCATTGCAGTGCTACTCACGTGAATACACTTCCAGTTAACCTCTTAACAAGATTTATAAAAACCTTTGTTTAGTCTTGTAACCTTATATATATTCATATAAATTCATACCCGATCTAGAAAAATTATTTTCTTGAAAGTCATTTAGGCATTGACTACACGTTTTTTTTATATATAAGGATACTAAAATTTCAACCAGGTTATCTTTTTTCTTTATTGTTCCAAACAAAAAACCTATTGTTTTTAACCTCAGATACCAGCCTAATGTTCTTATGAAGCATATTCTTATAGAAAATATGATATTCCATCTTAACTAAATGATTATGAGAAGCACCTTTACTCTGACATATTGCTTTAAACTCACTCCGACCTTTGTAAATAACTAATGCCAAAGAAAATACGTCAACAAAATTTTTGTTGTTCTTTTGAGCATGATCGACAATTGATAACAACGCTTATTTATAGGAACAATTTTATAAGAACAATGAGGCTGGAAATGGGTAAAAAATAAGAAACAAGAACAATGGCAAGGCATTAACTTTTACTGAAAGAAGCACAAAGGAATTGTGAATAGATATCTTTCAAGGTATTATTTAACTAAAAACCTCGTGTTCTCCGCAAAAACAGCTCAGGGACCAACAAGTACTGGGGACGAGAATGATAATCTAGGAGAATATGCTTTTCTATCTTCCAAGTTGTGAAGGGGTCAGACTAAAGTCAAAGTTTCTAACAGTAAAAAGGGGTGTATTGAATAAATAAGTCAATCCAGCTACATCAAGTATTTCTTTTGTGCAGTAAGCTAAAACTCTTGATTTCAGTGTCTTTTATATCTCCATGTTCAGATCGACACTGCTAAAAAAGTATTTTAATTTTTAATCTTTCTTTTACAGTTTTATAAATATATTTATATGTTTAAAGTTATTTCGGTGAGTTTTATCTCAACGAAAATTTTATCTTTTCTTTGAATGTGTTATATACGCAATTAAACATACAAATCGTAAACAATAATGAAGGCGCCCATGTTTCGGACAGATATTCCCTTGACGGTTGCCATATAATTATGCGACACACAAATTTAATAGAATATGTTTATGTCTCTTTGCTTTTTTATATATGCATATTTCTTCCAAAATGTATCTATACATAGAATCCTCATTTATACACATCGTTGGCTATACACGTTATATCAACCTCGTTCCCAGCGCCTGTTGTCTCTTTGCGATAACCGAGACAGCGTCCGATGTCAGAAAAGATACGAGGTGCCCTAGGGAGGGATGAGGTTGACGTCGTATATATTTATTTTTTTCACACGTTTTCAACCTTAAATGCTCCTATTTGTGTACTTTGAAACAAAACTGAAAATTGATTTACTTTTTTAAAAAAATGCTTAAACTGAGTAGTTTTTTAATATTTTCTTAAATCTGAGTTTTAAATTTTTTTATTGCGACACTGTTTCTCAATTTTTTGAACGCCAGAAATTCAAAATAGTATCGTCATCGATGAAATAGTCTATTGAACAGCATAACTAAACGTTTTGTTTTGTTCACAACATCTGGATGTTGTTTTGGTAAGAACAATCATTTTTAGAGGGAATCTCATCCCAAATTACATTTTCAAACTTATGAAAGGGATTTAATAGATGAGAAACTGGGTGGTTGTGATGAAGGCATAAAAGTGTAAAATGAGATCACAACAATAGAATAAGATATATAGCTATAAAAGGCAAAAAACCCTAAGGACGAGTTACGTTTTACTGTTTAGCGCAAGGTATACATCTACAGTTCCCTCTTCTTCTTCTTCTTCTTCTTCTAGACTCTTACTTTATATTATACATTATTTAACCAAGTTTTAAAAGGTAGTTTTTCACAAGTTTTATAATAACTTATGTGAATCATAATAAATACTTCATTTCCTGTTTGTTTAAGTTCAATAATATTTATACTTTCTCTCAATTGCAAGTGAACTAGTTCTTTACAAATTCAATTTCCATCATAAACAGGATCTAGTAGAAAACGCTAAGCAATGTGACCATGTTGGTCAGTTATACTAAAAATATAAGTAACAGACATGCATATATGTTGCGCAAAAATTTATTGAAAATATGGTAAGTAGACTTATTACTTTATTGCCTCCTATTTGCTTTTTGCGTAATTAATAAATGCTATAACCAGGTGGTCAGAAAAATTGTGTTACCCTCGGTCTTAGGGTTTTTTGTCATTTTGCCGTCTTCTTTCACATCAAAAAGGCAAAAAACCCTAAGGACGAGATACGTTTTACTGTTTAGCGCAAGGTATACATCTACAGTTCCCTCTTCTTCTTCTTCTTCTTCTTCTAGACTCTTACTTTATATTATACATTATTTAACCAAGTTTTAAAAGGTAGTTTTTCACAAGTTTTATAATAACTTATGTGAATCATAATAAATACTTCATTTTCTGTTTGTTTAAGTTCAATAATATTTATACTTTCTCTCAATTGCAAGTGAACTAGCTCTTTACAAATTCAATTTCCATCATAAACAGGATCTAGTAGAAAACGCTAAGCAATGTGACCATGTTGGTCAGTTATACTAAAAATATAAGTAACAGACATGCATACATATATGTTGCGCAAAAATTTATTGATAAATATGGTAAGTAGACTTATTACTTTATTGCCTCCTATTTTGCTTTTTGCGTAATGAATAAATGCTATAACCAGGTTGGTCAATAATACTAAAAAACCGTAACTAGAACCAGACAGGTCAATAATACTAAAAAATCTGTAACTGACTTACGTGCATGTACATATGGTACTACTAAAATTCATTGATAAAACTTTGAATCTTTGAAAAATTGCTAGACTCACATTTCATCCTGCTTTGCTTTTTTCGGAAATAAAATTTAAAGAAAAAAACTTCAGATTAGCAGAAAATACACATCATGACAATTTTGACTTTTCATACGTTTCAAAGTATTTCATCATCTTGATAAATCTTCCGATTTTTTGGATTGTAAAAGAATCTAACATTGCTCAACTTTTCATTTAAAACATTTTTGTTTATCTCCGTGCCCGCAAAGACAATCACCTTTAGGCCCAGCTTTCTAACCAATACAGTATCATAAGATTTATCTATGCGGCCTGGGTCCTAATTTGGGTTTTTTGTTCTTTTTAAAGTTTGTTGGGATGTGGCGCTATGTTTTTGTATTTATAATAATTTGGATAAAAAAAACTAATTAGTAAGTAAATAAAAAATATTATAAGAAAATTTCTTCAGCTGTTCGGTTTTTAAATTCGTGCTTAGTCTTCTTAATAAAAATTCAAAAATCACCTTTGTTGTGGAAATGAAAATACCAAGCTATAAGCAAGTCTATAAATCATGTTTGGAAATTTCCCAGCGCTCTTCCACGCCTATGATGGTCTGACGGGACACGACACAATATCACAGGCGTAAAAGAGCGCTGGGGACGAGGTTGCTGACTAACATGTTTAAGTAAATTTTAGGTTTTACTTTTTCGACATTTAATAAATCTTCATTTTAGGGCCAACTTTGCCCCCAGTGTCTTTTACACAAAGGAACTGTTCACGATATAAAAAAGCTAAGAGGCGCCGAAGACGAGTAGTTTGGCCAAACACTGCTAAGTTTTTTCACTCAAGCTAAACAAAACTTTCAATGTTGATTTTCTATGATATGTTAATTTTTTGACATCTTTACCATCATCTCTTTTTGCCCAGACTACCTTGTGCAAAATGTCCTAGACACAAAGTTGGTGAGAATTCAACAATTACCGGTCATGAAATCACAGCTTTCATTACAAGCGAAGATAAAAAAGATTTCACAATGTTTATATTACAGTTTTCTTTAAAAGCTGTGTTGAAATATTAAAACGAAATATAAAGAGAACAAGGTTAATATTTTCATATGCTTACGTCACAAAGTATTTCGTCATTTTATATTTGACTATCAATCAACTCGTGTGAGAAAGGGAAGAAAATTAAAATTCTGAAAGAAAATTCACTTGTGCGTTCTACCTGCGCACATCAACTCTATAAGACATCTTGTATAAATATGACGTCATCACTATTCGCAAAAAAAAGTCTTTTAGTGCATCCATTTTAGCAATTATCCTGAATAAATTCTAAATGAAATAAGAGTTAGCACAAGACCTGTGGACTTTCATGTAAAAACAACAGAAAAAAGCTCAGGGTATAAAAAGAAAACGGATTTTGAAATGATGAGAATTTGAATCTAAACGAAAATTGATTGAAGGGGTGGTAAATATAATAAAAAAAAGGAAAAAAAAAGAGGTGGGTGTCTTAGTAAAAGCGAGGGTTTGCGGAATTGGCGAATTCCGTAAGTACGTAATATCAGGATGGATTCCTATTTGAATGACTGACCTAGCGCTCTTAAACTCAGGGGTTTCGCTGTTACATCGTACATATTCTTAGGATGTGTTTGGAATTTATATTTCTGGCACAAACACTAAATGATGACAAGCATATTACTAACAAAGAGCAGTTACGGATGACGGGAGTCCCGTTTGACGGGATAATGACGTCATTATCCCGTCAAACGGAAAGAGGCAGGTTGGCACAGGAATTTAACTAATTGTAGTTCCAGATGACCCCTAGTTACCCACGCCAGAGATGACGTCAGTTATTTCCATAATATTATAAGTGAATATTTCTATTTATATATTACGTATTTTATTTCTTTCATCCATATTGTGCAGGTCTATGGACAACTTTTCAATCTCTTTTATATTTGTTTTTCCGGGGCCTTCCCTGGTGGGGAAAATGCTAAAATAAATCCACCAACTTTATCGAATTTTGAAAATAAACCACCAAAGAGACAACATCAATTAAACTATATATATTATAACTAAAATACACTGAAATCAAGCATCAACCTCAAGACTCAATACATTTCATAAGCATTTCGCCTAACTCTTTCTTCTTCTGCAGGGTATGAAGAAAAAGTCAACTCCAAATCAACAGTTCGCAAACAAAACATGTCAACATGTGTAACTGCACGTGTATCGTTCTTCCGAGGGACGTTGATAACAAGAGAATCGTCACCAAAATGTCCACCTTCCACTAATATCTGCGAGCTGTGTTCTTGGTCAACTTCCACCTAAAGATATTCACAATAAGCTTCTGCTAATAAGAACCAGTAACGTTTTTTTTTCTAAATTAAATTTGGCAATTATTGAGAAAAAAATAATAGGCCCCTTCCGTCTGTAATGAAGTTGTCGAAAAGTAAAAAAAAGTATGTCCGCGGGTTTACTTTAATTATGTCACGTGATAAAACTACTGAATTTGATTTGCTGAAATACGGCTGACTGTCGAACGAAGTTAACCTTGACACAGAAAAACAATTGTCACTGTCCTTTCGATCCGTTGTCTGTCTGCCCTTCGGTCTGTTCGTAACGATGTTAACAACGCACGAAATGTTAACAACGCACGTGAAGCTACAGATAAATCTCGTGGATTTTCCACGGGTTAACGAGCTCTCTATATTAATAGCCTTTGTCTGTCTGTCGGAAAATACCGGGTCATGCTAAATTTGGCGCATAATCTTAAGCTCAAAATAACAAATGCGATGCAATTTTTATAGACCTTGTAGCAACGTTCGAATTTCGACGAGTCATAAAATAACTTGAGAGTTGCGATCACATTTTTGAACACGTTTCCTGATCATGCTAATCACGTAAAAATAGTCAGTCAGCACAAGTTCCATTCAAACCTTTAAAAAATCACTCGTAGTTCTGAGAAATTCACAAGTAAAAAAAAAGGGTGAAAGGTACCGGACACATCCACAGAATAAGAAAGCAAAGAGTCCAGAACTATACCTACCTTGCCACGTTTAATGAAATACATTTCATGACCTATATCGCCTTTACACGTTATCAACTCTCCCTTATGAAACTGTATAAGCTCAGCCTTGGTACACAACTGACGTATAAATGGCAGCTCGCAGCCTTGAAACAACGGTACATTTTTCATGACGTCACCAGTCAGTTCCAAACATAACTCCGCGTGTAAACAGGGCGGCAAATTGCTGAACAAAGCCTCGTTACTTGAGCCGCTAAAATGATAAAAACATAAGCAGAATTTAAATAAGTAACATATTATTTCCAACACAGTGTCGCTATAACTCTGAAATAGTATTTGGGAAATTGTCCGTTTTTTAATCCTTCTAAAAATGGGCTAACAGCATCACTTGGCCAGTGCTCCGCAACCGACAGGCTGCAAAAGTCTTACATTGGCAGGCCGAATTACCAACATCGACAGTGCGCTAGCTGCACTTTCCACAATGTACGTATAATAGAACAATCCACTCCACAACTTAGAAAGGGTCGAATTATTGTGGAAATGGAACAGGGTGACCATCTGGAGAAATTAGCATTCTTAAAGATTTTGATTCTAACCAAATAACCTAAGATGCTAAATCTGCTGTGCATATCGAAAGGGAAAGTTCGGAGTACGTGTTATTTAGATGGAAACACCGTTCTTAATTGCTTATGGTTGCGGTCTTTGAAATTCCGCCCTTTTCTCCCAATAGACCTTTCCCGAATTTCCTAATTATGCCAAACTCAATTAAAGCGGTCGATACTAAAAATGATTCTTATCCCTAAGTTCCTTAGCAAATGGTAGAACAAATTACCTAATTTCGTAAATATTTCTGTTCTTTAAGTGCCTTAATATCGAGCTGAAAGTTAGGTCAAACCCTTTATATAGCCGAGCTTTCCAAGAATAGCCTTGTTTTCAAAATAATTATTTTCTTCAAATCTAAATAAAATCCAACAAGAATATTATATTGCTCTAAAAACTTCATTTCTTTTTCATGATAATTTAATATTCTATCTGAATATCCTTATTTGAAGAGCACAGAACCATTATAAAATGTTTGATGACGTCATAAATATTATAATTTATGAAATTCGGGAAAGGTGTATATATTATGTTGGGGTTGCAGTAAGATGTTTAATAATTTTCTTTTTGCTGGCATTTCCCTGATTTTAGTGAAAAGTTTTAAATGGAAAGATTCACAATCTACACAGTGCAAAAAAACATCCAGTATTTTAGGTTTTGATTCAACAGCTCAGCTAAAAGATTATCATACGGACAACAATTATGCCCAATTTCTCTGGTACAGTATTTGTTACAAAATTCGTAAAATTCTCTGATTTTTTTTGGTCTATCAGCTCACAATCGTGTAACGACTGACGTAGTGTACCCAGAGGCGCATGGAAATTAACTTTTGTTAGTCAGATTTCAAGTCGCTCCTTTTTTAGTCAATATTTACATTTAAGTTGCTTAAGGGTTGCTTAATATTTGTTGCTCATATTTTTAGGAAAAGGAAAATGAAAAAATACTTATGGACCCGAAATAAACGCTCTAGTATAAATAAAGTCTTTAAGATCACTTTCTGGCTTGTATGCTGTTTTGGCATTTATTTCTGAATTCTCCGTGTTTTCAAGGTTCTGTGGCAATACTGCGTTTGGTCAAAGTTTATTTTTTTTGGCTAGGGTCGGTTATCCAGAAACTAAGATTAACATATAGAAATACGTACTGGTTTCGTCTCCAGATGTATTCAAAGAAATTAACGACTCGAGCTTGAAGGTTTAAGGGCATCTTCTGTTCTTTCATGTGATGCTGCACAGCCGCAAAGCGTTCTTCAAATTTCACACGCAACGCTTCAGCATTGGCCATGGTGGACGCAACACTTCCCAATACAAAACCGAACACCAACTTACCAGTCACCATGGTAACAGCGGCAACCACTAGAAGAAAAATGGATAAGAGTCGAAACTTACATAAGAAACATCCACGTGTAAACGGGTCACTTGTCGTATGTGGTTTTAAAACAACTTTTGTAGCTACCTTTTTCAATATTGTTCGTCGCATGGATATCACCATAACCGGTTGACGTCATCGTAGCCAACGCCCAGTACAAACATTCAACATAGTTGTCAATATGAGTGTACTTTTCTGCAAAATAAACAATTTTTTACTCAGAAAAGAAGCAGTTTCATGTAATTGCGAACATTTTATTTCCGCGCATGCGTAGATAAGGTCGCTAATGATCAGACTCGAAGCAAACAAGTAAAAATTAAAAAAATCGCAAAAGCAGCATTTTGAGAGTGTGCACGAAAATGAATTTGCACGATTTACTGGATGACCGGATTAATGCGGGTGGAAACACCCCATATGCCAAAACTACCATTTTCTTTTGTTATATCTTTTTAAGTAAAATGCCCTTGCACAAAAATTTAACGAAATTACACTTCATATTCTTGACGTGCGAAATTAAGGGCAAATGAAGTTAAGCTTCAGGTTCATTAAACTGGAATTATTTGTATGCAATAACTAACACGAATACGAGACTTCTATGGAATATACCTGTATTTTCTCTATCTCCCACCCAGGAATCTTCACTGCACACAGCGCCTGGACATGCAATGCCATACCACACACAAGCCAATGTTTGAAGCGAAACAAAGATTTGCACCAAATTTTCAACCATACGAATCAGCAACACGCTAGTGGAAAACGGTATAAAATATAGAAATGTACCAAGGGTTATCTCGGACCTACACATTACCTGATTGCAAATCATATTGTTGGTACATGTGGTCCAAATAAAAATAGCATAACTCTAGAGTAAGTTAAACAAGTGCAACTGTCAGGCATGGGCTAGAAAACACAACATTTGTCTCGCCTATATATGTCGCGTGGCCTTGTGGTTATAGAGTTCGTTTCGTAATCACAAGACACATTTAGCAAGTGCCTTTACCACAGCTACGTGTCAACCCATGCCATGTGAAAATAATGGGTAGACAATGCCGGCGACAATGTACCTAATGTATTCCGAACACAGGACCCACATTGATAACAGTGTTCCCAAATCTAACAAATCGTCAAATTTGTTATGAATGTACATAAGAATTAACTAACAACGGGTCACATATTCAGTGAGGAGAATATAATAATTATTTATTCTTATACATATATATTTAAATATATTATTATATCGACGAGACATTACTTATCACATTTACCAGTAGCTCTGAGAAAAAAATAAATAATAATAATAATATAGATTGTTGCCAAGCTATTTGAAAATGCAAATGTTAACGATATTCGCTGTTTTTTTGACTCACTACCTGGTCACAATGTCTTCAAATATTAAATGGACAAAACTTGTTTTTGTTTCTGTAAGTAATGAATACGGCTACCATATATACACTTGAAAAGTTATTGTCACAAACGTAAATTTAGTGAAGGCGGCGAATTAAACTGGCTAAATGCAGGCTGACATTTTAGTCAGCTCTATTACAGTATTTACTCAAAAGTAGAAGATATCCCCTACAAGCCAGAGCTTATTTTAAAAAGAATGTGAAAGAACTACAGAACTTTGATAGACAGAAAGAAAGCCAAAAATCTTAAATAGCGGGCGTTACATCCTAAGTGGGAACTTCATCAAGCAGATCCCAGATAACTACCATGGTAAAACCCAGAGGAGAAAATGATTTCATCTACTCAGACATTGCAATTGATCATAATTACTTCAGTGTAACATAGATTGACAGCAAGTCATTGTCAAGTCTTTAAAACGTTACTAGTTTTGTATGTTTTATGAGAGTTTGATAAACGACAACACATATTACAGCTGTTTTTAAAAAAAAGTTGCTGCATTCTCAAGATGTTATGGTGATGACAGGTATTACTGACATTTCATTTCTTCACTTATTCTAGAAGATGGGTTATACATAATAGACGTGTCAAAGGTAAAATTGCGTATTTCAAAGTTAGATGCGACACCCAACGTCCCCTCAATACACATGTTTAAACTGTTAGGGCGCAAATGAAGGGAGGAAATAGCTATCACCATTTGTTCAGACTTACTTGATGTTGAGTTTCTTTAAGTAATCTTCAAACCAGTCTCGGAGTCGCTTGAATCGCAATACGTGCAGGAGATTGAAATAAGAGTAGTACTTGAGTCGGTTCGTTGAAGAGGCGAAACAGAAGACTTGAAGCGGAAAGTTGGCGACAGCGTCGAAACGGAATTGCCCATGAAGGTAATTTTTAGTGATTTCGTTAAGTAAAGTGATTTTTTCACCAGTTGGAGTGTAAAAACTCATATGAAACTTCAGGAAGATCTAAAATAAAACAAGAAGCCCTGCGGCTTTAAGATTTCCGTCATTAGCCTGAAAGATTTTGAAATTTAAAGTAGACCTTGAAAACGGAGAATTATGGGGTAAACAAATCACGAGTATCACAATTCTCAACTATTTTTGTAACTAACCTGCAATGTTAAAATACAACTCAATAAATAAAAATTTTACATAGCTAATATGAAGTATTCTAAAATAACAGTTAAAACTTCAACTGGATATTTTTAAAAGTGATAAGGAAAATTCTGGAAATTCCAGAATACAAATCTTGCTATGTAGAAACTTGACGATTCGAATATAATAACTTCTGAACGAGCTCAATTTGAATGATGAAGTAGTTCATTGTTTATTAATTCAGCAATAAATACATATTAGCATTTGAATATTTCAGTATTTAGGCCTTCAAAATTTACTCTCTTGATGAAAATTTTTTGAAAATGCTGATGGTGCATGGTTTGATAACAGCTGATCTGAAAAAGAAAGTACGTTTTAAAAATAAGAAACAAGAATACAATTTTACCATAAACTGAATTAAAACCAGGTTGTTTAAATATTGTCTCTTTAACCTCTCTTTGCCTCTTTGATTTAAAAAGGGAATTTAATACAAAGATACAAATCCATGCGATGTGATGCACAGGTATATTATATATATAAATATGTATATAAATTTAATCAGGCCGGCTTTTGATATCTTTGTTAAACAAGTAACATATTAAGCAAGCGATGCATGATTTTGAAACCTGTGGACAATACAGGATTTATTTTTTTGAAATCGATTTATTGAATTCAACTGATTTTTTATTATTCTTTTTTGATTCGAATTCTCAAATTTGAATTTCTTTCGGGGAGTCGGATTAGTTGCAAGTTTTCATATTGAGGAAACTGATTGGTCATTGTTTTGTTTGACAAATTGACAAATTGAATTCAACAAGTTGAAACATAAAAGGGCATATACACACACAATAAATTTGCAGATTTGAAAAATCGATGGTCCTCTTCGTGAGATTTTTAAAAATCAAGTATCTAAGAAATCTTAGAAAAATATTTTGTGATACTTTGGGTGAGTTCAAGAAAGATTTTCAAGCAAATTAGGCACAAGGAGAACTGATAATTAGCCAGTAACAGAATAGTTAGCCGTTTTCAATGGCGCCATAGCTTGGTGGTTATAACTCTGGCATTTTGTGCGTGAGAACGGGGTTCGATTCCCCTTGGCGGCAATTCAATATTGGTGAGTGAATGCTACCATAGCCCCGGGTTAACCTAAGCCATGTGAGAGAAATTGGGGAGATGACACAATATGTGGGCTGTTGGATGCTACAGGGAGTTGTTTGTTAGAGCGGGGACCCTAATTGGATCTGATCCAATTAGGGTCCCCGCTCTACCAAACAACTCCCTGTAGCATCCAACAGCCCTCTGCATAGCTCAAAGTGAGCATTAAATACTCTAAGACTCCTTATCTAAGCTATGGCCTTTCCTGGAAATAATAGACAGGATTTGTAAGGCTAGCCATATAAAATATACAGACATTCTATTTATCTACGCAGAATAATTATATATACGGTGTGCACAGTATAATTAGCCGCTTATACAGCTACTTATACGATATTTATCTTTTTACTTAAATTTTAACTTTTCTTCGTTATCAGTCTCTCCATAGCCATCTATATTTATATAGATCAAAATAAAGTTGTGCTTCAATTAAAACCAAGAAAAAGAACAAGAAACAATTTTGCAAAAAAGTTATAAGTTTACTGTAGCTAGCAGTACATATGTCGTATATATTATTAAACAACAAAACTATTCTGATTTCAAGAAAAAACATGGAAAAGACGCAGTTAGCTGTAAAGAACACAAAGAAGCTTTTAACGGCTAATTATACTAGGCGTAGCATCTAATTATCCTGCATCGGTTACAGGTTAATTATCAGTTCACCGACTGCTCAGTGCAAGCAACAATAAACTTTTGTCACGTTTCGACAACTTTTTTGCAAAAAATATCTTTATATCTGATAGAAGTAGTCCCACAAAGTGTCATTTGGAAGTTATTTCAGTCATGGAAGAACTACGCAAGGCAGGATAAAGGTTTTTTGTTGCTTGCTCTTTAAGAAAAAAAGGCACTTTAATCAAAGCACTATTTTGTGTAGCTAGCTCCATAGCTAGCTAGCAAGTAAATAATGTCAGCACCAATCAAAAGGAGATCCAAGTCAGCACCAAAAATTGAGATAGCTAGCTAGCCAGCACACCTTTCTCACTTAGCTATATATAAAATAATTCTTACCTGATAAAATACACGAATTTAAAAAATAGTGCTTAGCTCCCCATCAATAAAGCTACTACGACCAAACCAAAGAGACCAGCAAGGGGCGACCAACAAAATGCACTTTTAGTCATGGCCGCACACGGAATGTTCTGGTTACACGAAGAGTACACTCTCTGTTCAGATTGGTCATTTAATTGACAGAGATTATAATAAAGCATCTTCATTGGCTTTCGAAAAAATGGAATTTTCCGAGCGTTTAGCCTGGACAAAAACTTAGCAGCGTCCGGGCTCTGCGCTGTCTCTCTCTATCTATATATCTATCTATCTTCCATCAGGCGATTTTAAAGATTCCGCCCCGCATAGCGGCGACGGAAATCAATAAAATAACGTTTTACATCATAATTGCCAATGTAAGCTACTTGTTGATGACTCTTGTTTTCAATTCGAAAAGATTCCTAACAATCTATTTATGTCCATATTAATTCCAATTACTAATTCCAATTACCAATTTCAATTTCAGTTACAAATACCAATTACAGTTTTATTGATAAAGGTGTTTCCCGAAATTCCCGAATGAGGACAACACCAGTCATTAAAATGTCATAATATCTATATCGAATGGTTCGTCTTCACCGCTGTCATGACTTCACACGTAAAGATGAGACTGTGCATCTCAAGATACTTTTTTTGTTCAAGCAAACGACGGCGAAGTTTTAAATGTGAAAACACTTGTTGTTGTGATCTACTTTAAACTCAGGTAAATGAAATGTTAAAAAACAATATATGGTTGAATTTTGAACTTTTTGAAATTGATTAAAATAAATCATAATTTTTATGAAACGGACATAAATATTCACGGTTCAGTTATTCTTGTCAGTGCGGAAGCTAGGGCTCTTCATTCCAGAGAATAGTTTATCTGTGACTTCAGAGAGATTCACATAGAAGGAGACTTAAAAAAATAGGAAAATTTATCATATATCTCCCGTATTATCTTGCAAAAACTTTATTCGCCGTTGAAGAGAGAACTACTGCATAAACCATAACCGAGATTGAACGATAATCTACCGAGTATGTCAAATACAATAATTTAAGCTCGGTTTATATGATAAACGAGTTATCACACTTGTTCTCGAAAAATATCGGAAATATTTCTTCAGTTTTTTTCTTATTATTTACATAGTTCACTTTAGGAATTGTTTGAAAACTACTACATATTATGGTGTAACCGAAATATCAGAGAGATTCTTCATCAACTTATGTATGATTTTTTTTATTATTTTTTTTTAATTATATTATTAACTGTCTTACAGGCACTTCCATATTTTACAATGGCTATTCGTCCTATTAAAATAATAATAATATTTAAATAAAGAAATAAGTTATTCTATAAAAAAAAAGACACTGTAAACTGTAGACAAGATTAGCAGAGTTCAAAGTGGCGACGGAGAATTAAGACCAGAACATATGAAAATGAAAATTATACACCAAAATATATAATATAAAAATATACATATATTAAATATATTTATTAATCGACGGGCTTAAGAAATAAACAAAAACCATCGAGCAAATGAACAAAAATATTGACTAAGTAGAGCAGAAGGATTCAATCAAAGCATAAAGTATCTGGCCAGAGAACATTTTTTAGGTTTTGTTAGGCGTGAATGAGGTTAGAAACTTTTAAGAAATAAAAAAAAGTTACCTCCACGTAAAAGGAGACTTCAGCAACTAAATTAAACGCAATTAAGAATGTTGGGTGGTGTTGGAAGGTAGCCTAAAAACAACAATGCCACATCATGCGGAAAGTGAGACTGTGCAACTCTAAAACCAACAACAGCAAAATGAACTCACCATGTAAGTTGAAGTTAGAAAAGTCACGAATATTAAGAAAGCGTTTACTTCCGCAATGTGACGTGCCTTGCTGTCGGTATCTATGACAAACTTCATCATCTCTCCTATTTGTTTCTTCTTTGTTCGAAGCAGCTCAACACACCTTTGAAGTAGAGTAGGTACGGATTCAACATCGATTTGCTCGATATCCTGTGAAAAATAAATTTGTTACATACTGACCCTAGTAAGAAAAGTACCACGACACACCTGAAATTCTACAAGGAAATTAATTTCAGAAAATTACTTGGCTTTTCTTTACCTTTACCGGGCACGCAGAATCTCGACCCAAAATACTTTCCTTAGTTAGGCATACAAATATATTTCAACGAAAAAATGTTAATTTGTTTTGAAAGCGAAACTGTCAACTTACTTCAGTTAAATCAGATCCTGAAGCAGCGTTGTTTTCTTGATTCTCACTTTCCTCTTTTTTTCGATCTTCTTCTTCTTTTTTCTTGGCCTGTGCAGCCAGCGCACGTTGCTTCACCATGTTTTGGCGTTCTTCTGCAGTTTCGATGATCTGTTTTCTGATTTGTGGATAATAACTCAACACAACGTCCAAATCTTTTTTCTTCAACACGAACACGTCCGCGTTTGTCTGCGCCCTGTACAAACGCAACAGAACAGCATTTTTAGGAAATTCAGGAAAACCTTTTTCAATAAAACCGCAATTTCTTTACTCAGACAATCTATTTTTTAGCACATCACGGAACAAACACTTTAGTTTAACAAATTTGAAAGCAAACACAAAAGAAAGGGCATTATACACCAAAAACAAATAGATCTCACCAAATTTTAGTAACAGATGGACGATTTCTACAAGTAAACCTGCACATTAGCATCCTAAGCGATGCATAGATCTGGGGATTGCTTTACCGACTGCGTTATTGATCCAATACTATCTCTCTAGCACATGTAGTAGACGAGACGAGGATACTACCTCCTTGCGAAATACCACGAGGGCAAGGCGTAAGTCCTCCTTGCGCTATACCTCTCTACTAACACGTACCCACGAGATATCACAAAGTGATGCACAACCGGAACTCAATCCACCATCTTTGCAGCATTTGAGAAGCTAATGTACAGGATCACTTATACTAATTAACTCACATCAATGTCTATTTTTATGATTTATTTTTTATGAAGAAAAAATATGTTCTATTAAAATAAATTTGTTCTCTTTTCTCTTTTCTCAGGAAACCGAGAAAAAAAAGGACAGCCAGTATAGCAGCTTTTTTATTTGATCTTCTTTTCCACAAAGTTATACCTAATTGATGCTGTTCTTGGGCAACTGAAAATTGTGCTGATCTCTCCAAAGAATCTTCCAGGAGACATGGTATCGAAAACAATAGGTACTTCATGTTCCGAAACAACTTCCACCACGCCTTTGTTGATAAAAAACATCTAAAAATAAAGGTTCAAGAAAAATTGCATTTACACCCTTTTCTATAAAAATATCCTAAAAATGCTCGTCCAGAAATTCTGCTTGCACCCTAAATAGACACAGAAACCGCAACTAATAAACCTAAACCTTAAGTGTAAAATGTTCTCAGGTTTCATTTATTTTTCCCACAATTTACTTTTCTGTCTATCAGTTCAATTAATCTGCTTAAACAACAACACCTCAGGGGTGATTTTTATAACATTTTTATTCTCAGATCTTTCAATCTTAACTGTGCTTAGAATGTGCAAAGAATATACCAGGAAATTTTTTGCATAAAAGTGAAGAACATTCATGCTGAAACAAAAAAACACACTATCCTTACAACAAAAGCCTGTATCCAAAAGATATACATTTTACTGCTGAAGAAGCATTAGTTTGATAGTGTAAAAACTGATAGCTTTTTTTTAGGTAGATGAGTAAAAAGTCACCTTTCAAATGTTCATTTTTCTGCAAATTTAATATTTAAAATTTTTACTTCCTTAATCTTTTTTTTTGGTCATTTTTCATTATTTTTCATCATTTAACCAGCAAATAAGAAATTTCCTGATAATTCACATTGTAAAATGTTATTTGAAACATCAGACAACATATATTACTACAAAACCAAATGACCTTATTTTTCCTGCAGAAAGAAACTGGCGGTAAATCATACAGCCAACGAAGAAAAATCAGCTCAGTCCATTTAGATACACAAACAAAAAGTTAATGTAAGAACAGCCATCAACATAATAAATTAAAAACTTGAAGATTTCTCCAGAGATGTTGAAAATAAACGAGATAATTAAAAAAGTGTATTCATAATAAACTTACTTCTTCTCCAATGTCGCCTTTACGTACAATATATTCACCTTTTGGAACCAACAGTGGTTGGATATACAAAGATAGCATTTTCGTAAAGCCGAGTTCTGTCCCTTGAAATAGTGGTACCTACATAACGAAATACAAAAAACAACTAGTTGGAAACAAGTGAAACTTAACATAAGATCGACAAATTTTCCAGGATTAAATCAATTTTTTAAGATTCTTCCTGTAGTATAGTCCTTGTGGTAAGCCATTTTCTTAAACTTTTCCATAGTTTCGCTTTTTGTTAACAACCAGTTATTATATTTAAATTTGATTTGATTCGAACGTCTTCGCGACGTCACAGCGAATAATAACCGAATTGCACAATAATCGAACACCTTTTAACCAATAAGACTGCTTGATTTAAATATTATCGCTTTATTGTCCGCTCGCACAGGTAATAACTGTAATATCTACCTGCGGATGGATTTTTATGAGGCCGTTTACATGAGAAAAGGAAATGAAACCGGTTTGAGACACTTCAGTCCTTAGCGTGTTTTTTACGACTCTTTACATGTTTTTTTTTTACTTCGGTCGAAGTGGTGAAGTTGATGTGAAATTTCTATTTACATATTTCACCTTGGAGAGAAATGCAGTTTTCGAACAGTGCGCATCCTGATCATGTACACAAAAAGTTCGGCCGTCTATGAGGGGCCCTCGAAATAAAATATCATGTAAACAGTTGCACTTTTCTACTGTACTGTTGAATATCACTTTGCCTGGGTATTTCTTAGTCTCATGCAAGCGGGCTCTAATGAGTTCTTCAGAAGATCAATGGAATGACTTTCACGGAGTTATATTTTGACAGAGTGTACACACCATGTGACAGATATAATATAAAACAAAAAAATATTTAGTACGTACAGATTCAATAATATCTTTGTACAGGGAGAGTGTGATATCAGCTTGCAATGAAATGGGTAAACCTTGAAACAAATTTTCCAAGTCGACGCCCTTATTTCTACTCCATAGAAACTCATAAAACCTATAATTAATGTTGAGAATTGGTCATTTCAGCCAATTTAAATTCAGCACAACAACTAACAAAAAGAAATAAACGAAACAAAACAATAAAAAAACATAGCCAATAATCAAACATGTCTCCAACTAAAGCTTTAAAAACTACATTAAAAGGAATTTATAACCTCTATTATCTAACTCAAAGTAACTCAAAAGTTATAAAAAATGGACTGAACTTAACGACTTTACTAAAACACTATAAGGAATTACCCTTTTACTCTTTTTTCTAAACTTGGTGTAACATTCTGCTCCTAAAATTTAGTAAATATTAAAACACATTGTTCGCTACAACTAGACAGATACTGTACAACAACTGGTTTGAATAAAGATTAAGTTTAGATTATATTAGGCATGTTTAACAAATCAGTTTTTCAGGAAATAGGCTTCTACATTAAAGTGGTGTTTAAATAACGCAATTGTAGAAAAGTTTATTTTCGAATTCCGCGAACAAAGTTGCTGGTGGACGCATACACAAAGTGTAGTTTTCTCGTCCTCTCGCATGCTACCCTAATCTCTCAACTTGCGAAATATACTAACTTGAGAGAAAAACGATCAAAGTTTTATACGCATATGTTAAAGTATAGAACCTACCTTTAGAAACCGGTTGATTGTGTCTAACTTCTGTTGGTACCTTGATCTCTGCACGTCGGCATTTGCTAGAGAAGCAGCTGCGCTGGCAACAACGTAACCATAGAAAACAACACCCACAATCATGCAGATCAAGGAGACACCCATCTAAACAAAGAAATCAGTAGAAACACCCATTTAAACTCTGACGCCCATCTAGACAAAGAAATCAGTAAAAACACCCATTTCAACAGAGATGCTAGTTGAAATACCCATCGCAACAGAGACACCCATAGAAAGTCCCATCTCAACAGAGACGCCCATAGAAACGCCCATCTAAAAAGGGACGCCTGTAGAAACGTCCATCTAAACAAAGACGCCCATAGGAACACCAAATCTTAACAGAGACGCCCATAGAAACGCCAATCTAAACAGAGACGCCTGTAGAAACGCCCATCTAAACAGAGACGGCTGTAGAAACAAACGTCCTAAACTCAGAGGCACTGACCTAAATAGAAACACTCTCAGCAAATCCTGTACAATTAGATGAAAATATTGAGATCTTTATAATTTCTATGTATAATGACTATATTACAATTCCTTTTAATTTGTCACTAATTTTTTACATGTTGTGTGATGGGATGATGGATAGAGTTGTGCAGGCGCGCTGAAGAATGCCAATAGCGAATCTTGCACGCTCTCTACCGAGCCTACGTCTGCGCAAGTACCTATTTGTCCCTTTTATCCACGTTTAAAAAATGACGAAAAGCTGCCTTTGTTTCATTAATTTTGTTTATGATTGTCCAAGCAGAAAATGTTGGTCTGACCCGCATTTGCCCCCGGAAATTTTGGTAGATTTTTTCATATTTTCGATTATCGATGTCCTGGTAACAATCTGACAAAATATTGGTCATGAAAATCATAGGGTAAGTTCCGAGCAAATTTGGGAAAATATATTTGGGTCTAATTTGGTCTACATCACGGAAATCTTGGAAAGCTGTTGCGTAAAAGACAAAGATAAAATATGCTAGCTTTGTAATATATTGAGTAATTTATGGTCAAATTTTAAGGAAATTATAACTAGTCTGATGTCCTACTCAAGCTGACAAACTTTCCCAACTCCCAATCATCCCAGGTATAAAAGATACTCTAAAAAATCCTTTAAAAATAAAATATTGTATCCCTTTGAAATCGCCATTTTGGATTTCTAAGTAGGCCGGGAGACGGAAAATCGAATTTTAATCCACAAAAAAAAATAACACAGAAAAAACGACTGAAACCAAACACACTTCCGTAAACGGACAAGTGTAACTATCAAGTAGCTGTAGCCTTAACAAAATTAACATTCAAGTTTACTAGAATACCGGATGACATGACTCCTTAAGGCTGGTTTACATTTCCTGAAAGTAAAAAACACAAACTATTTTTAGTGTTCACTTCCTTACTTACTTCATTGACAAGGTACGCATGTATATCTCCGTATCCAACTGAACATGTTGTAGCAGCTGCCCAGTAAATACTTGTAACATACTGGTAAAAAAAATCTTCTCTACCTAAAACATTAAGAGAAAAAGAAGAGTAGTTCATTGTCACAGGTAGTATCCTTTAAACTAAAAAACAACAATGTGAAAGTTAGTAAGTAAAGACTCAGAAAATGACACTACTCTCACGTTGTGATCACTTACCAAGATTTCTACCATTTTCAACAGCCCATGAGTTTGCATTACATATAGTGTTGTTATTCGAATCCAGATGTCCTAGTTGCAGTTGCTTTGAATGGTCATGGCCGTGCAATACATTCGCTGCACTACTAGCTTTCGCCTCACCACGATATGGACATCCCATCAAAAACCAAGTACATGCACATAAATGGGTTAGTAAGATCATGTAGGTTGCAAATTTGATTTTCCTAAACAAGGTCAGGTGTTTTTTGAAACTTTACAATAAAACTGTCAGTGCTATAAAAACAAAACGTTGCAGCTGCACTCTCGCTGTTTTGAATTTTTCCCAATGTTTCTCCCAAAAAGTTACGTTTTTGGTCTAATTTTGTGACAATCTAGCTATTATGTCACTTATGTCACCAATGTCAAAACCACTGCAAAAAGAGGCTCTGATAATACTTCTTTTTAGATGGTCACAAGTATTTCAGTTATAAACATATATTTCCAGACATTTCCAGAACTGTATATACCTGTATAGCGAAGCGTGACCACTTATTGGTTCATTAAGATAATTGAAGTATTGCACCTAGTACAAAACAACAACAGAATTAGAATTCACATTTTTACATTTTATAGAACCAATAATTGTCGCACACTGCAATATGCAAAATAAAAGGGGTACAGTAATTAAAAACGTAAAGGCTATTTTCTAAAATGAAATGGTGGAATAACATAGTTATCATGATAATACTTAAACTATTCAATGACAATGACTAAACAGATTATGGTTATATTTTTAAACTGAAATAGGGTTGTGAAAATTACCGAAGTTTGTTGCTATTGAATAGTAGCTAATGGCAGTAAATTATTACAATAAAATAACTCTCTGTGCAGCATATAGGAATAACATATCTTACCACTCTAATCATATGTAAAACACGATTCAACTTTGTATAACCAAAAGCCACTAAATGATACAAAAGTAAAAAAAAGAGCATTTTAATATAATGCTCATAATTAACTGTGCGCAGAAAATTATAATTAGACGGGGTGGCAAAAATTAAGGTGTAGGAAAAACAATTAAGCATACATGGATGAGAAAACACACAAAGGACATTATAATCAAGACTTTTAATAGAAGGATTGAATACGAGAGAATACCCTGCGTTTTTAGTTTCGCAATCAGTAATATTCTTTTTCCAAAATTACAAATTGCACAAACGTATGCAAAAAAATAACAAGTCTATGGAGACATGCAACGTTATATATATGCTAATAAAACACATTACATTGTTTAGGAACCCCTACAAAATCACAACACATAAAAAGGAAACTAAATGAAACCCATAATTTTTAGGCAATTAATATTTACCTTTATTGCCAGAAGCTAAAACTACCACATCAGCTGGAGCACAAGCAATGAAATCCAATATAAAATTTGTTCTAAATAAGAGAAAGTGATGAACACGAATAAGAAAACGGAAAAGCATTTGTATTAGAACATGTTTTGGTCGACAAGTGCATACACTCTTCAAATTGTGCAGTTCCAATGAATGCAGTGGAATGTTCAGTAAAAATAGAAAAAAATCTCTTCCTTTCTTTCAATTTTTATCAAAAATATAAAAAATTCCGTCATATTTGTTGACGGCATTTGTAGTTGTGTGTTTCAACATTACTGTTGTAAGGCAATTTAGTCAATCAATTGTTAAACAAACATGCCATAAGATTTTAAAAGCATCGGAAATTCCAATTAAAGTATATTAACAGCTTGAATGTGAGAAAGGAATAAAAATAAGACATTGCAGCATACTTGAGGTAATTTTTTGCAGTAGCAGTTGGGTGAGTGACCAGTACTCCTTCAGAATTATAATAACTGACATGAAGCTTGATGTACCTAAATATAAAATATGATTATAATACATAACTACCATTACAACTGTAGGAAGCTGATGTTATGAGAATATTGATACCTTGTTTTCGTGTAACAAATAAAGAGAAATTTTCCATATCTATTTTTTGTAAATCAAGACAAGACCATATTTTTGAAAACAAGGCAAGTGTTGAGCATTTCATATGAAAGACACAAAGAAAGGCAATTGTTTACAACTTTTTAAGCTTAATTGTGGTTTTTCACTTCACTAATTAATAGAAACTAGTTATTTAAACCCGTGCAGATATCCATTTAAAAAAACTTATTTAAGATTTATTGGGCTTATCACAAAAGGCTTTGTGAATAAAAAAACTCAAATACGTTTAAAACGAAATTGACAAAACAATGTTTACCTGTCACATCGCCCGTATATTAAATAATAACAAAGCAATTACTTTTCCTTGTGCTTTTAAAACATGTCATGGCAAATGAAAATACAACAGTAAAATTATTCCATTTTGTCACATGATTTGTTCGAGCTAATTAAAAATGTAAATAAAATTTTTAATACAGAACAGTTGTTTGAAGAAGATTATAGAAAATACAATCCTGGTCACAGAGTGAAGACATAGTTTTTGTATAAATATAATAGGTGGATAGTACAAGTATTGTGGATTCTTGCAGTATTTAAGTAGATACAGTGGCAGGAACAGGAATATATTTCCAAAATAAATATACATAGCCAACTACAATCCTTTTCAAAAATTTTGTCAATAAAGTGAACAACCACAAATAATGTAACCTATGCCTGCAACTAATAATCAAATCAAGCAGCGATTGTCTCCTCTTATCAAGCCTTTCATCAGCAAAAGGTCATCTACAATAAACAGAACCTCGCAACCAGACAATACCTTACTAAAAAACCTAATACCCTCAAACAATTTATTACCTAGTTCCACTAAAAACACATAATCATCGGTCCACAACTATTTCCTTCCTAATAAGTCTTATTCCATCTCCAAATAGAATAAATCACATTCTACTATTTTTTCCAACCTAGTAATCGAAATATATTGAACTTGTCTTTCATCTTGCCCTGAACCAATTTGTATAGTAACAACAGCAAAGGAAAATTCATTGACATACTGCCCGGCAGTGAGCGGTATTCCATCTGCAGTCCTCAGAACTAGGAGCCGCAGAAAAACCCACTACATTACGTGCGGCAATATAACGCACGCAGGCAGTTTATGCGGATGGTGTGTATACATAGGTGATTATTTATCATGATAAACTCGACCTGTCAAGTCTTAACTCTTATTAATTAGATGTTTGACTCATCTACAGAGTTAGTTCAAGCTCTTTTTGAAGATGCAGGCTAGTTTAAAGAAAGGGCTCATTGGAAGACCATTATCATCTGCAGGGTTCCCACTCTTTTTTCAAAACGAAATTTGAGAAGATATTAGGACTTTTGGGGAGATTTTTGTGTTTTTCGAGGAGCTTTTGTTAACAAAATTGAGGAGATTTGAGGAGAAAAACTTGCACTTGTAAAAAAGAAGGAACACACAGACTGGCATCTCAATATCTTCTTACAAAAGATAACTAAGAAACTTTGCTTCAAATAGAAACACAACAAAAATGTTTGTAGGCCACAGCAACCAGAAATAGTGGTGATTTAAAATAAATAATATAAAAACTAGCATATATAAAAAATAACCAAATGTCAAATTTTTTTGGAGGAGATTTGAACCTAAATTTCAAAAAAAATTGAGAACATTTGAGGAGAATTGAGGAGACCTTTTAAATTTGAGGAGATTTGAGGAGTTATAAGGAGGCGTGGGAACCCTGATCTGAAAAAATATCAACTGAACTGTCCATAACTAATTCCAACATTAATTATAAAGTGAACCAGAAGCGACTGTTTCACTGTAAGCATCTGTTTATATACAACATGCACAACACTTTCCTTGATTTCAATAACACAATCTTGTTTTCATTTACTGCAAAATGGATATTTAAATACTACAAAAAGATCATACAAAGAATCAACAATTTAAGAGCTCGCTTCATTTTACACAAGAACCTTAAAAACCTAATAATGTTTTATAAATAATGACAACGATCTTTCAGGCCATCCATAGTAGATAGATACCAAAACAAAGTTTTTTCTTTACTTACATATCAATAATAAACATTACATCAAAAGTGTAGTTGATTATCCAGAGTATTTCTTGATCTTGCAGAAATGCAACTTGTAGGCCCAGTGTAAAGAAGTAGATGCAAGATGTTGCAACTGTTAGACCAGTCCACACACGAAAGAAGTAATCGTGAGGATCAAAGGTTGTTCTGAAAATAGAAAATAAAAAATAAGCTTAGTGTGCACTACAAAAGGTTTCCTTTAGAGAGATGAAAACAATTAAAAATTGTGTTAAGCAGGTGAGCATGAAAATTATTTCTCTTAAAGCAAGGAAATCAAATGTTGACAATTAAAATGTTGTTTGTTATTAAATCTTGTTAGTAAATCTGTTTAGCTAAAACTACAACTACTAGAGATGGAAGATTATAACTTACCTTAATAATAAGTACGAAAGATAGTACAAAATAGGATGCAACTTTTCATAGGGAGCTTTAAATTCTAAATTAAGTTCTTCATTCACATTCGATTCTTCCTCTGATCTAAAAGGAAAAAATCAAGTTTTCATAGGATAATCATCTAAATAAAACAAGGCAGAAACACTTTTTTAACGCATAATAATACAAGTGTACAATACAAAAGTGTAGAATACAAAAGGACCACAAAAATTTTCTTGGACTAAAGCTAAAAAAACAGGGATTTTTCAAACACCAAGGATTATGTAAACATCAAATCCTCAGGGTTTTAACACTTTCGAGCAGAACCTAGCTTTTAAGCAGTGATGGGGAGCAAAAATTTACTTGCAAATCAATCAATCAATTAATAGCCTCCCAACTTAAAATTCAGTAAAAATGAATAAATGGACCAAAACCCCCTTTACAGGACCCTTGTTGATAACAAAACTAATAGGAATAATAATTTTTGCCAATGTATTGCTTCTATAGACACTGGTCCCAGAAATGGATAAAATCGTGTACATGTAATGACATACTGGGATAAAAACAGCATGTCAGCATTTTGCACCAGCATACACAAAATATAAAAAATTATATAGTCATATCAGATGAAAATGATGATTTTTTGCACAATTGAAGTTAGATAAATAAATTTCATGACAAGGCTAAATGTATTTTATTATCAGCTATGTTGATTTGACTATCAAAAGTGTCCAACAGCAGTGCAAGCTTGTGAGACTGTTTCAACATTATGCAAGATAAACTTACAGATGTTTACTTAATGAAATTCGTCGAAAAACAGATTTGCTTCTCAGCTTTCGACTTCTTTCAATAAGATCAATACGCTGGACTGCTCGTGGTGCACCAGCCACTTTAGCTGCTTCCCTGATCTTCTGCAGAACAATTTTGTTATCACTGGTAGATTGAAGTTGTCTAGAAGAAGTGCACATAGGAATAAATTAATCAACTTACATTAAAAAATTGTTACTTTTTTCGTTTAAAATTAAAGGGATCCCAAAATGCAATGATGTAACGTTTCCTTGAAAAGATATTCACATTCAACGATTTAGTTTTCCTGCATAAATCATGTCATACTTGAGTTATAGCAAGTTTTAACATAACATAAAAATTATGACCTGGTCCATTCCTCTTACATTTTGGATGACAACCCTATACTTTGTAATCTACATGTTCGTTTTCATTAAACACAACATTTTATTGTAAATCTCCTGAGGAATGCGACTGGAGATATATAAAAAAAAGAAATCTTATATTTTTGCAGGTTTAAAAAACAGGGTGGACAAGATGAGTGCGATAAAACTTCCAGAAAAAGGTATAACAATTGTTTCGTATACAACATGTGTTTAGTACGTCTTTAGGCAGTAAATGAAGATTTTACATATTTATGAAATCGGGAATTTAACTTAACTTTTGCAAATGACATAAATTACGTGACCCAGTGTTCGAGTTGAACAATGTAGACTTTCATATGTATATTTAGAGTGTTTAAGTTTATATTCAGAGATATGTTTGTATATTCAATAGGTTTGAAACATTTGAAACTCAATTACAATCTCTGTGGTTTTTGAATGATTGTGGCATTCGCAAATCAATAATAAGCATAAGAAAATGTCATAGAGAAATAGTATATGAATGAAACAGATAATACAACCAGGCTTTATTTACAATCACATTTCAATTCCACGTAAGAATAAAAGTAGTCTACCAAAAAAATAAGACAAGACAAACCTTTCAATAAGTGGGAAATTTACAAGTACTTGATCTAAATCATTCTTCCGCAACATGGCTACCTCACAGTAGGTTTTTGCTCTGACATCAGCTGTTCGACTCTCACCAAAAATTAAACCAACCTTTACAACAGATTAAAAATAGCAATGAGAATATTCTCTTTGCT
This sequence comes from Hydractinia echinata, assembly GCA_030067915.1. Classification (NCBI taxonomy): domain Eukaryota; kingdom Metazoa; phylum Cnidaria; class Hydrozoa; order Anthoathecata; family Hydractiniidae; genus Hydractinia; species Hydractinia echinata. The sequence continues at coordinate 988,803 of JASGCC010000111.1, read as the reverse complement.
ATTAGTATACCTTAGTGTGGATAAAATAAACTCCATAAAGATCTGATTTAATGCTTTACAATTAACCTTACCTCACCAAAATAACCACCAGGACCTAACGTAGCTACTACGTAAGATTGATCTTTTGATAATACTTCAACAAGACCTCTTCTCATAATGTACATCTCCCTTCCAACATCACCACTATAAACAATCATGTCTCCTAAAATATAAGACAAGAATGTGAAAAAGTACGAAGTATTCACAGTTGGGAAATTCCATTCGTAACATATGCCAACCATACGTATCAAGACCAATACTAAGAGAATAGCTAAGATACCCAGCATCAAACTAGCATTGTACCAACAGGGTTTTTAGGTTGACAAAAGTTTCGAAAAAAACTAAACAAAGGGTGATATTACGAATAATGTACAAACCCAGGCCTGGCTTTAAAGTAAACTTAAACATTTAAATTAACAAAACAAACCTGGTATAAATACGTAGGTGATTAACTTGGCAGACAATTGCTTAATGAAGCTGATATCTGTATTCATGAAAATGGGAACCTGTGAAAGAATTATTCAAATAACAGAATACTGTTTTAGCGTAATTAACTAGTCAAACTGTGCCTGCTGCAACAATGAAGTATTTTTTTCTTTGCATAAAATGAAGCACAAAGCAAGCCAGAGATATTCAATCAAACTGGGTTAGAAGTATTACAACAAAAATAATCTACCTTGCAAATTATTTCATTCAGTTCTTCGAAAGAAACGTCTTGTTGTAGGCGATTTGGTATATCACCCATTAATAATTGCGCACCTGGAATAGCTTCTCCTCTAAAAAATATAAAGTTGAAAGTACTTTTATAAGCCAAAGCAAAATTATACAAATTTACAGAACACTATAATAATAATAACTGATATAAGTTACTTAGAGAAAGAATTGATATAGATAAGATGCAATTTGGTTTTGTTCCAGGGCGTGGCACTACAGATGCAATATTTTTACTCAGACAGCTTCAGGAAAAGTATTTAGGAAAGAGAAAGAATCTCTATTTTGCCTTTGTAGATTTAGAAAAAGCTTTTGATAGAGTGTCACGTAAAGTTATTTGGTGGGCTATGAGAAAATTAGGTGTGGATGAGTGGCTAGTTACGATGGTACAGTCTATGTACAGCAATGCTAGAAGTCGTGTCAGGATTAACGATTCACTTAGTGATGAATTTAGTGTAAATGTTGGTGTACATCAGGGTTCTGTACTTAGTCCTTTGTTGTTTGTTCTAGTCTTAGAAGCGCTGTCGATGGAGTTCAGAACAGGTTGTCCATGGGAGTTATTGTATGCAGATGATTTGGTTCTCATAGCAGAGTCGATGGAAGAATTAGTTGAAAAGTTTGAGAAGTGGAAGAAAGGACTAGAAGAGAAAGGGCTAAGGGTGAACACAGCAAAGTCTAAAGTCATGATTAGTAGCATTGCAGCCAAGTGTGACCTTGTAGTTGGAAAGTGGCCTTGTGGAGTTTGCAGGAAAGGGGTTGGTAGTAACTCAATTTTTTGTCAGACTTGCAAGCATTGGGTACATAAGAAGTGCAGTAGTATTGGTGGAAGGTTAAGAGCTGACATTCGGTTTGTATGCAAGCGTTGCAAAGGTGAGATTATAGAGAATGAAGTATTTCCAGCTTTAATGATGTACAACAGTGGCTCGTTAGAGATAGTTGAGAACTTCTGTTACTTAGGTGATATGTTGGGCAGTGAAGGGGGTGTTGGAAGAAGTGTTACTTGCAGGATAGGTTCTGCTTGGAAAAAGTTCAGAGAGTTACTTCCTTTGTTGACTAGCAGAGTCTTGTCAATTGAGGTAAAAGATAGGTTGTATGAGGCCTGTGTAAGAAGTGTTATGTTGTACGGTAGTGAGACAAGGGCAGTGAAGCAGGAAGATCTTGACCGTTTAGAAAGGAATGATATGAGAATGGTTAGGTGGATGTGTAACGCCAGTCTGAGAGACAGAAAGAGTTCAGATGAGCTAAGAAGCAGGCTAAGTATCCGTAGAATTAAAGATGTTATCCAGATAAGTAGATTGAATTGGCTGGGGCACTTGGAAAGAATGGAGGAGGATAATTGGGTAAGAAAGTGTAGAGACTTGATAGTTCCTGGGGCAAAGCCCAGAGGCAGACCGAGAAAGACTTGGCAGGAGGTTATAAGGACAGACTTGATACAGCGGAAGTTGAGTTTAGATCTAACACAGTCTAGATCAGATTGGAAGAGGGTCATTAATATACCCCGTCCAACCCATGCTAGCATGGAAAACGGACGTTAAGCCGAGAATGATGATGATGATGATGACTAGTTCATTTTAATAAACAAATTTCGTAATAAATACCTAATTAAGGAAAAAAAACTGGGGTTGAAGTTAGTCAGGGGAAATTAATAGTCGGGGAGAGTCTTAGTCATTAATACATGCAATTAGTAATTTTCCCTGCCTAAAGTTAGGTGTCTCACATACAATTATTTTTTTATATATTTCAATTGTTTCTTTCCTTCTCCTGTCATCAACAAAATTCATCACATAGTATAAAAAATTAGTTGATTTGACTTAAGTAGGAATACAATTAGAGCATTTCACTAAAATATAAGCCGGTGGTAAATTTATCAGAAGATTTATAGTCGAGTCAAAGTTAATCAGGACTAAGTTGATATGAGGAAACTTTTACCTGGAGAAGACTTCAGTCATAAACCCTTAAAATTAGTCACGTTTCCTTGTTCCCCCCACCTCACCCCATGTATATTAAATCCAGTGAAATATCACAACAGTACAACTTTTAACTTATGCCTCTACATAGAAAGTGCATCAAAACTTTGTCAAATTGATCTGCAATAAAGACACAAATACTATTTATAAAATAAATTATTAAAACGGTTATTAATCCAACCTGTGTATCCTCCACACCAGTCCGAGATAACGATCAACTCTTTCAATGAGGTTGTGACTAAGTTTTTGCTCCGTCATGAAAGACAATACAGCATTGATGCGCCCCATAAATTCAACTCTAAAACAATAACAATAATGCCTATTCAGTTAAATGAACTTAATAGTACAAAATTTAGTTTAATGATTGTGTTATTACATTGTGAACAAGCAAACAAACACAGGAATGCCAGCTATTACAATTTTTGCAGGATTTGGCTTGAGACTCCTGCTTTATGAAGTTTTTATCTCCTGTGTAATTACCATCTGTAACAGATAAACTTCAGAAAATCTTTTAAGTTGTCCTGAGTAAATTATTATTAATGTTTTTTACTTAACCTTTCACAGAATAACTTATAAAATTGTAACCAAGCCATATCGATTCACCTTGTGCAAGCACCATTTTATTCCTGGTTGTACGAAATACTTGGATTCTTTATACAAATCAGTGTCTTAGATTTTTTAAAACCAACTGAATTAACATGGCAGATTCAGAGGAGCTTGGAAAGAAAAGAAAATGGTTAAATACAACGATTCTTGCTACATTTTTAAAGCATTTAAAAAGATTAAATTCCTTTTTTTTCTACAATTGCAACAAAAGTGCAGACTTCAGAAGATAGTAAATATAAGTTTCCCTCTTTCCATAATTTCAAAATTGGCATGTCTGCGAACAAAAAACAATAACATACTTTGGAGACATCATGTTTGTAAGAATTGCAGCAATCGTACTCAGGCAATATCCATAGAGCAGTAAACCGTTGATCGTAACAAATATAACAATGAATTCACCCAAAGAACTTGTTGCGTATACATCCCCATAGCCAGTTGATGTCATTGTGGCTGCAGCCCAATATAGTGTTAACACGTAGGTTTCTAATGTATTGCTTTCACCGGTTATGCCTGTATGAACTGCCCAGCTATTAGGTGAACATCTAAATAATGTGTTATCAAGTTCATAAAATTTGCAACAAGTAATCAGAACTTATGCAGGGAAATACCTTTAATAAGCACCGAATTATCATTAATAGGCACGGAGTTAGATTTGCAAATATGATTATTTGCTGTTTTTACTCAACATTTGAAAGTTTTTTAACTAGTTCTATGCATAAATCATACAGAAATGTGAGCAACATTTTTAACCAGCATCACCTTGGGAACAGAGAATACATGTAAAAAAACAAAGCGGTAAATATAAATCAAGAAAACTGGATCTACGAAAGATTTTTATGTTTAAAAACTAAATTGAATAAAGTTTTTTATATAGCAGAATAAAAAGTAAAACTAAAAAACTTTATTCCAATGTTTTTCCACCAACCTCGTCCCTTGCATAGTTTCTTTGTTTTAGTAGACAAGGTTGAAAAAAATCCTGGTACATTATATGTCTTGTTAGTTCTAATTTGAGAATCTATAGTGAAGAACTATTTCTTAGTAACCCAAATAATCATTGTTTAAAGAATAATTGCGCATAATTGGTTGACATTTCTTTGCATACTTTCAGATTGATTTGTTGAAAAGATTCATTGTTACTGTCATTGTCTGGGAAATGCCATGGTAATAAAACAATCTTTTTTGTTAAATATTCAGACCTGAGCACTATATATAATGTGCTTCAGGGAAAATGTTTTTTGCGTGTTAAGGGGGGATTTGTAGATTGCAAGTCCTAAATACAACTCAATGTCAGCATCGTGTTGGTAAAAAAAATAAGGTCTATCCAGCCGGCCAAGAAATTTGAGAGTCAAAGGGAACCTTTACTCGTAGCAACCTGAGCCTGACTTACAAAATTATTATTGCTTATAAGTTAATGTGTAGTGAATATTGAACATTCCGGTCTTTGCTACAAAACAAAACTTTTTACCCTATGACAAAATTCATCTACATAGATAAACAGATCCCTAAACTTTTATTGGTTTGTTTCATTGCCCACCATGTAATTTGGTTAATGTTCATCAAACTTGTCCCACAATCTATACACCAACTTGTGACACAAAGTTTCCCTTAAAATGAATATCATTATATACATACTCCTCTCCAAAGCAAGCTTGAAAGTACCACACACAAGCACAGATATGAGTGGATGCACTAATGAAGATGGCTAATTTCACAATGCGAATATTTATGATGTCATACACAATGTTCGTTTCAAACTCATGAATCAATCCAATTGGCTTTAAATAAAAACAGGTTAAATGTATACAATATATCTCACAAAGTAGCATATATTAGACATATCTTTCATGTATACTTACGTTTTTACTAATTAAAAAAAATGTCTAAAGAGAATTGCTTACCTTGTAAAGTTTTAAAATTCTGTTTCCTCGAAGAAAAGTGGCTGCAATCCAGCGAGAGTATGAGCCAGTAAAAGCAAATGCCAGTAATTCCAATGGAAACACTGCTATAACATCCACAATAAATTGTCCAGAATGGAGATACTGTTGCAAGAGCACTTTTTTGTCATTAATAATATCTATATAAAAATACAATAATAGACAAAAGCAGATTCAGAAAATCATCTACAACGGTCTACCATTTTTTGGATTTTCATGCAGATTGACTTGGCAAAACGTTCACGTTCATGAAGGTCCGAAATAGGGGTACGCAATTTTCTTCAAGGCATACAAAAAATACCTTGATTCTTATCTTCAACAGTAGTTCTTGACTTTATAAACATATCTGCGAAGTGAATAATGTCAACAACATACAACATTCCAAATAACAACTTCATCGTACTTGAGCTGCCATATCCAGCATTACCGAAACTTGTTTTGAAAGATGTGACATAAGTGTGGAGAAACGCATGAATGATCACAACAAGTGCCACAAAAATCTTCCAGATTAACAGAAATCGGCTGTTATCATTAAAAAGTAATGTGTTGCTGAAAATAAAACAAAGAAGAATTTGAAGAACAACCAAATTTTTTAATAGTACTGTAATGGTATAATTATAATTTTTTTTACAAAAATTTTTTTTTTTCAAAAATATGTGGAGTTTGATATTCTCTACCATAATATAAATATTTAACGAGTTGTCGGTAGTTCGCTTAACACCTTCTGCACATCTTTGAATAGGTTATTGTTGTAAAGGTCAGGTTGCGAAAAACTCTTTTACGAGGAATTTTAGATGTTTGTTTTTCACGATGTATACATGACTTAAAATGTCCGAAACTCCCCTCCACGATGGAGAAACTCAACAAAACTTTGCACACATGCTCATCGATATCTGCTGCAAATGACTTTGTCACATTTTATGTATATTTCGATTATTTAAAGAAAAAGACAGGTTAAAACACAAAAGAGCGAGGAAAAATTCAGTTTTTCACAAATTTTTAAATACAAAATGAACAACGCGCTTTTTCGTAAAAATGTCACAAAGTTTTGTTGCTATGGTAATGCTAAAGTGATTGATAAATATGATGCAGAAAAAAAATAAAACGGAGGGGAGTTTCGGACATTTTAGTGAAAAACAAAGATGTGGATTTATGTCTACCTGGAAAAAAAATTAAATTTCATATTTATAATCCTATAGACAATTTAATTTGCTTTTATATTCAATAAATAATTTTGAAGAAAAAAACATAATTTTTGAGAAATAATGAATATACTGAATATGTGTCTATACCCCTACAGTATCCTTAAAATCATTGGAAATAAATTAGTGGGAAGTTTAAAGTTCTCATTATTCATTTCTCGGGTCCTTCATATGTTGATCTAAACTGTAACTAATATTTTTAGTATATTCTACTCTAAAGGCTGGTTTCCATACAACTGCATTTTGCGCCCAGTTGTAAAAAGCACCGTGACTTTTGATCTACGTATGCGCATTATCAGAATAATGCCGCTGACCTCGCTCTTTTGCATGCGCAGGGGCGATTGAAAAGAAGTTGAACAGGCTCTACTTTTTGCGGGCTACATTTTGCGCTTCAACTTAACAGCCAATCAAAACGTAGAAATCTACCTGAATTACGAAAGAATTTTTAATTAGATCATTTCAAAATGGCTAGCAACAACGTAACGATCTCGCTTCCGTGTTAAATTTTAATCAACGCCAAATGAATGTAGAGAATAAGAATATATATCAATCAAGTGAAGAAGATGAAGAACAAAATAACATCAATGAATCTGTGGAGGCACTTAAAAAAGTACTCGTGATCTGACAACATTAAATCCTTAACCAAAACGTTGTATAGGCCTTTGGTTCTTCTTTCTATGAAAAGTCGTCTCATGCACATGTTTTTCTTACGTATTTTTTACGACGTTGTTTATTTCTACGCCATAAAAATAATGCTAAGACTAATCTCAGATTTTGCAGCAATAAATATTGTCTGTTTGCAGCAGCCAAACACGCGAGCAAAAATCGCTAAATGGAAATGGTTCGGTATATACGATAAAAGTTGCGGCGCATTTTACGAATGGGCTCAAAATGTAGCTGTATAGAAACCGGCCTTAAAGTAGCATGCTATCTTAATAATACCATATATACTTGAAAATTCATTTAATGTCATAATAGCTGTCATTAAGCTTCTTATCTTTGGTTTCATATGCTAGTATATACCACAAAAAGGAATCTTGTGCTTAAAAGATAGCTGATCTTTCATACTAAAAGTCCGTAACAGAAAATTAATAAGTTTGAAGTTTTGAAAAAATGAAGTTGTAAAAATTGTTGAAAGTCTGTAAAATATGTAACTACACTATCTTCATCACTGATGTGGCAAAGGGATAGACATCACTGAGTAAGGATAAACATTCCTGTAAAGAGCTCAGTATATAAAAGATAAATAAGTGCATTACTTGCAAACAACAAATGAAACTCACATTTTGCCATATTGCGACTTCTATAACATAAATAAGTTATTTCACCAAAAAATAATATAAAATCAAAAATAATATTTCCTGCTCCTAATTTTCTAGTCGAATGACTATGCTATTGTGGGCAGAAAAATTAGTTATAACCACCTGAACTGAATCGACTCTCAGCACCAAAAACTAAAGTGTTCTAAATAAATGCCTTATATTTCATGAAAACCTGAGATACTTTCATTTTAAAACTAGGAAATATCATAGTACCATCTTTAGGAGTTTTTTTTAAAGGCTAAACCTTTTCCTTAAGTAATTCCAGCATCATTCTTCCTAAGCAGTACAATGTCAATCGTTCGCAATTCTGTAAGTTTTTAAAGTTTTTGTTAAATCAAAAATTAATTCATTGCAGTGTCCACACACAAAAATTGCTTGCCTATTATGTAGAGCTTAAAACACTGATCAAGAAAATGTACAGTTTTAGAGATATTGAAAAGAGATATTTAAAGGGTTTTCAATGATGTCATTACCCCTCTGTTCCAGAACAGGTGGGTTGACCTAGCATTATGAATTTGGCCCCATGTGGTTGCCAGTTACCCACGCAGGAGAAAAGAATTTATTTGGCCTCAAACTTATAAGTGCACTGCAATGGCTTCACTAACTTTAATAATGTTTACTGATAACAACCCTTGTAATAACACTATAGCTTTGTAAACAACAAGACAGTTTTATAGGTAATGTTTTATTCGTGCAAATTATAAAAAGACAGAATTGATTCAAAGAAAGCAGATTTTTTTTATAAAAAGACAATCTAATACCTGGGTGTCATTGTCACTAAGAACATTGGCTTTGATGATAACATGTGGTGCAGAATTTTCGTTAGTATTAACATCCTTGGTTTTAATATAATCTGCAGCTCTCTGACATCGATCTTCAATAGCATCATTTAATTGTTGTGAAACTGGAAGAAACATAACAGTACATTTCTGAGAACACACAGTAAAACTTCAGCCATACTAGCACTTCAGAATTGATGAACTTATTACCAATAGGCTTTTTACCAGTATGAAACTAATTCAGCTATAACATTAAAAACTACCATTTATAATAGTTTTTGCGTTTTAAAATACTATCCAAGTCAGTTTTTATTAAGTTGACGCAAAAAGTCGGATTGCAAATGCAATTATTGGAATATATTTCTAGTTGAAAAGACTGAGTTTTATCATTGACAACAATGTGCAAAAGTAAATGTTTGCAAGAATAGCTTGAGGGAGAATAGCTTAAAAGTAATAAGAAAAATGTCATTATCATAAAATTGGTATAAGTATTACTCTGGGTTATATATTAGAAAAGCAACAAGCTTCATTTCAACATTTAATCTGTCAGCATAAGCCAACAACCACAGGCCATTTCGTGAGAGGCGTGCGATCGCACGCGCACGCCCCCACACACGCGCAGATTTCTTTAGGCGTGCGATTCATCGCACGCACAAAACGTTGCTGTAATTAAAAATTATTGTATTTATAACAAAGAAAATTTATTAAATAAACCTTAAAAATAAACGATCATTCTTTTACTGAACTCACAATAGATCACACGTGAGCAGTCTTTACCAAATGTTGATAATGTGAATTTAATTGCTACAATTTGCTTTCTTTCTTTTTTTTTGACGACCAAGGGGTATTATGCAGAACAGATATAGGTCGCTAACGACCTAGTGTGTGGCCGCTATCTTTTGAAGAATTTGTTTCTTTTTCCTTTCAAATTTTGCGAACCAATGAAAACATTGAGTTAATTTTAGGACATGAAAACGGTAAATCAGGTAGAGAATTCATTCATTACATCGCAAATGCAGTCATAGAAAAAGTTGCAGTAATCATGGCTAGTTCACATTTTTTAAGTATATTAACGGATGGTTCCCAAGCAAGGAAAACTGGTAGCGACAAAGAAATGGTTCTGACAAGAACAGAAAGAAACGGTATGTATGAACTAATTAAAACCTTGTTAGCAGTAAACCTCGTTCTCAGTGCTATTTGTCTCTTTTATATCTGGTACTTGTCTCGCCATTCCAATATATATAAAGAGTAGTGGAAGCGCTGTTTTGTTTCGAGTATGAACTAAACGATGAGTAATTAAATCTTTATTGTATTAGGAATCCCAGCTTATTTTGTGGCATCGCTATTAGAAATGTCAGAGTTTGGTGGAACTGACGCATCTTCGTTAAAAAATGGTATTGACAGCATCTTTGATGAAACAAATGGTCAATTAAAACTCGATGCGGAGAGTTACAGCACAAAATTATTGGATGCACATCCGATGGTGCTAGTGTAAATTTCGGCAGAAAGTCTGGCCTAATGACTAGGATGGCCTCTACTCGTCCCTGGCTTATCAAAATACATTGCGCCAATCACCGTATTGAAATTGCTGTTAAGGATGCAGTCAATGGGACTGATTTTACTAGCATTGATGATTTTTTTATAGCTAATTTTTCACTATTAAAAAAATTCTGGAAAGATAAAAAGCGAAATTAAGCAAGCGGCTAAGGCATTAAATATATAAAATTACACATTGCCAAAACTTACAGGGACTAGATTTGTAGGCCATCATAGAACTGCGTATACTCGACTTCTTTCACTGTGGCCTGCAATAATAACCGCGTACGATAATGTAGTGGCCGATGACAAATCAACGAGAGACACCCGAGCAAAAGTTTTGGGTTTGTTAAAAAAATTAAAGTCCTACCCCTTTAAAACAATGGTTTGCAGTTATTTGGATATATTGGAAGCAATAACACCTGCTTCTAAATTATTTGAAGGTGAAGGGCTTATGCCATTTGAAGTTGCCTCAATTATCAGTGAAGTAGCTTTAAACATCCAAGACACTATTGACGCGGCTATTGACGAAGATATGCTTTCCAGTCATATGTCCTCCTTCCGTGTCATTAACGAAGAGCTATCTTCATCATTTTTAAAAGGGGATGACAACCATCATTCGAATAGTGATAAAGAGAGAATAACTATACCTTTCTTGGGAATGACTGGATTAGACGAAAGAGCGATAGAGGTCTCGTTTGAAAAGAAAAAAAATGCCTTAGCCGACTTAAGAACATTACTCCAAAACAAATTTGACGATTTTGAAAACCCTGTCTTTAAAAACATGCGATGGATCGATCCAAAAAACTGGTCGGCCAATGCTTCATACGGTGTTGACTAAATCAAGGAGTTAGCTAAATATTTCGAGGAATCGCTAACATCGGCAAAATTTGTTGTTGAAGCCGCTGTAAAAGAGTCTAAGTCTTTCAAAAATTTTGTACGTGTAAACTATACAGGTTGGGAAGCCGAAGCTATATGGAAAAAAATTTTGACTTATAGGAGAAAGGAATATCCTAACCTTTGCATAATGGCAGAACTTATTTTCTGTTTGTCTGGCTCAAACTCAACGGTGGAGAGAGCTTTCAGCTTATTAACGCAACTTTTGGTTGATAAACGTTTATCGATGAAACACGCTACAATGCAACAATTGTTGTTGATAAACATTAATGACAAAATTTGGGCACAAAAAGAGCGGGAAGAAATAATAAACTCAGCAGTTGATAGTTTTTTGTGTAAGCGTCGCAGTAAAAAAATGTACGAACCACCAACAAAGGTAGTTCGAGTTGAAGAGCAAAGTTGTGAAGCCACTGCGAAAACACTTCTTCTGAAGATGAAGATGATGACGACGACTCAGTCATTATTTGGTCAGACTCCGATAATTAAAGTGATTCATTTGTTTTAGTTTTGAAGATTGATCTTTCTGTAAATATTTTGACACGACATGCAACTTTACTTTATGATGTCTTTTTTTCCCTTGTCTCTTCCCAAATGATTCTGAAATAGTAATGAAAAGCAGCAGAACAAGTCCTTATTACGCACAAGGCTATATTAAGGCTTTGCGAGTTTCATTTTAATGATTTTATAAAAAAATGCAACAATATTTTAATCTTTGTAAGGTCGCCTTTTGGAGACTTTAAAAGAAATACAGCGTTATTTAAGCTTAAATAACTAAAAGATAATATAACTAATAAGAAAAAAAAACTTCTTTAATAACGAAATATTCTTTTAGGTAATAATTTTCATGATTTATCGAACATAAGGTTTATTAAATATTATTATTAGCCGCCGTTCGACTTTCCGTAATTTAATTTAATTTAAATATCTGTTTGCCCCACAAGTAATAACAAAGTTTAATTAACGAGTCTGCTTACGACTTCTTCGTATATGGGTTGAAATTCCTTGCCGTACATTGTTGGAACTTGCACTTTGTTTGTTCCTTACTCCAAAACAGCAGCCCCTGTGCGGGGTAAAGGAAATTTTTTTTTTGATCGCACGCGCAGAATTTTTACGAAATGGCCTGCAACCACACATAAGCCTTTAAAGGAATGTAACAATTTACAAGGGCAATTTATATCAGCTTTTACAACTAGCAATTCTCTAATGCAAATCAATTTAACATTACTACCATCTATATTTAACTGAAAAAATTAACCAAATCCCTGAAAATATATTATGAATAACTCATTCATATTTCCCTGAACTTTGAAGTTGAAAAAAACAAACCCTCTGGAAAATGCTTTAACACTTTCATTAAGTCACTTCTGTCCAGCATAAGAAGTTCACAGTAGGTAGCTGCTCGTACTGTTGCACAGCGTGGCAGGTTCAGTAACAATGATACCTAAAAAAGGATGGAAGTAAAGTTTAAAAATTTGTGGCACTTTTTGAACTTCCAAGGGAGAATGTTTTTCAGCCGGGGTTATTTAACAGAGCGCACTTATTCTGTCATTTAAGGTACCTTAAAGTTGCCCTCGAAATTAAATAAAAAATATGTTGGAATAAAATTCTGACGACAGCGTCATTTACAGCAGCAATCAGTCGTTAATAATTTGCTGATGCAATTCCAAAAGTGTTGGTAGTTTCGTGGAAAAAATATGACAAGAAGGCAATTAAGTTACCTCCTACAATAAAAACTATAATCGAAAAATCAATTATCAAATTGTTTGTTTCAAATACATCATTAAAAACATTTTAGAATCAATTGCGGGTAAATTAAATTTGGCAAAAAAAACGCTAAAATCTAAATTGATACTAATTAATAATATGTTTTTTCTTCTCATGGAAAAATTGAATACTTGTTCAACATTAACATGATGTAATAAATGACACAGACGTAATGAAAAGTATTATTCCAAGTTCAAACTTAGTCAAATAATTTAGAGAGATTATTTTTCTGTTCATCATTCCACAGACAGATAACAACAGACACAAGCTTCCTTTCAATGTATATGTTTAATAATAAAATATTACAAACAATACTATCCATTTAAGTCAAATTCCTTACTACTGAATTCATCATCATCATCATCATTCTCGGCTTAACGTCTTTGTTATTAAAATATACGTTTGCTTTTTTTGTACGGAGGCATTATTGCTGCTGGTAGTGAGTAATAATTATAGCGATTAATTCTATGACAATATTCTAACCCAACATGCTATTTTTCAGACACTTCCCAGACAGTTTAACCAATTCTGACTATTGGCACATATGGAAACTATGCTAAAACATCTTAGCGATACCAATAACTTTACCTCTCCAAAAAAACTTCCTTCTTTTAAAACTTTTACTGCAACATCATTGTCTTCGTCATCGATAACCTTTGAAAAGGCAAAAAACAAACATAAAAATGCATAAATGCGATTATAGTGCAAAATAGTACAAAATCTAATCATGTCTATACAAGTCGGTTTGTTGCATGTTTTTAGCAGATATTTAACGTAACTTTAGGCTTGTATGTATTAAAAATGACAAAATGACAAAAATTACCTAAAAATCTTTCTTTGGTAAATAAGGTAATCTTAACCTGCCAAAACTGTTTAGAATGATTCTTTTTCATAAAATAAATTTCTCAAGTTCCTATCATAATCACAACGAAAGTTGTTTTATATTTAATAGCAATTTTAAGGGTAGTTTTGAGTAACAGAAAATATCTAACATTCTAGGTGTAAGAACCAGAAATTTCGCAGGTTGTCAAATAGACAAATACAAAGCTACAAATTTTACCGCCTATTTGAGGAGATGCAAAGCTAAACAACTCTTCATGTTCATAAAACTACATATATTTAACTGAATTTTACCCAGTGCATTAACTCAGTATCAAAAATACCATTAAACAACCCAAGTTATTCACATTAATCCTTACCTCCACCAGTCCACGCTTGACATAAAACAGCGTGTGTCTAATATCATTTTTCATAAAAATAATCTGTTTGGGGAGATATGTTACTGGCTTTATAACAAGTGATGTCATTCTCATAAATTCTAGGCTAACATCTTGAAATAATGGTGCCTATGACAAAAAAAGATTAATGCAAATATATTCAAATATAATGGCTGAATTGTACGCTATTTATAAATTGTAAAAATATCTTATAAGCCTTATAACTCCAGTAATAAAAGGCGGGCCAACACGTGGATTTCTCCATGGGCCACCAACTAGTATATGTAATCTACTAAAGTAAAATATATAACATTTTTTAACTTTTACATAACTTTAAACACATATTGTGAACACTTCTATATTACAATTTTTTGGAAAGTTTGAGATGGTATTAGAACTGGAGGCATTAAGAATGTACAGATAATTCTGTAGATTTATAACATTAACAAAATATATATATGCTAGTCGTTATCCGTAGGAAAATCCGGGGGGGGTCGTCTGTCTTTAAATTGCATGCTACTTTATGTGACCGTTGCACGACACTTTTCTTGCAGACAGACAGACAGACAAAATATGGCTATTATTAAAGAGACATAAAAATCTGCAACAATCTGGAAGACATACAATTATGTTAAGCTAACATGTAGATTCTGTATATGTAACATTTTTGCACTTTCTTAACGAAGATGGGGGCTTGATTAAGTATTTACAAAACTTTTCAAAATCCACACTGAAAATATGATGTAAATAATATTCAAATTATAATGCCTAGTTTTTTACATTGACATATTTTAATAAGAAATTATTCAAAATTGAAAACAATCTACACTTTGCAAATATGGCACATCGTTTAAACTAAACAATCTACACTTTGCAAATATGGCACATCGGTAAAACTAGATGTTGGAAAAATATATCTCTATGTGTCGCAAAAAACAGCAGTACTCAAAATTGAAAAAATTAACATACACCTTGATGAAAAAATAAAGACTTGAAACATGTCCTAACCTTTTCAAGAATGTGTTTGTTTAATACCATTGAAATTTCTGCTTGAAAAGTCATTGGTAACTCTGAAAACATATTGTGCTTTACAACGCCTTGGTGATGTGTCCACTAAAGAAATAGAAGGGATGTTACATCTGCTTTTCTTATTCACTAAGCAATTGCCCATGCAAATGTTATTATCTGTCATTTATTCAACCCTAACGCAAAAGAAATTGAATTACAAAGGATGTTACATTCTCAGGCCTTGCCATGAGTCGCGAGCAATTGCTCGCGCCCGTGTAGTGCTCGCGTAAATGCTCGTTACCCGAGCATTCTATTGCTCGCGTAAATATTAACATTTTGAGATAAGTGTAAACGTTTTTCTCAAGAATTGATTGGTCTTTTAAGTAAAACTAAAAAGATATTTGGTGTGATTATTTTCCAACCATCGTGCAACAGTTCATTCGCCATTTTATAAAACGCGTGCGATACGGGCATTAAGGTTAATCTTTGTTGCGCATTCATTTTGCAGTAGAAAAGTGGGGGACGTTTTTAATCGTGAACCCCAAACACGATGATCGAGCGTCTACTGGTATAGCGACTCTCTCAATCTTAACTTCCTTTTCTACATGTCCGAAATAGTATGCATGACTATACTGTCGTTTTCATAAATTTAATGCTTATTTTTCGGGTCATCACAAGCAAATAGGAAAACATATGCTTCGTTTTCAAATTGAAAAAAAATCTTTATCCGTGTGGTTTAAATAAAACTAATAAATAAAATCTCTTTTTAAAAGGTACACGTCAGGTACATAAAATTTATAGAGAAAAAAAAATTATACCGCACGTGGGTTTCGTTTTTAAAATGTTTGAATAACAGTTGCGGCATAAAGAAAATAATCCATTAAATTTGGACCTGCTATGGTTTCCAATTGTTTCGTTAAATGAAGAAATTATCTACAATTAAATCCATGATAAATTGTCTGTTCCGCCTGTAAGTGCAGTTTTGCAGACTTGCGTCATCCGTGCTCCGTCGGCGTTCACCTCCGCATTAGTTAAGAACCGCATGGCTGGATTTCTTGTGTAAGACCTGGTTACCAACGACGAAGGGGCCAGGCAAAAGAGATTTATGTCTACGTAGTTTTTTAACTAAGTCAGGAGTCGGTGAATTAGCTAGGATGGTCAGGTTGGCTATGAATAGGCTTGCTCGTGGATTTAAAGGACCAGGACTATTCAATAATTCTGAGATCTAAAAGTGTCCGACCAAGACGGAAATCTATCAGACGTTTTAACTGACGGAAGTTCGAAACGAGCTATGGACATGTCCGACCAAACTGGAAATGTGGCGGACGTTTTAATCACACGCCTGAAACGATTTAGGTGTGTGCCAAGGTGCACGCCTCTCCTGAAAAAGATGCCCTGAGAGACTAAATGTAAAGTTTTTTTAGCGAAAAATATGGCGAACAAAATTGCTCGCGTGGACACTCTGACGCGAGCAATTAATTGCTCGGGAGGTTATTTGCTCATGTCAAGGCCTGATTCTGTATACAGATTTTTAGATATCTAGAAATAAGTTGTGTGTGTTGATTGTCTTCCTTAAAAATATAAAATATTTTATTAATTTTCAAATGCTTTTACCCCAAACTGAAACATCCAGAATTGTTATCATATTGTAACACACAAATTTTGGTTCAATATATTATAAGACTTATAAATTTAACTCATTTGCTATCACAGAATACCTCCCTCATAACAAATGACTGGCAAAGGTTTTTTGAGTCTTCAAAACGCATAATTACGTTGTTGCTATACATAATATTGGGTGAAAAACCTTTTGTAAGTAATTAATGATAATCAACCTTGTATTTTATCAAAGTTTTTTTGTATACTGATCCAACAATATGCAGCATTTTATAAAAAATCAGCATTTGAGCTAGAGAAGGAACTCAAACTCAAACAATAAAAATGGCCACTGGAAGAAGGTCCTACATTTCAGAGAAAATCTTTAAATTGCTTCTCCAGTAGATTCATGAAAAAACTGAAAACACACAAAGTGAATTTGAGTTTTTTAATCACTCTGAATTCGTCGAAGAACGTAATTATGCTGTTGTTGAATTTGTAGAGAAAAACACTGTAGAAGTCGTGCAAATCCAAAAAGAAAAATGAAGTTGCCTGAGCAGGGGCCATGAGATTTACTTTGTTAAAGTAGTACCATTTAATCTGCCATAATAAATTACTTAGTGAAGGAGTTAATTTAAATCTGAACTTAAAAACAAAATTTACTGAAACTAACATAGCATTACAACTTACCAAGTGGTCATAATAACCAGTAACCTTTTTTCTTGTCGCCATTGTAACAGATTTATCTTTCTATAAAATACAAGTACTTCATGCTTAACCAAAAGCTGACTTGCAATCTTGACACTTTACTGAAACATACAATTATAGTATGTTGCACACAATTACAAACATACCAAATGCTTTTTGATGACATCAATGCGATGAGTGTAACGTGCACGTTTAGAGTCAGCATTGGTTAAATTTGATGCCATATACCCAAGAATGGGTCCAAAGAAGAAGCCAATTCCAAGCAACATGCTCACAACAGAGTAAAATTTTTCAGATGTATTTACAGCATGAATATCTCCATACCTATGCAAAAACATAACAAATAACAATACTTAACTTGATATTGTTAAAAAAGACCAGTTCTGTACTCATATGGCTAGAAACATAAATATCACATAAAACATCCCTATTGTTAACGAGTTAATAGCATTTTCCTGACCAATGGTTTGGTTTTCATAGCAGAGTTTGTGGAAGTATTACCATAAATTGCTGATTACCCCCCAGTGATAAAATAACCACCCAGTCAAAATAAGCAGCCACTCTTGTGATGAAGTTTTAAATAAGCACCCAATGACCATATAAATGTTAGATGAGCAGCCAGTTAAACTGGGTGCTTATTTGAAAAATAGTGACAAATAAAAATGTTTACATTGGTATTTCGTGACTTTTCAATTAAAATGGAATGGAAAATGTGAAAAAGGAAGTACGTTCAACATAATGCTCTCATATTTATCACCTTTGGTGTTGGTGTTAGTGTTAATTTTTTATTCATCATTTTCATTACCTCAATGCTGAATAAGTGTCCTTTCTGAATAAGCACCCAACAGAGTTTAAAAGTAAGTGCTCTAGGTTGCCAGCTTTAGGAAATTGACCAATTTATGTCCCAGGTAGTCCCTAGTTACCCACAAGATAACATCATTTATTTCTACTCGTTTTCACGTTATTAACGGCTTCACTAATCTTATTTATTGTATTGACGCCAGTTTAAATGCATTGCCATCATACCATAACGTCTAAAAAGTTAACAAATAAGTCAAAAATCTGTCAGTAGATTTGATGACATTAAAATTTGATGACTTTAAAAATGCACACAAAAAATCTGTAAGACTTATGCGATCACACACACAAAAATAAAAAATTTAATTTTAAACCAAGAAAAAAAAATTGTTTTATCTACGTTGCCTGTTACGACATTGCATGAAGCATTCTAGCTATTAAAAGCCCTAAGCGAAAATTCATTTGGAAAATTTTTTCGGCTTTTTTGTAACTTTATGAAAAGCAGTTATTAACTACTTGTGGGGAAATTAAATCACCATGAAAACACTAAAATTGGTTTAATTAAATGTTGTTTTTGTCTCTGTCGAAAGCTACCGGTTTGCAAAAAAAATTTATAGAAGTTTGTTTATTGTAATTTACCTATCTATTTTGTAAAGCTTAAAACTCTGGTGAAAATAATGTGTAGGATTATGTGCTTTTGATGAATAGTTAGGAGATACTCTGTTTTAAAGGTTTCTTCATCAACCTGTCTATTCAGAAATGTACTGGGTGGTCCAGGTTTGGGGAACCAACTTAATTTGATTCTGTGGTCCCTAGTTATCTGTGTGGTGAAAATCATGTCACCACCTTGTTTCCAAGTTATTTGGCCTCAAACTTATGAGTGCATTATATTAGCTTCATTAACTTAAATTAAGCTATAGATATATAAATTAATACATTGATGTTGTGACATTCAATTTTTCAGTTACTTCCATTGTATAAACCTACAACTCTGATCAAAACAATACATGGCCTAACCTCTGTCATAGAGTGTTAGAAAAAATGGAATTTCTTTACTCGTTAGAACACTGCTGCAATTTTGTAACTTACATCAGCAAAGTTTATGCATTCACACATTTTTATAGCAACATATAGCGTTCTCACTATATAAAGCCTAGTTTTCACTATATAAAGCCTAGTTTTCACTATATAAAGCCTAGTTTTCAATGTAGTCTTTTAATTTTAGTGTAATGTTCAGTTTGTGAAATGCAAGTTTTTATGTTTCAGCTGAATATAAAACTAAATATAAAACAAAAACAGGAAAGTGAAATTGCTTTTTTAATTTTTTTTAGCTTTCAATGATTTCTTATTTACCAGGAAAACTAATATATTTATAAAATAAAAACTATAAAATTAAATGCAATAAAAAACCATTAGTTCAAATGCATAAAACAAATCAACTTTCGACAGAGACAAAAACAACATTTAATTAAACCAATTTTAGTGTTTTCATGGTGATTTAATTTCCCCAAAGTGGTTAATAACTGCTTTTCATAAAGTTACAAAAAAGCCGAAAAAATTTGCCAAATGAATTTTCGCTTAGGGCTTTTAATAGCTAGAATGCTTCATGCAATGTCGTAACAGGCAACGTAGATAAAACAATTTTTTTTTCTTGGTTTAAAATTAAATTTTTATTTTTGTGTGTGTGACCGCATAAGTCTTACAGATTTTTTGTGTGCAATTTTAAAGTTGGCAAATAATTGCAGATGCGAGTTTATCTACTTTAGAAATACGTCAGCAATTATGAAGTGCTGACACAAATTAATATAAAGGCTGACATTTTTAGAAAGTCAAGAGAAAAAAAATAAAAATGGCACTGCAACAACACGATTTTAAATTCAAACTTACATTTTGTTTATTTTAAGTAGTTAATATGCTACATAAATTGGAAGAGTGAGGTGCCATATGTGGGTGATTTAACTTCCAACCAGGCCTGAACATCAGCAAAGAGCCGCTGGGGCTAGTTAAGGCCAGTCCTTTTTTATTTTGGGGCTATTTTCAATATCTCAAGTTATGAAAAATCTATCACAATTCACCATATCATTATATGAATAGTAAAACGCAGAATTCAATTTTTCTGAACAATTAAATCATGTGCTTGCAACAAACAGTTAATTAAGGAGACAAGGGTTTCAAAATTTTGAACATCAGCAAATGCCCACCAATGTACAAAAATGTTTTTTAACAAATATAACAACCCGTTGCCTGTATTGTAAGAGCTTGATCGCTGATCAAGAATATGTATAGGCTTGTGTGCTTTTGACGAACGGTTGCAGACATATTGGGATTTAAAGATTTTGGTTTCATTTTGGTCTCAGGTGGTCCCTAGTTACCATTTCTAAGTTATTAAGGCTTAAAATTGAAATTGCAATCTAATGCACTAATCTTAATATACTTCTCTTTGGAATCAATATTGCTACAACATCTACGTTACAGAACAGTTTTATAGGTGACATTTTATAAACTTTGTTAAAGAATATTGTAAAAACCACAGGCCTTTACATTGCATTCAGTGACGAGTGTGATCCAATTTGCAAGTTAATCTAATAGCATACATGAAATAACATACATAGCTTCCAATATGGTAGCTGTACATATGGTTAAAATGAAAGGGTAAAGAAGCGTTATCATGTTTCTTAAAATTAGAAGCCTAAGTTATAAGCCCTTTATTGACTATTGTTATGAAGGCACGAAAACAGGTTTACACGCATTATTTTATAGCATACACAAAACTTCTTGTACATAAAATATAAAATATTAATTAATAAACACCTTTCGCACTCCCAAATAGTTAACAAACATTTAAAATAATTAGCACAAAGACATTATAAATAAGTACATGACTGCATTTTAAAGATAGCACACAATGTGTTAAATTGAAGTCGTGATAAGGGTAGTGTTTTTTGTTTATGCTATAGTTTTTAAGTGACATGCCATATTGTGTAGTGTAGTATTAGATGCTACGCATATATTTTTAAGTACTATGCTGTAATGTTATTTCACAGTAATGTTTTTATCAATACCTTATTCCATGAAATTACCGAGTCATGAAATTAACGCGGTTTTCAAAATTTGTGTTAATTTAATGACCTTTAATTAAATGCAGTGTTAACTTAAAGATTGTTTTTTCATGACTTGTTAATTAAAATACTGTTAATTTGGTGACTTTTGTACAATTTATAAAAGCCTAAAAAACATGAAAATACAATTTTTTTACAAATTTTGTACTATTTTCTCCTCGTTGGACGATAGCTCAATGGTGTTCTCTTTTTCAGCGATCTTTTTTAAAATAGCTTTTGTAACATCTTCATATTCTGATGCAAGTGGAAAAAGCACTTCTTCCAAAATTTTAAAATTTTTGTCTTTCCAAACAATGAAAACTTTTATTTAGATTTCAAAACCGCCTTTTAATAGAAGAGACCGCTTCGCTACCGTAGATTCGACTGTTGCCGTAATTTTTGCTTCATGTGATATCGCATATTCTCAAATTTGTATTAATTAAATGTATTTTTGAAAACGGCCTTGCTCAACCATTAAATGCTTTTTTCAAAATAATATCATTGAACCGCGTTAATTTCATGATCGTTAATTTAATTTATAGCATATTAAAGAATGCTAAATTACAACATTCAAATGCTTGAAACTTTAATAGTGTAAGTTTCAAAAGTAACCTAAAATCGCATGTTATATTATGATCATGTACTTAGTTATGAAAGTGCTTAGTAATTTGAACAAAAAATTGGTTAGGTCTTGGTTAAAATGGCTATAGAACAAGTAAAAAGATAAAACTTTAGCTCAAGCTGCTTGAGCTAAATGAACTTTTGGTTTCTTTATTGCACGCAGTTTAGCCACTAAATGCTCTTTAACGTATTCGGAAACTCATGCAATTTAACCACTAATAATGCTCTTTTTGACACATGGCTCTTTCATTAATAAAGTTTTGTGTAACATCCCATTAGCACTAGCTGGATATAAAAATAGATCTAGTTGATGTGTGGCCAAACAGTTTGTCATTAGTCTGTGTCCAAAGTTTGTCCTTATGGCTGAGTAAGTTCTCCATCTTCTGGAAAAGTCCTGAGTTTGGATATAATACCAGCGTTGCATGGCATGCTTCCACAATTTTTAGCACTACAAATTGGTCATGGTAGTGATTTGTATTTTGTGGTTAACGTCCCTAATTTTAATACATATACCCTGTTAATTGTGTCTAGAAGCGACCACAAAGTAACTAGCACTCAAGGTGAAAAGATAAAAATACTCGCATGCTCAAATACGTGTTTGTAAAAGTTACGCATTTTTGTGCTGTTTTGAAAGTTATACAGCAAGTTATACTAGAGTTGTTTCAAAATTTATATAATGAAAAAAAACAAGTTTATTTTGATAAAAAAGTTTAGTGTTCTTTTAATGTTTTTTGCGCAGTCTTATAAAAAAATCTATATTTAAGTGCAAAATCTTTTTACGGACTATAGCTTAGTTGACAATATTTAAAGTCTTTCGCGGCATTAAAATTATTTATTTAAAATTCATAACGGAGGAGGGTGTTATGACAAACGTATTCCACCTTTTTTATTATTTTTCGTAAATGGTATCGAATAAAAGTCTTGCAGTATTAGAATTTAGCAAGCGTAATTTTAAACATATATAATAATCATAACGAAGGAGGGTGTTATGACGATAATAATCTTTTTTCACAAGATGGGATAAGAAAATGTTTGTTTCTTTTTCTTTTTTTTTTCTTTTAAACTTTTTTCCTTGATATTATTATTTTTTTGTTTTCGTGAAAATTAGGGTCAGCTGGGCCCGTAGAACAACTAATTAAGTTGGAGTCATCTAAACAAGAAAGAAGCTTACGACGACGAAAATATTTCTGATTTAAATATATTTATATTTCAATGGCGTTATTCTCTCAAGACATTAATTAAGTGATTATTATAATATTTTACCCTACAGTATGATGGATCGCAACTTTCACGATGCTAAAAAAAATTACTATCGCGACAGCATCGTGACTCACGCGCAACCCGTACGATACGAAGTCCACGATGTTAGGTGTCCTGATTCCATTACTGTATTTTATTAGCCTTCTAGTGAAACCCTAAATAAATGTGACTTACCCAGTTGTTGTAGCAGTAATAGTAGCCCAATATAAACACTTGACGTAACGTTGAAGTGTTGACAAGGATTCCATGCCTTAAAAAAAGAAACAATGGCTTGAATTTTGATGACGTCAGTAAAGACCCTTTAATACAGAAGGATCGAGTACTTTTGACAATGGTTGCTGAGATATCGAGGTTTAAAGGACCTTTGATTCAGGGACCCTGGTTTGGGAAACTTACCCGAATTGGTCCCAGGTGGTCCCTAGTTACCCATGCGGTAAAAAATGACTGACGTCACCACCTCGTTTCCAAGTTATTTGGGCTTAAAGTTTTAAGTGCACTGTAATGGCTTCATTAATTTAAATTAAGATATTGGTGTTAAAATAGTAATATTGGCGTCGCGCTGTAACGTCATAAAATTTAACATTTCAGACATATATACATTTTTCGGCGGCATCACGGGAAAATGACGATATCCACTATGACCTATTATTCAAGATAGCAAAGCAAATGAAGAAGACTAATCAAGATGTTGTAGGTGAGAAGTGTATACGTAATGATGAAGGTGTTTTGGCTAGCACAGAGGAGGAGAAAAAGGTAGCTTGGAAGAATTATTATCAGAGGTTGCTTAATACTGAGTTTGATTGGGATGAGGATAATTTGTCTGATGATGATGTTGTAGAAGGGCCAGCTATGCAGATCAAGACAGAATGGGTAGTGGAGGCTATTAGGAAATTGAAGATTGGCAAGGCTGCAGGAGTATCAGGTATTGTTGCAGAGATGGTAAAAGCATCTGGATACATTGGAGTTGAGCTTATTACAAGTCTTGCTAATCAGATTATAAAGGATGGTGCTATTCCGAGTGAGTGGCAGTCGAGTGTAATAGTGAATTGTTTCAAGGGCAAGGGTGATGCATTAGAAAGAGGTAACTATAGAGGTTTGAAGTTGGTTGATCAAGTAATGAAAGTTATTGAAAGAGTGATTGATAAGTTACTTAGAGAAAGAATTGATATAGATAAGATGTAATTTGGTTTTGTTCCAGGGCGTGGCACTACAGATGCAATATTTTTACTCAGACAGCTTCAGGAAAAGTATTTAGGAAAGAGAAAGAATCTCTATTTTGCCTTTGTAGATTTAGAGAAAGCTTTTGATAGAGTGCCACGTAAAGTTATTTGGTGGGCTATGAGAAAATTAGGTGTGGATGAGTGGCTAGTTACGATGGTACAGTCTATGTACAGCAATGCTAGAAGTCGTGTCAGGATTAAAGATTCACTTAGTGATGAATTTAGTGTAAATGTTGGTGTACATCAGGGTTCTGTACTTAGTCCTTTGTTGTTTGTTATAGTCTTAGAAGCGCTGTTGATGCAGGTTTTCCATGGGAGTTATTGTATGCAGATGATTTGGTTCTCATAGCAGAGTCGATGGAAGAATTAGTTGAAAAGTTTGAGAAGTGGAAGAAAGGACTAGAAGAGAAAGGGCTAAGGGTGAACACAGCAAAGTCTAAAGTCATGATTAGTAGCATTGCAGCCAAGTGTGACCTTGTAGTTGGAAAGTGGCCTTGTGGAGTTTGCAGGAAAGGATTTGGTAGTAACTCAATTTTTTGTCAGACTTGCAAGCATTGGGTACATAAGAAGTGCAGTAGTATTGGTGGAAGGTTAAGAGCTGACATTCAGTTTCTATGCAAGCGTTGCAAAGGTGAGATTATAGAGAATGAAGTATTTCCAGCTTTAATGATGTACAACAGTGGCTCGTTAGAGATAGTTGAGAACTTCTGTTACTTAGGTGATATGTTGGGCAGTGAAGGGGGTGTTGGAAGAAGTGTTACTTGCAGGATAGGTTCTGCTTGGAAAAAGTTCAGAGAGTTACTGCCTTTGTTGACTAGCAGAGTCTTGTCAATTGAGGTAAAAGGTAGGTTGTATGAGGCCTGTGTAAGAAGTGTTATGTTGTACGGTAGTGAGACATGGGCAGTGAAGCAGGAAGATCTTGACCGTTTAGAAAGGAATGATATGAGAATGGTTAGCTGGATGTGTAACGCCAGTCTGAGAGACAGAAAGAGTTCAGATGAGCTAAGAAGCAGGCTAAGTATCCGTAGAATTAAAGATGTTATCCAGATAAGAAGATTGAATTGACTGGGGCACTTGGAAGGAATGGAGGAGGATAATTGGGTAAGAAAGTGTAGAGACTTGATAGTTCCTGGGGCAAAGCCCAGAGGCAGACCGAGAAAGACTTGGCAGGAGGTTATAAGGACAGACTTGATACAGAGGAAGTTGAGTTTAGATCTAACACAGTCTAGATCAGATAGGAAGAGGGTCATTAATATACCCCGTCCAACCCATGCTAGCATGGAAAACGGACGTTAAGCCGAGAATGATGATGATGATGACCGTCACACGCACTTTGTATTATTATATACTAGTCGATAAGGCCCATGGAAAAATCCACTTAGGTAGTAAACCAATGGAAAAGAGAACCATCACTTGAATTTCGATGACGTCAGCTAAATCTCACAAATGTTCCCCCAAAAGTACAATTTTTTTTTAGAAATTTGTATACCTGTTGCCATCATCGTATAGATCTTGAAACGCTGATCAAGAAAATGTATAGGATCATGTATCTTTGACAAACGGTTGCAGAGATATTAGGGTTTGAAGGTTTTTGATGACGTCATCAACCCGTCAATTCCGAAAAGGATTTGGGGACCCAGGTTTGGGAAAATTACCCAAATTGGTCCTAGGTGGTCCCTAGTTACCCACGCGGTGAAAAATCATTGACGTCACCACCTCGTTTCCAAGTTATTTGGCCTCAAAGGTTTAGGTGCACTGTAATGGCTTCATTAATTTAATATAAGATATTGACGTTAAAGTAGTGTTATTGACATCGCGCCGTAACGTCAGAAGTTTTAACATTTGAGACATACGTTTTTCGGCGATATCAAAGGAAAATGAACACATCCACTTTGCCTGTTACAGACAGACATACACAGTCTCTGTATTATTATAAGAGACTAGTCGATAAAGCCCGTGGAAAAATCCACTTAGGCAAAAAAACAATGGAGAAATAGGTTGTTTTAGATTTTTTGCTGACGTCAGCAGTGCAGACACAAAAATTTTTTTGTCGAAAATTAGTTTATTCGTTGCCTGTAATGTGTAAAGGTTAAAACGCTGATCAAAATAATGCATAGGATCATATGTTTTCGACAAACGCCTAAGGAGATATAAGGTTTTAAAAATTTTGCTGACGTCAGCAATAGCCCGTCAAAACCCCAAATTTTTTTGTCGAAATTTGTATACCTGTTGCCTTCATCGTATAGATCTTGAAACGCTGATCAAGAAAATGTATAGGATCATGTACTTTTGACAAACGGTTGCAGAGATATTAGGGTTTGAAGGTTTTTTGACGACGTCGTTAACCCGTCCATTCCGAAGCGGATTCGGGGACCCAGGTTTGGGAAAATTACCCAAATTGGTCCTAGATGGGCCCTAGTTACCCACGCGGTGAAAAATCATTGACGTCACCACCTCGTTTCCAAGTTGTTTGGCCTCAAAGTTTTAGGTGCACTGTAAGGGCTTTATTAACTTAATAAAGGATATTGACGTTAAAGTAGTGTTATAGAGGTCGCGCCGTAACGTCAGAAAATTTAACATTTAAGACATGCATTTTTCGGCTACATCAAAGAAAAATGAAGATATCCACCTTGCCTGTTACAGACAGACAGACAGACACACACACTCTCCGTATTATTATAGAGACTAGTCGATAAAGCCAGTGGAAAAATCCACTGAGGCAGGATAAAAATGAAAAAGAACCGTCATTTGAAATTTGATGACGTCAGCAACTCGTCCACAAAAAAAAAATTAGAACCTTCTCTTCATGTTGCCTCTATTGTGTAGAGCTTAAAACGCTGATCAAGAAAATGTATATGATCATGTGCTCTTGATGACCGGTAATGAGATATAAGGCTTTGGAAAATTGTTCTGACGTCAGCAAAGTCTCCTGAAAGTACCAAAAATTTTTTTTAGGAAATTTGTATACCCGTTGTCTTCATCCTATAGATCTTGAAACAAGAAAATGTATAAGATCACGTACTTTTGAAAAACGATTACGGAAATATTGAGGTTTAAAGGTTTTTTGATGACGTCATGAACCCGTCCATTCCAAAACGGATTCGGGGACCCAGGTTTGGGAAACTTACCCAAATTGGTCCCAGGTGGTCCCTAGTTACCCACGCGGTGAAAAATCATTGACGTCACCACCTCGTTTCCAAGTTATTTGGCCTGAAAGTTTTAGGTGCACTGTAATGGCTTCATTAATTTAATATAGGATATTGACGTTAAAGTAGTGTTATTGACGTCGCGCCGTAACGTCAGAAAATTTAACATTTGAGACATGCATTTTTCGGCTACATCAAAAAGAAAATGAACTCATCCACTTTGCCTGTTACGGACAGACACAGTCTCTGTATTATTATAGAGATCTCTGTATTATTATAGAGATATAAGATAATATATAAAAGCCTTTATAAGAGATAAGAGCTCAGATAAAAAGATGTTTAAAAACTTCTTTGGAGAAACTAGCTGAGCTGTTTTGTTTTACGCAAGAAAATATAGTCTTTTTAACTGAATAATTTTATATATAGTACATATTATGCTTATTATTATTTGCCCTTTTGACCCCCAAATAATGAAATTTCTTGCCCACTGACAGGCGTTTTTTATGAATTATATATATACGCCATATTATTCATGAATATGCACTCGAATTTAATATATTGATGTGTGTATTTTTTAGAAATTTAACGCAGTACATTTCAAGAAAGCGCCGGGGAAGGTAGTGGTTCAGCAGAACAATTTTTGAATTTGCAACAACAATAATAATTTCGGCAAAAAATAAAGTACAACCACTTGGCTAGTGAGATAGATATATACCTTAATTTGCCACTGAAACCGTAACGATTTAAATAAATTTTAACTGTATTATGTGATAAAATACGGTAAGTGATTACGGTATTACTAAACTATGGAACTACCCAGAATCAGCCAGAACCACCCAAAATCAACCAGAACCACCCAGAATCAGCCAGAACCACCCAAAATCAACCAGAACCACCCAGCCAATTTTAAATAACATGCGCAACCACGCAGCTGGACTCGCTTTTTCGAAAAGTGAGAATGACGTACATCCCCAGAAGAAAATTTCGAGTTAAGTATATATATGTGGCGGGAAAATTTGACCTTTTTTAAAAATTTTTGTCAACCACGTATGTTGCGCTGGACATTGTGATTTCGATATTCATTATTTTCTTGGAAGAAAATAACACTTTTAAATTTTGTCCTTGCGAAAATTAATCCAGGCAAAGCAAATAAATCTTCCAAAGTAAGTTTTTTCGCCAACATTAATTTACCCATGCGAAAACTAATCCATTCATTTACTACAGAGAAATATATTTGATAGTAAAGCACTTTCTTTAGTCAAAAACATCAAATGTAAGGAATCACATCATGCTCCTTTCTATAGTACTTTTTCAGACCTGTACATAGTCAGTATAAAAATTGAGCGTAAGCGTTGTTCCACCTCTCTAGTAAATAAAGTAAATAAACAGTCTTACCCCTAAATCCTTGGGCAAATAACAATGTTGGACTTTTAACGGTTTTTGTAACATACGATAAAACGTAGCGACAATCGTGTAGAGTTATGAAAGAAGTATGATTTTTATTTAGATGTTTTTAGTCACATGTAAAACAATATAAACAATGTTAAAAAGCGATTGTTCACAACCACAAGATTGGTAAAACACATGCACAAAAAACTTCATGCACTGGAGTGACCTTAATCGTAATAGTAACATCAATAGTACTTAGTTACTGTAATTTAATGAAAAACATATTTACAATGTAATGGGTATTCCTAACGAAAGTAAAAAGTTACTTTGTGCAGTAGTGAGGTTGTTTTTCGTATCATCGGATACGGTCACGTTTTCATACATAAAAAATTCGCAACAACAAGGACACCGAGTGTCTGGGTTTTTTTGAGCATGAAGATGTTTTTAATAAACAAAACAAGAATGAATAAAATGTTTATAAATGTGTAACTATAAAAGATTTTATCTAAAAGTGTATCAAACCATAGAAGGATGCTCCTTTTTTCAGACATTTTATAGTTATGGCCTTATTAATAGTGTTTTTTGTGTTAGGTCCTTAAAGAATAGCGTTCAAAATTGTAGGTACCCGCACTTTTTCTTCAAAAAAGAAATCGGCATTTCAGAAAATTTTGGATGGGGGGATGTTCTCGTCGCATGAAAGTTTTATTAAAAAATTGCGCGCAGAGCACCATATTTAATTGTATAAAAATATTTACATGGTAATTTAATATGTCATTAAAAGTTGACCAAAATAATAAAGTCAAAATAGTTTTTTTTTTAAGAAGTTTCAAACACTTTTTTTTAAATGAAAACAAACAACATCCGAAGCTATCAAAGATTCCTGTGCAAAGCCTTATCGTAGTACATGCCTCAAGGCATGAAGCATGCGTTTCTTTGGTTACCAATTATAGCTAGCTGTCTCTGTCTGAGTCTGAGTGGTCCTGTCTGAGTCTGGGTGATTCTGACTGATTCTGGGTGATTCTGACTGATTCTGGGTGGTTCTGGCTGATTCTAGGTGGTTCTGGCTGATTCTGGGTGGTTCTGGGTAGTTCCATAGTTTAGTAATACCGTAAGTGATTAGTATATATATACAGCCCTGTCCCTTTGCCTATATTGTCAGAACGTTGTTAATGTTAATACATCACTGTTTGGCAACCCTGTGCCTGCTAAATTAGCGTTGTATTATGTTCCCTAGATTCATTGGTTCATTTTTGCAGTAAAAAAACTTGGTGATTCAAAAATAAACCTACTTTGATTTTTGTGTACAGCCCAACCATGGGAGTAACAATGAAAATGGTTTTTGACTTCTGCTTCATTAGGACATGCAAATGAATACCATCCACAGGAGATTGTGTGTATAAGGGTGTAAGCCACCAAAACATACTTAAACGAACGAATAGCTTTCGTGTTGAATCCAAGCTGATCTTCATATTTTCCTGTGAAAGAAATTGTCATGAGCAAGAAAAATATTAAGACAAAACAAACTAGCATGGACCAAATAAACATCACTATGGTCAATTGAGAAAAACAGAGCCTTGTATGAAGGAAGGGACTATAAAAGCTACTCAAAAAGATTAGCTTTTAGCTATATACCTTTTAAAAACAAGCTTTTGTGTGCACATGTGCAAAACACATGGAGTTTTAAATGACAGCAATACAGCCCGCCAATTCCGACAAAATAAAGGTCGTCACCAGACCCCAGTTATCGCAAAAAGCGTGAAAAAACATCGACGGTGTAGATCCCCCCCCCCCCCCCCCCGTTACGTACCATGTTGCTAAAGATCGCTGGAACGACACGGCGATTTTTATTAGTCATTTAATCGACACAAAATAAATTTGTCATTCTAAGTAAACAATATAGACTGCCGTTTTGTTTTTATCAGATCAGGAAAGTTTAGCCCAATTTAGAGAGAGTTTAGCCGAAGGAAGCTACTGAATTGCAGAATGGAGATT
Organism: Hydractinia echinata; assembly: GCA_030067915.1. Lineage (NCBI taxonomy): Eukaryota > Metazoa > Cnidaria > Hydrozoa > Anthoathecata > Hydractiniidae > Hydractinia > Hydractinia echinata. The sequence goes on along the minus strand of JASGCC010000111.1, from coordinate 957,993 downwards.
TGCTCGTTCAAACATGTCGAAAGAGACTCTTTATGGAAATTTTAGCTGTATTTTTTATTCAATCATTGGAAAATTTTAGTTTCACTGCGCAAACGTTTTTAGGGAATAAAACCTTACCGAAAAATGCTGTAGTCGAATAAAATCGTAAAATTCTGTTTAGCTTTCCGATTCTTATAACGTATTGCCAACCGTGAACATAATTTCCCTTTACTGCAACAAAGATCAACTCCAGCGGCAATACAGAAACAATATCTAAAATGAATTCCTTCCTCGCATACTTTCGTTGAATTTCTTTCCTGCTTGTTATCAAATCTCCCTCGCGAATAAAAGCAACGAAGAATTTTACTGCAATGTGAATGAGATAAACACAATCACATGCGTAAGTTATAGCAGTCAAACTTTCAAGATCTGCTTTAAAAGCTGCTTGAAACGAGACGGCCAGTGAACAAAGAAAGCACGATACAGCAACAAATCCTTCCCAGACTTGATACGTGATAGAGTTGGGATGAATAAAAAATTCATCATCTTTTTCGGCAGCAGTAGCACACGACACATCTTCGACTTTGTTGTTCATAATAAATCAAAACACACTACTACATCGTTTTGTTTACATTTTTTCTTTCTTTAGCATCTTGTTTACAGACGTTGTTTTGATGTGCTGTGAAAAATCGAATTAAAATTCGAATGCACTGTAACGGCATCTAAGCAAATCAATGAAGCTGTAAAGCCACCGAAAGACTTTGAGATGTTAAAAGAGTAACTTAAACGGGCAAATTGTAAAGTTTTGGTAAATTTTAGCGTAACGCTATGCTTTGGAGAGTCAATGCATGAGCTGAATATGAATAATCGTAATCTGAAGCGAAAAATTTATCTGGAAATGCAGCGATGTTAAAACTTAGGAACCGAAAACGATTTTTTCCCGATTACGCAAAAATCTAAAAGTTCTCTTTATTGAACAACTGTGTATTTCGAAAGTGATTTATGTGTTTTCTCATTCTTGTACAGATCAGCACATAGGAAGCACTGATCCTTAACAGATAGGAAACTTTAGAAATGATTTTCTAATAACATTTTTTATGTTATTAGAAAATCATTTTTGTTGAGAAAAAATTTCCCTTCATATTTTCAGATTCAGATTCATAGCACACAACAACTAACGATTACTCAAAGATTTACAACATGATTAGCAAATAAAAATTCTTATTGAATAAAACGCACAAAATACAAGTTTCTCTTGTCTATCGTCTTGTCAATTCGCTAATACGATACACATCACATAAATGCATTCTCGGTCAAAAGACGAACTTGTATTGTTGCGATCGACGAATTTAATTAACAGGTCCTTCTGCGCCCATTCGATGTGGATCTTGCGACGGATAATGCACTGCATGACGAGGAGGAGGCGGCTGTCTGGGCGGTGGAGGCCCGCCCTCTGGCCTGCCATGAGAAAATTGTGGATTTGGTCCTCTCTGCATTGGTGGCATTCCTGCTGGGGGTGGAGGAGGATATCGTTGATCACCCATCAGTGGACGAGGTCCACCTGAAGGAGCGCCAGTACTACCCATTAACGGCGGAGGACCATCCATGCTGGGTGGAGGTACTTGCATGTTGGGTGGAGGACCTTGCATGTTAGGTGGTGGAAACATTGCTTGGTATTGATATCCACCCTGTAATGGGATATTTGGCGGAAGATGAGGTGCAGGTGGGTTGGATTGATGTTCCGTAGATTCCGCAAACAGGTTCGGCGGTTCCGGTATCACATCACTACCAGCTCCAATATTTGTGCTGGGCAATGCTAAAAAATGAAAATCAGTAGTGTTACTTGCTATCTACGAATGTTACTGCCGAGTTATTGCTGTCAGTGTAATAAAAAATGAATTAAAACACAATCTGCAGAAGTAACGAACGGAAGATAAACAACGTGAGATAAGTGATACCTAAGTATGACTTTAAAATAGAGAAAGCAAGGTGCGTTTTAGTTTCGATACATTTATTCATGAAATTTTCGCGCACATCTAATTTTCGCACAGTGTCGCTACACAAAAAATTGGTTGCGTGAAAATTTGATTTGATTTTGACTGCGCGAAAATTTGATTTACATGAAATATTATTTCTCAAAAGGTGTTCAAAAATTAGATTTCGCGAAAGCGAAGGAAGAAATTTTCCCACACAAAATTAATGATGAAATTAAATATCATCAACAATCACTATATTATCATTGTTAGTAGCCGTAAATACAAGATTGATTCAGCTTTTAAAAGCGAATCAGCCATGCAAAACAATACGTTTATATAGAAACTTTATAAGCTCCTAATCTTGAAAGACCTGCAGGACATTTAAGTGTACGTAACAAATACGCGCAAAAAAAAATGTGCGCTAAACTTGGGTGTGCTAAAAACTGAATGCGCACAAAAAAAATGCGCAAAATTTAAACCGGCGCAAAAATTTCATGAATTAAGGTAGTTTTTAGCAAAATTTTGAAATTTTACATAGCAAAAATTCTGAAGTAACACAAACTTCCGTATTGGGAATCAAACGACAGGATATTTTTCATACCTCCAGGCAGGCCGGGAACGGGTTGATAGCGATGTTCATTCTCCGTATGATCTTTCGTTGCACTTCTCTCTTCCTGCGATTTACCCCATAACACTTTTAAGCGTTTGCCTTTAATGATAACTTTATTGAAGGAGCGTTCAGCAGCAAATTCTGCAGCTACACGAGTAGTGTAGCAAACAAAACCACAATTCTTTCCAGCGGCGATGTTGATCGAACGAATCTCACCGAACTGATAGAAAAAATCGCTGAAAGTAACACAAGAAAATTTGTGAGTTACGCGCGACGTAGAAGCTAGAGAAATACGTTAGAGAACACAAATAAGCTACTTAGTAATGTTGAATGGAGGGTGAAGAACACTCGTCTGTTTGTGGTAAAGAAAATACCTGAACGGTACTAATTTTAACAGGCATCAATTTTAACGCTTTTCGCTTTGTAGCCAAATTAGTGAAATTATGTACTCGCGAAAAAGTACTCTTCAAGACGCCATTTGCGAAAATTAATACACGCGAAAAAAAACATAGTGTCGATAATTCGTGTCATAGTGTCGATAATTCGCGAAATTTCTAACTCAGTGAAAAAAGAGGCAAACACGAAGAAAAAAGTGGGACGATATCGCCCAAACCCTAACAAAGGATCATTCAAAGCTTACACTTTCTCTACAACATCTCATATAAGTAAAAATCAATACTCGACCATTCAAAACTAAGAAAAAAAATCACCTTAAATCGTTTTCGGTTATCTTATCGTCCAACCCGCCTACGTACAAGGTCGTAATACTTTTGTCATCTGGAGGTTCCAACTTCGGCATAGTAGATGCGCGCTTCATCATTTTCTCGGCTACCGGATCATTAACTCCGTAAAATCTGTCTTTGATGTTTTGACTAGCAAGTGGATCATCGGGAGCGTTTGGCATTTCATGTCTAAAAAATTTAAGACACATACAGTTTATTTATTAAAGAGAATGGGCAAACAGCATCACTTGACAGGTGCTCTGCAAAATTTTCACTTTAAAAATACGCTAGCTGCATTTTCCACAATGTCCGCTTTATAGAACCCGCTCCACGACCCGGAAAGGTTCAAAATATCGTGGAATTGGGGTCTGCAACGTCAGTAAAAATTAGTAGCCTTAAAGATTTTGGATCTAACATATAAGATAAGGTATAGACACTATACATCACTATTTCGTGCACTCTTGTTTGGCTGTTAGCATGACGTAATTGAATTACTCTGCGCGGGTTTCCAAATAAATCTGCATGCAACCATTTTGAACATACAAAATACGGGTATTAATAAAGGCGACTAACTTTGTAAAAAATTCAATAAGTTCCCAGTTCCTTAGATTTATTCATGACATACATAATTTCCTGCATTGGTACTTTTTTGTCTGCTTGCTAGCACAAAGTACATTTGCGGAACCATTTTGAACATACGCATACGATAGGTATTAATAGAGAGATAAACATTTTGGTCCACATACCTGTAGGGACACTCTTCGCCTCGTTTGCATTCTCCTTTTACCCAAAACGAACAAATGTGGGGACGATTTCGCTTGTAGTAGGGAGTCGTTCGTGCTAGCTTCAACAAGAGATCACTAGGTGCTTGTGCTTTTCCGACAGCACCTCCGGCTACCGTACCATCGGTATTAGCAAGCTAAACAAGAGAGGTTGATACAGTGGGAAAAAAATTCTTTGTAGAAGTTTCGAAAAAATTAAAAAGACTTAATCGACATTTTGCAAACATTAGATAAGGGTACACGTTCAAAAACATTTTAGAGCAAAAGCAACAAGTGCCTACAAGAAGACTCATGATTTTTTATTGATTGAATTCTGACTTTTCCAGACTGTTTTACCAATTTTGTCAAGTTTTTCACCTTAGTAGACCCCCTTCTTGAAAATTTTTTGAACATAACACTAAACAAGTTTTACATACACAGCATCGAAATAGTAATAACAAGACACTTGTCAAAGTTTACAAGAATACAAAGTGGTAATTTCCTACCTCCTTTTCAATGTTTTGAGTAAAGAATTCTCTATTAACATCTGATCTTGGGAGGTTATCTTGGATTGCCAGTGCTTTGTCACGAACCTCAATTGGCAGACCTATGACAACGAGATTGAATTTTATTTCATTTCTAAGGTTTAACAGACAAAACCATTTGATGTATAATTTTTCGGTCTGCTATATGCTTGGCCTCGCTATGTTTTTACATTTTATGCAATTTTATCTATTTAGTAAAAAAGGTAAAAACAAAATAATTGAAGACATTAAAAGATGACATACAGAAAAATGAAAAAAGAATTAAATGAGCATTGTTTTTTTTTAATTTTTGAGTTTAATTCAATCTCTACCGGTGACATCCCTAGTAATCACAAGAATCTAAAATGAGTGCACTATCCGATCACAACAACCAAAGGTATAGGATTATTATTTGCACATACCATATTCCAAATCCAGTAAACATGTCTGACAAACATTCTTTAGTTTCGAGCAAGTTTGACATATTTCGGTCTTCTTGTACCTCATTTTGGCGCCAGGACACCATTTGAAAATTGTGAATGGTCGCTGACAAATCTGAATAACAAAAATATTTGATAATTCCAATTGAAATCTGTGGCAGGACAGAATTGAATGTCCAATGCGAATAGATATATAGATTATTGTGCAAACAAAAAAGAAATTAAGACAAATATACAAATTTCTTCTTTCCATAACATTTTGTACAGTACAGGAAAACTTTCACAATCATTATCTTGAAAGTAAAAATAATAATTTAAAACAAAATAGTGTACCTTGCATTCTTTTCCATATTTGTCTTTTAACTAAACATAAAAACGCAGATTAGCCTGACTTGCACCTTTACTCCCTTACATTTTGCAGCAATTCTTCAATCACTTTTACAAAGTCTAAACATTGACTAATATCACCAATATGACCATGAGCATATGTAAATAAAATACTCAGTTATAACCCTATTTACACTTGTATTTTGGGTATCACATATCCTCCCAGGAGGTGGTTTTACCTACCTCAAGACCATGGTGAGTCAATTAGCTGACATCAGTAATCTTGACCCATTTTCTTTCTTCTGGAAACACTTATTTTTAATGATCTTTTGGGACAAATCACCTTTACGATAATTCAATTGTACATGCGTTCCTATGGCTCTCCATCGTCTTACAGTATCGGAAGAAAGGAGGTAAAAAACATGTTTTTTATAAGGGTTTGTTAGAAAGTTGTTAAATAGAAAAATATGAAAAACCACCAAGTTATAGGCCTGTTGAAAAATGAATTGGCAGTATAGTATCTCGATAGGATTAAATCAGACTCTTAGACTAAAATGCAAAAGGAACTACAATTGCATACGAGACTAAGTATGTACTGGTCAGATTATATATATACATAATGTATGGTTAAACAGTATGCTTCCATGCTGACACATTTGAATCTGTTCGCAAGACATTATTGACAGGGGCAAAAATTAACAAACTTACCATTCGTATGTAGGGGTTATCACCAAGACATGTTTGGCAAAGAATTGGAAAGTCCTGCAAGTAAAAACACAAACATAATTTATTGAATTCAAACATCACACAAATAAAAACAATCTAAATAAACGGCAGTATCAATTTTTTCTAAAACAACTGCTTGTTTACAAAGTTGTCTGCATTCACCCTTATCCATGCAGGCATTTGTGGCTTATCAGCAGCATTGTGTATGAATAAGTACCTTTCTGAAAAATATAGAGAGTTGCCTGATCTAAATATACTTGTCAAGGACAAGTATATTTAGATCAGAAATAAAACACATCTCCTTGTAGTAGGGAAAAAGTAAAAGTCATACAATTTAGAGCTCGCCTAAAGCAAAAGTTATATAATTAAAAAAAAAACTAATGGGGGTAATAAAATTACCCCTCTCCCCAAAAAAATTAAAAAATAGGATGAGTTCAAAAAGGAACTTCCTAAAATTTTATGAGAAATAAGTCAGTGATATATTTTACAAGAAAAAAGCCAAGAGCAAAAGCCTTAGCCTTAAAAGAATTAGTATATTTCAAAAAACATTCAACAGGTTACTGCGTCACCAAACTTAACCTGAGCTAAATTTCCTTTAACTTAATTATTTAAAAAACTAAATATTTCCTTATTTAAATATGTAGTGTACACTCCTCTAACTCAAAACTATAAATCATGGTAATTTTGCCCTACCAAGACTTTTCTATTGTTTTACCAATTTTGGCCAACTTGAATTAACAAATTTGGATGTGTGGTTCATCGGATGTGTAACTCTAGATAATTATTCGCAACTCCAGACTACCCCTCTATAAATTTAGAAGGATTTAGAATAACCTATAAAAATATCTTCAAAATGATAAGTATATATATATATTTTTTCTTTTTTTAAAAACAACTGTTTGAAAAAGATTTTCGGTGTGCTTTTCACAATTACTTTTGGGTTTCTAAGTTGGTACCTATGTTCTATCTGGGTTGTTAATGCCATCCCAATTTAAAACATTCCTTCCATCAGGATCGAAAGTTAGCATACTCCTCTGTAAGTTGTACATAAATTCTTAAACTGGACACAATTACGTTATCCCAATTAAAAATGTGTCAGGTTGTGGTAGCCCTTTCTAAGCTGTATGTCTTATTGGTAAATAGAGCACAGAAATCACATCTTTATAAGAAACGTAAGCATTTGTTGAACGGAGGTTTCTTTCTCATTGTCAGGCATAAGGTTGTTTTGGACGTTTTTAAAAAAACCCTCCCCTACTCACATAACGTCTGCTGTGGCAAAAGTCAAAGTTGGTTAATTTAAGGAATCAGTCACTATAATGTGGTAATTGAAGCTGTCACAATTTCTCTTAGTCACAGTCAATCAGGGAAAACTTTTAATTATGCTGTTACAGTTAATTAGGCGTCCATTACATCCTACTGAAGCAGCAAATCGCTTATTTAAACTGTAGAAAGCAAAATATTACAAAATTCACACACTTAAGTTGAAATTTGCTTTTTCTTTTAGTGCCAAGAAGCAAGGATGTGTGATCAACTACAATCATTTTAAAAAAATTGACGAAGGAAAGACGTGTTTTTACGCGGAAACTTTCTCACTTAAATAAGCTGTAATATCCATCTTGTTTTCATTCAACCAAAATCGAACGTACAGGCAAGATGGTGGCAAGTCAATGTTTCTACCGTTTATTTTGATTGTATACATTTTAATATGGCTGTTTGCAGGCCAATTAACCTATACCTTGACTGAAAAGCGTGCTATCTTAAACCCTTCGCTAAATACACATGGTTTTATCAACAAAGCTAGATTTTAAGTTACTCCCTCTATGAAAATGCAAAGACAATGTGCCTAGGGAATAAAAGCATTTAAAATATAACACAGCATAGTTACGCTATTTAAAGCTATATTATTGGACGTTTAATTTGAAGGTAACATACTAATTATACCGTATATAACATCAAATTTAAAAGTCTTCCCTGTCCGACAGTTGCACCAATAAAGGCAGCATGTTTTCTGTTTACTTATTTTACAGTGATCACCCAAATTAATAAACAAGACCCATGGCATTGAAACTAATGCCTTAGTCGTTATAGAGCATTGGTGCAGGTTCAGGGTTGCAGTATTTTAATGATAACTTTAATCAAAATGGCAGCAAAATAAAGTGTTCCCTAATACTGTGTACACAAGATTAAATCCTCTGTAGTGTATCAATTTGCCATGGTCATAACGTCAACACCCTCCACCCCCCAATACGACGTTATGCATGGCAACCTGAGTATGAAAGGCACCCTAACACCTAAGTAAGGGGCCGTTGACAAACAGTTTTCGTCTCTGTTAACGGCAAATTTGCCATTAAATAGAATTACGGAACAATCTTTGTGGAGACTTATATGAACACGAGATACATTTTTTTAACAACCAATTCTAGGTTATGGTGGATTTTTACGGGGGAAACATTTTCTAATTTGTTGAATTTTTTCATTTTCCCTAAAAGAAATAAAAAAGGTGAGAAAGTGAAATTCGTCTCCATTTTTATATTTTTAACGGACGATGCATTACCCCCTCCCCCCCTAACGGCCAATTTGATGTTAACGGAGACGAAAACTGTTTGTCGGTGGCCTCAAGTACCTCAATACACCTTTACGATAATTAAATTGTACATGCGTTCCTACGGCTCTCCATCGTTTTACAATATCGGAAAAAAGGAGGTAAAAAGCGTGTTTTTATGAGAGTTTGTTAGAGACGAAAGAGTGTTTTCTCCAGTTTTTTAACTTCTGTCGCATCAATTTCTTTCAAATTTTCAGGAAACGTTAATAATAATGGAAAATATCATTTCGGGCATACAACTTGATTATAAATAAAATAACCAGAAGCTTAATCATTGTGAAAACCAGAGGGATGTAAAACGATTGGTTTAACGTGCTTAATATGTAATGCTTCTGCCAACTTTCTTTTGAATTTGTTGTTTCTATAGCCACCAGACAGAATTTCGAAATCGTCTATGGTGACACTTTGGTGGCCAGACTTCTGTGTATGTTCAACCAAATGTGACTTTTTATCACAACCATGGTGGTCCGTGATGCGTTCTGCAAATCTTCTACCTACTTCTCCTATATACGTAGCTTCACAATTTTGATCAGGACATGTGGCTTTATATATCAAGTCATGTTTGTCTTTAACATTGAATCTTTAACATTGAATTTCGAACTTAGTTTTGTTCCTGTGTAGATAATTTTGCACGTATTGTTTGCAGGTACATTTTTCAAAGTGTTAGCTACGTAATGACTTTATAGTCGTCCTAATTTTCCTTTATATGGTAACATCAAAAAATGCTCTTCAATATCAGTATTTGATACTGTTTGTTGAGTTGGCTGTACTACTGTGTTCAAATGTTTAACCTTTTCAATTGTTTGTTCAATGACCCAATTTGGATAGCCATTTATGTCTCTAAACACTTTGTAGACGAATATATAGCTATATTGTTTTTAAAGAAAATCGTTTTACATCCCTCTGATTTTCACAATGATTAAGCTTCTGGTTATTTTATTTATAGTTAATAATAATAATATACAACTTATGTGTACTTTTCATTAAAAACAAAACGCGGCAGGAAAAGTTATCACGAAAAAACGTGCTTTCTCCTTAATAAACTCTTATAAAAGTGTGATTTTTACCTCCCACGATCGCAAAATAAGCTGCGATGGAGTGTTAGTTTTTCCGAATTATTGCGCCCCGCCGAAGGGGCGCACATTTAGTGGACCGCGGGTATATAGTGTTTGTGTTGTGTATGGCAGAATTTTTTTTTCCACTCTCTACTTCGCGGGGGACTTCTGCTCGATCTTCCAACCCCCGGCTCTGATATAACACAACCTATGTGTTTGATACCACCAAGACAAAAAAACACTCATCGAGCAAATCTTTTTTTGTCTCGGTGTCCTTGTTGTCTCTAAAGATTTGAATGCGATAAAAAATGTTAATCGAGATTCTTTTGTTATGCTAATATGGAGCTTTGTAATATGAGGCTTCGTTTGCCTCGTTTAATGTGCTTAAATGTCGCTGCAGCCCACGTGAATTTATCTTCAAGAATAGATTTGTTTTTGTCTGAACCACGTTGTTGCTAAACCTGTTAACGGTAAGTAAGTGGAAGGATTACTTACTAATACTTACTAATTAAACTTAGGACGGTTCCTGGCGTTGATCCAAAGGTCGCAATTTAGGGATGCATCGAAATTTATAACTGGGAAGTTTTCTTGTGCCGTTGATACATTTTTTGAACTTTTTATTAATGCTGTATGTCAATACTTGCCTTCTTGTGAAGAAGGATGTTACATGTTAAGGTTGTTATCTGATGTTAAGGTACATTATGATCTCAATTATCTCTAAAGATTTCGTGTATATACGGCCATGACTAAAACTGCTTACATTTTGTTGGTCTTGCCTTCCTGATCTGGCTTGTCGTAGTAGCTTTACTGATGTAGCTAGGGAGCTAAATACTATTTTTTAAATTCCTCTAAAATTACTTTTACTAGCTATATATCAAGCTAGCCAGCTAGCTAGCTACACAAAATAGTACTTTAATTACCTTTAAAAAACCTTTGTCCTGCTTTGCATAATTTTATCAACAAGGGTCCTGATAAGCCGCATACGCCGTAAAAAGTTAGGGCGAGTCCGGCGTTTCGAAAAAATTCAAGTATTGGCTCGAAAAAACTCGCATAACCTAAAAGATGCCCGAAAAAAGCGCCTTCTTCCAACTGTCGTCTGCATTGTATGTTACAAGGAATTGCATTTCATGAATGCTCCGGGTGAGTTGGGAGAGTTCGGGAAAGTGCGTGCAGTTTCAGAGGACAACCAATAATTTCATTCAAAAAGCCGCCAAACTCACCCTTTTATATGCGGGCGTTTGCAGCTTATCGGCACCCTCTTTTTATCATGAGGGGCTGGATACCCGACTCCTGTTCTTTTGAGAAAAATGGGGCTAAAATAACTTCCGAAGGAACCTTTGTGAGGCTATTGCTATCAGGTAAAAAGATATTCGTCACAGGATTTTTTATATCTTCTGCAGAAAAGTTGTCGAAGCCGGACAAAAATTTATTGTTGCTTGCACTGAACAGTCAAGGTTAACTAATAATTAGCCAATAACATGATAGTTAGCCGTTGCAGTATAACTATACGCTACCCACAGTATAATTGTTGTTACAGGCTTCTTTGTGTTCTTAACTTTTTATGTTTTTTCTTAAAATCAGAATAGTGTCTTGTTAAATAACATGACATACTGCTACAGTAATACTATTATCTTCTTGGGACAAGCGTTTCTTGTTCCTATTTTTGGTTTTAATTGAAGTACAACTTTATGTGGATCTATATAAATATAGATGGCTGTGGGGATATCGATAACGAAGAAATGTGTGGAAATTTAAGTCAAAAAAATTTATATCGTATAATTAGCTGTATGAGCGGCTAATTATACTGTACGCACCCTATATAAAATTATTCTGCATCGGCTAACCATTCTGTTACTGGCTAATTATCAGTTCTCCTTGAGTGCCTAATAGCCGGATATTTTGTTGAAAAAAATGGACCCTAATTTCTTGACCTTACCTAAAGTATCACAATATATTTTTCTAAGATTTCTTAGAAAAGACTTGATTTTAAAAATGTCATGAAAAGAACATCAATTTATTAAATTTGACAAATTTATTAATTGTGCGTTTACCCTTTTTTGTTTCAACTTGTTGAGTTCAATTCGAAATTTCAAAAGTTAGATATGTTCAACTTTTTGAATTTGTCAAACAAAACAATGACCAATAAATTTCCGCAAAATCAAAAAAGGATAATAAACAATCAAATTTATTCAATAAATCGATTTCGACAAAATAAATCCTGTATTGTCCACAGGTTTGAAAATCATGTATCGCCTGCTTAAAATGTTACTTGTTTAACAATGATATCGAAAGCCAGCTTGACTAAATTTATGTACATATATTGATATAATATACCTTGTGCATCACATGGCATTGATTTGTATCTTTTTAATAAATTCTCACTTCAAATCAAAAAGGGAGACAATAATTACACAACCTGGTATTAATTCAGTTCCTGGTAAAATTGTATTCTTGTTTCTTATTTTTAAATGTACTTTCTTTTTCAGATCAACTGTTATCAAACCATGCACCATCAGCATTTTCGAAAAATCTTCAACGAGAGAGTAAATTTTAAAGGATTTTATTGGTAAATTATTGAGTAATAATTCATTGAAATTGAACTTGTTCAGAAGTTGTTATATTCGAATCGTCAAGTTCATACATAACAATCTGTATCCTAGAATTTCAAGAATTTTTCAGATCAGTTATAAAAATATCCAGTTAAAGTTTTTAGAATATATTACTATATATGTAAAAAAATTATTTCTTATTTTTTATTTATTACGTTGTATTATAGGTTAGTGACAATAATAATTGAGAATTAGGATACTTATGCTTTGTTTACCCATTGTTCTCCGTTTTCAAAGTCTATACTTCAAATTTTAGAATCTTCCAGGCTAATGACGGAAATCTTCAAGCCGCAGGGCTTCTTATTTATAATTTTTCCCCTGGGAAATAAGCTTATCCACACAGTTACATGAAACATCCACCATTTTCCATTTCGATCCCGTTCTAAATTCGTATCTTTTAAATCGTTATTAGCAATTCGGGGCGCATTAGTGGTAACTATGGCTAGTCGTAAAGGTGTATTGAGGAAAATTGGAAATATGCACAACCAACAACACAATCCTGTTGGTTGCACAACATAGGGATTTTAATGGAAACCAAGCTTAAAATTAAAGTTTCAAAATAAAAGATAAATTAAACTATGGTATGCGCTAAAACATGTTATATTACTTTATGTGCTAGCTACAATAATTAAACATATTTTACTTTACCGCTTGTTCCCAATTTTGTCTGTTGTATGTATTCGCTCCCTTCGAGGTCGCCATTTTCTTTTAAGTAATATTGCATATGTCAGCATATACTTCAAGTTGGCTTTTATTCCGATGATTAATAAGTTGGGCAAAACCGATATTGCTAACCTGGTGCACACGGGGCTTTCTTTTTCCCTCTCTGAATCCTGCGCCGTGCGTTGGCTTGGCTTGGTTCGCTTGTCGTTGTTTTGTTTGCCCTGAAAGAAAATTATTTTCGCCTCATAGCTACTTCTTTGGTAAGATTTTACTTAGAGATTAATTGTGACAGATCTGTTTTACATGAAGTATATAGTTAACTGTTTATTTTTTATTGGAACAAAATAGCTAGGTAGCTAGCCACACATTTTATCGTAAAAATTGAAAGGTAAATATTCTCAATGCATGGAAATCGTTTCACGTCAAGCTGGAATTCATTCAGTGGCCCCAGTTAAATATATATTATTATTATTATTTATTTGTGCTGTCGGAGAGAAAGAGAGAGAGAGATTGCCGTGTTACTGCTCCTTTTTTTTTACAGCCACGGTTGATTCTGGAAAACGGCAAAGGGCCGGCGATTTGCACAAATGTTTCGCCGCTGCGCATCGTTGCGCATTATAACTTGTATTTTTGCAGCATAGTAAAAGTTTCATAACTGTTAACCTCGCTTTGCGACTCGCGGCAAAACCATAGCGCAGTGCATTGTTGCGCTAAATAATTTTTTTATTAGTTATTTCATTGTTGCGCTGAAGATTAAATAATTTTTTTAATAACTATTTACAGCGCTCCGCGACTTCGGCGCAGTGGCAAAACTATTGCGCAGTGTAACGTTGTGCTAAAAACTAAATACATTTTTTTATACTTATTTACAGCGCTTCGTGACTTCGTTACGGTTAGGGTTAGGTTGCGAAACATTGCACAGCGCATTAGCTTTCGCCGAAGTCGCGACAGCCATTTTCTCCATTTTCAGAGGTACATTGCGCTGCGCATTACCTTTCGTAGCTGCGCCAAAGTCGCGAAGGCCATTTTCAAAGGTATATGTTATCCAAGAACTATAAAATATATGAATATACAATCGCGAAACACTTTGTATAGGAGTGCTGCGGTGAAACATTTGTGCAAATCGCCGCCCTACTCGAAAACAACTAAATTTTCTATAGAACTTTTCCAACATGAATGCGCGCATAGCCTTAATAGTCAATCCTTGCCAAATAAGCTGATCCAAAACTTTTGACATTATATAATTTTTATTCCTGCAAAGCAAACTATACAAAATTTTAGATAGATAGATAGATAGATGGATGTGCATATTTTACATGGCTAGCCTCACAAATAACGAGGGATATACCCTGTCTATTATTTCCAGGAGGGGCCATGGCTTAGATGGGGAGTCCTAGAGTATTTCATTCTCATTTTGAGCTACGCAGACCCAATTAGGCAGCCCTTAAAATTAGCGTCGCCATTCAGCACTGACGACGTAATTGCCGACGTAAAATACGAAAATACTGTAGTTGCGTCGGCAAAAAAATTGCCGACGTAATTTTGTTGTGAAATTTTTAAAAAAAAACAACTTGTTTTCAACATCAACGAAATCAGTTAATTAGGTCATTATCGCTAAAATTATTCAAGTTACAGAAATACCGTGGTGTCATTCGATTCGCAATAATAATCGAAAAATTGTATATCGTATTACAAAGAAGTCCGGAAGTTCTCCCACAAGACACATCATCATCATCATCATCATTCTCGGCTTAACGTCCGTTTTCCATGCTAGCATGGGTTGGACGGGGTATATTAATGACCCTCTTCCAATCTGATCTAGACTGTGTTAGATCTAAACTCAACTTTCTTTGTATCAAGTCTGTCCTTATAACCTCCTGCCAAGTCTTTCTCGGTCTTGCCTCTGGGCTTTGCCCCAGGAACTATCAAGTCTCTACACTTTCTTACCCAATAAGTCACCCCTGCCCTTGGTTTTGTGAGGAGAGATGTTCTGTGAAGACTCTATAAATTAAGTCTCCTGTACAGTTCTGCTTCATGGTGAACTGTGCCGGTGACAAGCATTTTCGAAGCATGTCACTGCCGACTTCTGTGATATACAGCTTAATGATGCCCTGACCTTCAGTTCGTAAATAGCACGTGCACAACGTACTTCCTATTGAGTTCATCTCGAAACATAGAATGCCAGTTAGCAGTGAACTATTAACTTTACGAAGTACACCATCGGGAAGGTAGGTCAATGGGACTTGTACTCCGTTTCCATTTGTCATCGTCTTAGGAGATCAATACATCGATATTATGTGAGGTCTAGCCCCAATACAAGGTGAATGACGAAAGTTTTTACCAGTTGAAAAATTTTACTGCAAAAAAAAATTGCCGACGCAAATCAGTTGAAATGTATCTCACGTCGGCAGTTTTATTGCCGACGTAAAAAAATTCTAATTTTAAGGGCTGATTAGGGTCTGCGCTCTACTAGACAACTCCCGGTAACATCCAACTGCCCATACAGTGTGCCATCTCCCCAATTTCCCTAACATGGCTTGGGTTAACCCGGGGCTATGGTAACATTCACTCGCCCATGTTGAATCGTCGTTAAGGGGAATCCAACCCCAGTCTCCCGCACAAAGTGCAAGAGTTATAACCACTAAACTATGGCACCATTTTGCTGAAAAATAGATGAAAGAGAGACCTATTGAGCAACAACTTCAAAATAGGGTGACATGTCTAGACGTTGAAGAAAATGATTCTCCTAAATAGATAAAGTTCAATTTAGACGTGTTATGTTCTATGCTATGTTCAATTTAGACAAGCAATTTATAGCACATGTAATTTTTTTTTCATGTGTGGTTTTTAAGTAATGATGTAATTAAATTTCTTTTTAAAGTAAAGTTTAAAATGTTGAAAGAAACAAATAAAGAAATAGAAAGGGCTAAGCTAAGCACAGAAAGTAGTGGTTACTTTGGTCTTTAGCTCTCGAACTTTGTGTAGGAGGAACTTGTCTGACAGAGTGAGGACCCTAATTTGGTCTGCGTAGCTCAAAATGAGCATTAAATACCCTAGGAATCCCCATCTACAGCCATGGCCCCTCCTGGAAATAATAGACATGGCAAATATCCCTCGATATTTGTGAGGCTAACCATGTAAAATATGCACATCTATCTATCTACAACTTTGGGTTTCCCTGTGGTCTAAAAGCTAGATAGAAGCCAGGACAAGGGTAGGTACTAATTTCTATTGCTTAGCAGTGCTCCTATTACGATTTCCACGCTCTCTATAACACAATCCAGGAAAATATTTTTTCTTTTGTCTTATCCTGTTATAATCTATCTATATCTTTGCAATCACACTGAGCACATAAAAATGATATGCTTCTAGTAATAGAGCATACTGCTCTATTACTAGAAGCATATCATTTTCATAAAAATGATATGCTTCTAGTAATAGAGCATACTGCTGTATTACTAGAAGCATATCATTTTTATTACGTCCTCAGCACTAGGTTGTGAAATACATGTCAATAACACATAGAAGATTCTTTTTTAATGTTTATAATTTTGTTATCCATTTATATCTCAGCAATCACAGTGTGTATGACACACGCTGTGATGAATAAAATTATATAAACGTTAGAAAAGAATCTCCTGTACATTGTTGTTACAGATATTCTGTGGTAATTATTATGCTGTTTTCTTTTATGCCAAGAACTTATATATAATAAAAAACAAATATTATTGTAGTGTGTTCTCAATGAGTTTGTAAAACAAAATAGAATAGTTATATACACAACGCAGGAAAAAAATTCTTAAATAATTGAATTGTGTTTATACTCAAAGATATATTCAAAATTTGTCTATCACACTGTAAGGGATCGTCTCCAAGATCGTTTCATTTTTAATAAAAATTGTAACAATTTTCATCGTAGGAAAATTGTCATTATTTTTTTTAAATTGTTTTATAATCATCATCATTCTCGGCTTAACGTCCGTTTTCCATCTTCCAATCTGATCAAAAAACAAATTCAGAGTACAAATTCAGAGTACAAGAAATGCTCATTTAGCCAAACTTTTTATGGAACTGGGGGAGCAGTTAATGACTCAGCTATTATTTTGTTTCTCAGAATTTTCTTTGCGTACCCGAGAGTGAACGCTTGCCCCTTAATAGGCATGATACGTTTGCAAAACGTATATACATACTTAACAGAAATTAAAAAAAAAAAATTTGTTTTAAAATTTATAGAAGAAATATTTAGTTTAACCATTAGTGAAAAAAACTGCATATTAATTAAAAATTGAAATTTTTTCACAGTAATATAATTTACCCACAAGTTATGTGGAACTTTTTTAAGTGATCCAGTTAAAGCTCAAAGTAAGTATTGATTGTTTACCTGCTAAGAGTATTTTGAAGTTATATGTTTTACAGGCCACAAAATTTTGTCCCTGTTGGGAACTGAGCTTTGTTTCCTGCCATTTCTTTGTTAGGGTAACAAAAGGTAACGATTTACAAATAGGGTAGCGATTACTGAAATACTAATAGCAAATGAAAAAAATTCATTTTGCTCTATAAGTGCAAATAAATATATATACTATTTCCTGACTGTTATTACGCAAATGTTACATCACTGCCTGGCTAAGTTTTTGCTGACCTTTTGCCCTACTGCTAATATTCGCCATAGTACACGTGTGTGAAGGTCTGGCAAACTCCCTTTCTCCAGTGGTAGAAGCGACTCTAAGTTTTAGCTATGGTTCCTGGCCTTAAAGTTATTTTGACCCATATCACGCTACTGATGTCAGTTACGTAAAATTTTCTCAATTACTATTCATAACAAAAATGGCAGCATAAACTTGGCGCACAAGTAAAACTAAAAATATATTAGTGAAATAATAACACTCAAAGTTAGGGTAACGACGGGGTAACAAAATATTTGTTGCCCTAAAAATTTTGTGGCCTACTTTATGCTATCCTATATAGCTACGCTCTTGACAAACAATCATTGCTTATATTTTGTGACTGTCTTTTTGCTCAAGAAAGGCACAATTAGTTGCCAGTTAACTATTTGCTTTTGTAACCTGATTGTCAAATGTCCAATTTCAGCAGTTAGTAAACAGTAACTGGCTGTTATTTTAAGCCCTGTGGCATTCAGACCAAGGATGGTAGACACAGATGTATAAGTCACTTTAGAATCTCTCAAACTTTCTTTTAGATACTAAAATGGGAGAAACATTTGTGATAAAAGCTCGAGGTTTGCCATGGTCAGCTACAGCAGAAGAGGTGGTAAAGTTTTTTTCAGGTAAATCATATTGTGGATATTTTGTCTGAAGTGGAAGATCAACTTGGTTGCATTTTCTGCTATACCGCAAAAGGCTTGAGCTTTTAGAACACGCAATGTGACAAAACTGTTGCTGGTTGAGAGATTCTTGAGCTTTTTGTTGTCTGTCCTGATGGTTTTAAAATTGGATAAAGGAATAAATGAGGGATAAATATGTTGTGTTTGAACAAACTTACCATGTGAAAAATCAGGACAGACAACAAACTAGGAATCTAAAATTATGCAGGATTCAGCCTTTGTAATTCTACATTTTAAGTGTAAAAAGTACTGCTGTCACAAACTGTTATTAACGATAACAAACACAGAATATTTGTGAAGGATTTTTTGCTTACAGCTTCATTTAATGCTTCATGCATGGGTGTAGGGTGCAACTTAACTACACTCAGAAAAAAAAAGTCTATACTATTCTTTGTTAAATTTGTGGCTTTTTTATTGTGTGTGCAATCGCACTCTCTCATTTGTGATAAAAAATAAGGGCTTTAGTCTTCTCAAATTTTCCTTCTGTCATTATTATAGGAACAACAGTGCATGTGAGATTACAACACTAACAATATTATTTTAAAGATATTATTTTGGTTTGTCTGTTCATTTATCATTATTAGTGAAGGTTTATCATTTTGAGAGATCCTTCATCCATCATCAGGCAAAATGATGTTGGACATCTATCTATATAATTGCAGAAGATTGAAATTCTTAAGAATTAACCAATTAGGAACATGCTGTCAATTACTGTTCATTACGGTAATTATCCTTTATGGGACCAGGGTGGAAATGACTACTGTACTTCTTTCGTAGAGTTGGTAAGCAAATCTGGCAAAGTTAATGCGAGATGCTGTTTATGTGTTTCTTACCTTCTACACTGTTAATTGTATTCTTTAACTTCCTAGCAGTTGCAAGGTTCTCTGTCAATGATTTTCTTCTCATTCCAGTTGAACTGGTGAATTCTGCTCTGGCTCCAGAGTTTAATAGTGTTTTGTGGGCACAATTCAATTATAAAAAGATGATAATTTCTTTAGCCAGATTTCTGAAGGTTTGATTGGTAGTAAAGGTACTCGTCAGCGTGAATATAGCTTTACGAACACTATAACTGAAATGGTACCATTCTTACGTCTGATCAAGGTTTTAAGGAAAACAATGCTGTCATCTGGTTTAACCTAAATTTGATTTTGATTTGTCGTAGGTCATTGAGGTGCTCATAAAATTCTCGATAAATAGGTCTCGATTAATACGTCATCAATAAATCTTTTTCAAATCTTTAGAAGTCTGTGATGTGAGCAATGCTGTTGTCTCATGTGCATGTGCATTGCAGCAACTACTGACAATCAGAGTCTCCCATGGCACCTTCTGTTTGAGTGTAGGAGTAGTTTATTTTCGTCAACACAAGTTCCACCAAACACAGGAAATCTGGTGATAATGTTTAAGGTGTCCTTTATGGAAACATTTGTTCAGAGTGATATTACATCAAATGACACTATGTCTTACCTAAGAGAATTCTTTTTAGTTCTTGCTATAGTCACTTGCTGTAAATTTGCTAAGAATAGAGAAAAAAACGAACTTTGACAGGTTTTATAATGGTGTAGTCGACTTGTTATTATTATTAATTAATTTTCTCTTTTAGATGTTGATATCATAAACAGAGAGGAAGGTGTACATTTTACATACAACAATGAAGGAAGACCTTCTGGCGAATGTTTTATTGAAGTAACCTCACCCAGTGATGTTGAAAGGTAAAATTTCACTAACAAAATTTTTGTTGTTTACAGCTTGACATTTGAAACTGATGGAAACCATTGTTTATAAAATAGTGATGGATAGGTCACCTGACATATGTAACAAAAACCTACCTACCATTTGGCATCTGAAACTGATGGAAACCATTGTTTATAAAACCAATAGTGATGGGTAGGTCACCTGACATATGTAACAAAAACCATCTCTCAGTAAACTTTTTTTTTAGCAGTGATGATTTGGTCATCCTTGAAAACTTGCTTGTTCACTGTTTTTTCACTATGCAAGTTTTTGTCAGGATTCTTCACTAATCATTTAGCCAGCCTTTACATGAAGTTTTCTTTTATAAAATTTATTTTGGTCCCTAAGCTAGTTATATATTATTAACATAGTTTCAGATGAAATAAAACTCAAATCGACCAAAAAATATTGCATTTTGCCATCAAATTGGTCATGTAATAATAATTCACATGAAACGAAGCTATTACGCATATGTACAAAGCTTTGTGTACCATACAAGGTACACCGCAACTGCACACGTCAAGGGGCTACCATATTTGTTTATATATATATATCATTCCTGATTTGTTTTTGTGTATAAAAACAGTTTATGTTTACTGTAAAGCTTGTGAAACAACCAACTTCGATACGTTTTGAGAATAACCTACTACAGCAACAATCTTTTGTATTGTACATACCCTGGAGCTAACCCCAGTAGAATAAATATAACAAAGCAGGATCTAGCAGTACACCAAGAAAGCTAAATCGGTGTATTACTTTGATAAAAACGGAAAACAACAATCTTTTGACTAACTCACTCTGCGATAAAACTACAAGGCAGCTAACAGCAAACAAAGAATTTGTTACAGATTGCCTTATGTTGCTTTAAAACACACCTTTTCCTGTATTTTACAATTATGAGTTCCTATTTACTTGTTTTTAATACTGCTAAAAAGCAGAATACAAATGTTGGTAGCAGTCATACACTTATGGTAAATAGTGCACACCATTTAGGACTTTGTAGTAATTTAAATTTCTGCAACATTTATATAGAAGCAGCTGATTAGTACTTAATTAGCCTAGCACATGCTGGTATGACTATCAAGTTTATACCTTAAAGGATTACTCATTTTTGTATTCTTGTATTTGTAAATTCTGACTAAATACGCAACAATTTATTACCTAAGAAAATTAACTTGAAGATATAATTTGTAAATAAATACATACAAAATTATCATTATTTTTAAACACTCTGATCTACAATGGAAGTTTCTTTGTATCAAACAAAAAAGGCTTGGTGAACTGCAGTTGTTGAAGTGAAGCTTTTCACAATTCTTTTGTTATGAAGTCACAAATAAACCAGTTAAATTTTATAACATTCCAACCATACTTATAACTTTGTGAGATTTTTTAAAAAATTGTCTTGTAATCTTTTTCTACCCAGGGAAATGAATACACCCGAATGCTTTGGTCCCTCCCACAAAATAAATTGTTTTGTTTTAAAAGCAAATTTTAATCGGAATGAGCTATTTTTAGAGCACTTGCACATGATAACGAGCACATGGGAAGGAGATACATTGAAGTAAAAGAAGCAAAACACTCTGAAATGGAGTGGGTTGTAAATCGCATGTCAAATTCTGATAGTGAAGTCACATCAACTGATGGTGTCATCAGACTGCGTGGTCTACCGTATGGGTGTAGCAAACAAGACATAGCAGACTTCTTTGCAGGTATGTCTCTAAGTTCTGGTCGTTAAGTCTGTGCTATCTCTGTTTCTTATTGTCTCACCTACCCAGAAATTAAAAGTTTGTAAAACTGATTGTGGCACCATCAACGGGTAGTAGATTATCTGAATACGCCACTATGTCATCAGGATTTAAAATTTGACTTTACAAATATATTGGTATTGGTTCAGAATCTGAAAAAAATATTATTGGAATTAAATTTTTTTTTAAATATTTTGTTTTTGGTGAAATTCCAGAGTCCAGTTTAAAAGATTTTAATAGTTTTCGTAAGTACGGAGTGTATAATATGATTTTGGGTTACTTGGCTTCAAGCAAATTTAGAACTATATGTGAACAAGCCTTTTTGACATCAACAAACATCCCCTCTACAACTGTTAGTATGTCAGCATGTAATCCATGTCTATGTATGTATAATTGTTAACATTCTTCTTCTTTGGGTTGGTTTAAGGGTTGCAGATTTGTCCTTACGGGATAACCATAACTATGGACCAGGATGGAAGGCCTTCGGGGGACGCTTACGTAGAGTTTGCTACACCAGAGGATGCAGAGAAGGCTATGGGAAAACATAAAGAAAAAATCGGGCACAGGTGGGATATAAAAATGGTTGGACGGTTTCGTTTGGTTGGTTTTCTTCTTATTCTGATTTTCCGTCCCTCGTACAGTTTGTTCTAGGGTTGCTCTGCCTAACGGGTGAGTAAGGGTTAACCCATATGTAACAGTCATAATACAAGGTGGCCACTCCTAAAATCTCCTAAAAAAAACTAAAATTTGAACTCAAAATATTGATTTCTGCTAAAATCTCCTAAAATTGTTTAATGGTAACATCCGTTTTTTTTTTTTTAAACATTAACTTTTTGTTATTACATTTTATGTGACAAAAAAATTCGCATGTGTTTATCTTGGAACAGGACTTACGAACTATATTTACATAATTACTGCAATTTAAAAAAACCCAGCTCCTCTGACATCCAAAAAAAGGAAAGGCTTGATTATTACTAACCTCATTTCCTTCTAAAATGGTTTTTATACGTTTCTTAGTGTTTTCTCCTAAATTTAACCCAAAAACCTCCTAAATTCTCCTACAATCTCCTGAAATTACGAATTTTTAAATGTGTAGCCACCCTGTAATAGATAGGGCTAAATTTTTCGCATTGAGTGGTGAAGAAACAACACTGTAGTCTGTGTGTCCAGGCAGAATAAGTCCTCGTTAGCCTGCCCCCAAAAAAGTATTTCAAGCGAAACAAAACATTTCATATAAACTCTTTATTTGATGTCTAAATCAGCCATTGTTATTCCATGAATTTCTGATTGTTTTAAATATTTTTTTTAATTTTAACATTGGTACATTGTATTGTTTATTAAAATTTCGCCACCAGAACAAAATTTTGGGTTTGTTTATTTTGTAAGTAAAGTGATATTTGAATTTGCTCACACTCAAACAAACGTCTTAAATAATTTTTTTCTTTTTTCAATTGAGGGCCCACCCTGAATGTATCAAATTTTTTTAAACAAAACAAAGCTAAATTGAGAGTAACACAAAAAATACTTATAACAGTATAAATTTTTTTGATACAACGTGGTTTCTGTAACCATATGGTGTGAAAAATATTACTCATTTCACAATTAAATCAAAAAATATTTGTTTGTTTTTTCCACCCTAAAAACACAATCCATTTATGTGAGTTCAGTTTTTATTTATTATTTTGTCAAGCTGCTTTGCCGAGGTGTGAGTATCTCTTTGATTTCTTTTTAATACGTTCTCATCTGCCGTTATAAAAACACCAAAACACGTATTTTTCTGAATACCCCACAAACGCTTTTATAATCCTTGTTCTGTACTAGTATTGCCTGCCTCTGTGACGTGTGCCCACGCGTCTTTAGGCAATTTTGCTATATATTGCTATTTATATTGCTATATGTTCCTCCAAGTTGTGAAAGTAAATTGAGAAGCTATGCACTGGTTACTTTATCCTTGAAGCAAAGCATATGTTATATAATTGATAGAAAGTTGAAATACGACAACTGTGGAATATACTGAGAATTATACTCTAAATATACACTGTTTTACTTGCGTTTATTCTATTGTATTCACGCGCGTTGTCTTTATTTTGCAGATACATAGAAGTGTTCCGAAGTTCTAAATCAGATATAAAATACGTAGTGGGCAGACCGAACAATTTTAAACCGCAGTTAAATTTAAGACCAAGTCCGTATGACAGACCGCAGCACTTTGGCGGAGGCTCGAGGCAAGTGTTAAAAACTTCTTTTTCGACAAAGTGTAACGTTTAGAAAAATCTATTTTTGTCTTGTTTGTTCTGTCAATCATGAGGTAAGACTTGCTAAACCAGTTTTAAAAAAGAGTTAAATCGTGCTGGTTAAAGAAGACGTGTAAAAGAAAAAAATTATAACAAAATTGGTTAAACTGTAAATCGAAAAAGAAAAAAGGAGATTTTTCGTCTCTGTATACATTCGTTGCATAATTTTGATTGGCTAGTAATTTAATCGTGCTTGGTTTTAATTGGGTAATTATTTAATTATGGCAACGGAAGAGTTGTGTTTAATTTGTTGGTGAGTATAAAAATGTTGGGACTTGTACTGTTTATTTATTTCTGCGCAATGTTGTGCTTGTTTGTGTAGAGTAGAGACGGGTACAGTTTGGTGTAGTTGTGTCTCTTTTTTCCGACCACGCTCACTGGTCCGGTGGCGAATCAAAAACTACTTTAGATAAAATTGTCAAAAAGGCACTTGCAGAGTATTTCCTCAAAATTTAAATAACTTTTATTGGCCATACGAAACAGATTCGAAAGCTTTTCTAATAAGTACGGTAAAATATTCACAATGATAACCAAAGACGAGACTTTTAAGCATTGTTAAACGAAATTGATTTGAACATCTAAAATTTTGAGGTATAGTTCGAACTCTAGAATAATCTAATAAAAAAATGTCCATAAAATCGTCTTGTTTGGCATGATTAAAATAGGAGGCTTAGTAAGTTAAAACTCGCAATCTTAAAACTCTGAATGTTACAATACCCGCGAACATTTAACCTACTAAATATGCATTTGTTTTTAGTGATGCTTCTACATCCTTTAGTGATTGTGAAAATACTAAATACTAGAGAATATATCTGGTTTATCCAGGTTGTCATCAGCGATATGGCATTTATATTGTGTTAACGTTAAATTGACCTTTTTCTTTCATAGGGCTCGAGGTCGAGGCGGCATGGGACTTGGTCCCAGTGGTTTCAGTTCAAGCAATAATTTTGGTTCTAATTACGATGGTGGTTCACGCAGTTCACGAGGTGGTAGAGGTGGACCCATGCGTGGCGGCAGATCGGGCGGGATGGGCGGCATGGGAAAGACGGACGTGATTAACAGCAAGACCGGTCACAGCGTTCACATGAGAGGTTTACCTTTCGAAGCGACCACTGCTGACGTGTTGAAATTTTTTGCGCCCTTAAATGTCGTGGATGTCCGTATACTTTACGAGCCGAGTGGTCGCGCGAAAGGAGAGTGTGACGTGGATTTCGCTTCGCATGAAGACGCAGAGATGGCGATGAATAAGGATAAACAGAATATGGGTAAGAAAAGGATTTTCACTGACGGATTTTGTAAATGCAGTTTAAATTATACCATGTGGTCAGGATTAACCTTTCGAGAACATCTTCAAGTCAACTCATTCAACAGAAATGAAGGTCTCTTGATTGTTTTTCTATCATACATAATTTCCACAAAATTGGCGAGACGGATACTGAAAAAGGAGAGAAGAGTCTCTCCTTTTTCAGTTTCTTGTCGCTTTTACTTGTAGCTAGCAATCCCCCTTTGGTTAGCCGTTCAACTGCGCAGGTGCAGATAAGGTGAAGGGAGGAGGGTTAGTTTTGGTGAACAGATGAACTGAGTGTATTTTAGTGATTAACATTAAAATTTGATGAAAAAAACACACCCACCTAGCCTGCTGTTAGAAAAACACGTCGTTTCACTATTTTGTTAACTTTAGGTCGTCGCTACATCGAGTTGTTTTTGAAGTCCACGTTCAATGGTATGGGAGGCGGTGGCGGTGGCAGCGGATGGTCTAATAATAACAACGACATGCAAAGAGGTGACTTATCCCTTTGAAGTCTTTTTGCACAGCGAGTACCTCTTCTTAGCAGCAGTTTTACCCTTGTTTCGTTTGTAATATAACCGACTCGTGTTGCCACTTTCCGTGTGCACTCGTTGCTGCACCCTGTTTTCTGTATTGACCCCAAAAACATTTCAATCCGATTTTGTCCCAACAACTAAAATTATGGATCCTTTACGTTGATTTTATTTAATTTAATTCGTAACCCTGTCTATGTTTTAGGTGGAGCACCAATGCCCTTAATGGGTCGCAGAGGTAATATGGGAGGCGGTGGCTATGGCGGTGGTTATAACGCAGGTAGAATGCAAGGCGGTGGAAATAACGCATATTCCAGCCAACCCGATAACTACGGTGGACAAAATGATGCATATGGAGGAAATTACCAGTCTTTCAGTGATAATGTTATGTACCCCAATGTGCCATCGGCTGGAGGAAACTTTTACAACATGTGAATAAAAAGAATTCCGTATTTCACGGCATGGTTGTTTTAGAACATGGCATCAAGTACCACTGGAGCAAATTAGAAGTACAATTCTGATACGAATGTGTATATATTTAACGCTTTAGAACAGCATTTGTAAGGGAGATGTTTTAGTTACTGAAGGGACGAAATCGAAATGTTCTTATGCTGGGTTTGTTTACCACCTTTATAGTATTTTGAATTGTGCGAAGAAATATTACCCAGGGATGAGCGCAGCTACGGCGGTAAATATTTAGTTAGCGTGCTCTTCTACTCAGAGGTTTTAGTTTTTATGTTAAGGTCTGTTTTATGACTAAAAACAATAGAGGGTGAACATATTTTGTTTGTAGTTTTTTAAGTTCTTCATGACGTTTTTCAAAAAGAAATATCAAAAAAAATATTTGAGTAGTGTTTTTAAGCAGGCGATACACGTTCCAATTTGTCGAATTCGTCAAGTTTGGTCGTGTGTCAGCCTTTTGTGATTCAATTTGTTGAATCCAAATTGCTTTCAGATTTCAAAGGTTGTACATATTCTACATTACAACCAATCAAACTCAAATCAAATAAATTGAAATTCGACGAATTAGATCAAAAAAGGGTTGTATACGATTAAATTTATCGAATTTGATAAATAGAATTGGACAAATTAAATCGTGTATCGCCCGCTTTAGGTATTAATTCGCAGTGACTCTTGAGCGGTGCATTTTCATTTCTATCAGATAATCCTGACAGTGAATCCTACGAATTGCCAGACTTAATTTTATCGTATGGCAATCTATATCCAAAATTCTTATAACGAAAAGTTGCATCTCTTTGCAGAATAATTTGTGCGATTTAACATGTAACTCTTGCGAAATTTTGTACATAGTAAAACCTCTTGTAGAAGAGATCTTTTATAGCAGATACCTTTCTACAAGCACTTCACAGGCCTCATGTGGCAGACATTTTATAGCGGCCGTTTGGAGGTCCAAACACCCCTAGAACTGATATTTCTGTAGGGGAAATACCTATTTGTATCAAATATTTCTGGTGAGCATTCTGTTTATCTTAAGGGGACTGATTTTCGCTACAACTGATGTAGTTAAAGTAAGTCCTCGTTATTTCGCGAAAAAAATATTTCGATGATATTTTTCTCTTACGTTATATCGTTGGCCGTATGTACGTGTTATAAAACAAAGACTGTTAAAGTAAAATAGACCTTTTTGCTGATAGTGCTACCATTTTTAAAATTTAGGACTTCACAATACAGTATGGGAAAATCAGGGTATCTCAAATCAAAACAAACCTTAGCGAAGGTAGCCACTTTTAATATTTACTATTAGACCTCAGGTAAATCGGAAGGAAAAATTAGTTATTTAAGAAAATAAAGAATAAAACCCAAACTTTCGCGAATGTCGCAACCAACATTTTTCTTGCATTTTTTATTTATTTTTAGTGTCTATATTTTCGTTCAAGGATTCATTGACTTAAGTTTTGTTTAGTTTCAAGCCTTTTTCGGGCTATATGAAACAACTTGTTTATCTTTTGAAGTAAGGGATAACATGAGATTGTCGGAATTTGAAACACAGCATTCGATTTTACTATACACTACACCGATAAAGAATTTGGAAGAAATATAAACCAAAGTGGAAAGAACCTCTATGTAGCGGACACCACACTATACAATTGTGTCCCGATAATTTCCGCTATAGATAGGATTCACTGTAGTAACGTACTGAATGTCTTCCCATTATCTGCATATACCAACCTTGTCCCCAGGTCTCTTCTACCTGTGTTGTTCTGATGATGGCGCAGTATCTGAACCTAAATTTCATAGAATTTTTTCCTCGAATTGTAAATAATAAAAATTCGCGAGAACTAAAGTTCGCAAATAGTAATCTCTTAATTTCAAGCTTCGCAAAAATTTTCGAAACCGCAAAATTTATTCCCTTAAGGTGGTTCCCCTAGAAAAAATTTCTAAATTTCAAGAATTGTCATTTAGCTGTTTTCTGACAGCAAATTCATCTTAGAATACCGTGGCAAGTAGTGCTTATGACAAATTTAGATTTTTATTGCGCATTCTGCCACTTTTTCCAACCAACTGCAAATATAAGTGCATAGCAACGCCCATAGCAACCATTTTGGCATTTTTAGACAACTTTCTTGCCCCTCCGTCGATGTTTAATTCCTTGCAATAGCTAGATGATACTTTAGGGCCTCCTAAGACAATATATGACAGTTCTGAATATTAAATGAGGTGTTCCACATGAAGTCAGAAAGCTGTCTTAACGACGCACCCTCCGAAGTGAACTCTTCAGAGTTTACTCGTCATCAATGTCTTAGGTATTTGGTGCTTTTCAGGTCGAAATAGTGCTGGCGTACACCTTTTGTCGATCCACAAGTCAAGAATGTCCATAAAATAATCTTTAAACAAGTTTTTTTGCCGTTTAAGTTCGGAATCCACGCGAAACAAGAATTCTCAAGATCGAAGCACCCACGCTTTACAATTTCTTCTGTGGATGCAGGCATTAGTACCACCTAGTGTTTAAACGAAACCGATTTTCAAATCGAAGTTTTGTCTTTCAGTTATTTTGTCGAGATATTGCCTGTTTCGCCCTGTTTTAGCTTTTCTGTCGTCCAAAAAACACCGCATCAGTTCTCTGGAAGACAAGTCAGCCTTGCGAAAATGCGCTTCGCTTAATCCATACACGTGACCCTTGAGGAACAAAAAAGCGGCCAAAAAGGCGCTTAAAATAACGCATGTTATTCAGTTATTTGGTTAGGCGTCGAGCAGCAAAATGTCATATTTTGCCTATACTTCTCCTAGCAACGGGTAACCATGGCAATCAATCAATGAAATTTTTGACTTAATTTTGTGGTACCGTCACATACTATGATATCCTCATCAGGTATCTTCAGAAAAGACAATCCTCTGCGATATAGTTTTTTTTCTAGGGGAACCGCCTTAAGGCAGATGAAAAATTAATGCTGCTGACAATACAAAAAAAGGAATGTAGGCAAACTAGCTTCGTCCCCAGAGCTCTTTTACGTATCATATATTATCACACAGGCAAGGAAGAGTCCTGGGAAGTTTGTAGAAATTCCAATAATTTTTTTTAATATACTTTCTTTTGTTTCCATATGGTGTAGTCCTTGATTTTAATATATGTACATACTAACGTGCTTCTCCCTTCGTTACTAGGTCTCGTTCCAAGAGGTGTCATTCAGCTCTAAAGCACAGTTTTTTCGTCTACCGTAAAATGAAGACATCACGTAGCTGTTGTTTTCAAATCCGTTGTGCAATGTAGTATGTAATTGATCAACAATTTTATCTAAGCGATGGAGATCGTTTGGATCGTAATTGAGCGTAAACAACTCCCTCCACCGTAGGTGTTTTTCGTATTTTTCTTTATCATTAGCAGCGTATTTAATGTACTCTGCAAGAGACTTTGCGCTATGGAAAGATCGTGCTTGTATAAACGATCCAGGGATTACAACTTTCTCGTCGTACTTTCGACCACCCAAAACAATCGGGACATTCCCTCTGAAAATGGCGTCCCAATACTTCTCAGTGATGTAATCGTCACAAAAGCTGTTTTCAAACGCTATCACAAATTTATACTTTTGTAACTCAGCCTCGCATTGGTAGCTGTCTTTCTCGCATCTTTTGGCTTGATTGAACTTCACTGAGCACCTTCCATAGATGTCTATTGGTAAGTATTTTAAAAGAGCTGTGATGAAATTATCTCGACGATGTCCGCAATTACTCACAACCCATGCCACTAACAATGGTTTACTTTCGAAAGGTATATCAATACCATGTTGTATTTGCCTCACTTTCAATTTCATTTCATCATTTTGATGGATACCATCTTCTTTTCGCTCATAATACCCATAAGGAGCAAAAATATCCGAGTTTCGCAGCGGAGTGATTGTTAAGTTAAACAAATGGTCAAACTTCCCATTTATTAAGTTTATTGTATTATAAGGACTTTCTTTATTATAGTACGCCCATAACTGACCGCGGGATCGTGACAAACTAACCTCACGTAACAGTCTAGGTCCGGGCATATCTTTTACATGAAATATTATCACACGATACGTTTTTATCCAACGAATAAGGTAATATTTTTTCATCTGAAACCTTTCTTTCTTGCTTTTTCCTTTCCCTGCATAAATTCCACCGAAATGTTTCTGGTGGACTACACAACAAGCCTGTCGAAGCGAAGAAACATTGACGGATGAAGTAAAAAACAAAATTTTCAATTTTTCGTCGTCTTTGTAGTTCGTTTTAAACTTTTCTCGACACGTAGGACAAAATTCTTTAGAATATACACGTA
This sequence comes from Hydractinia echinata, assembly GCA_030067915.1. Taxonomy (NCBI): domain Eukaryota; kingdom Metazoa; phylum Cnidaria; class Hydrozoa; order Anthoathecata; family Hydractiniidae; genus Hydractinia; species Hydractinia echinata. Next base: position 927,305 of record JASGCC010000111.1, on the reverse strand, counting down.
AGAAATACGCCGTAGATATATTCACGACTAATCTATACATAATAACGACGCCGATAGCGACAATGAAGATATAAATACGGCGTCCATGAAATATACCAATTCGCCGTGTCATTTTGCGGAAGTAAAACAAGTTTCTCAAAAATTAGATAATAAATGGCGTATGTGTTCTGATTGCTTGTCTTTTACTAATTTATATTTGACTGCAGAGTTGAATAATACTGTATTCATATATAGTTTTCTGTATCCACACATTCAATCGTGCTTTTCATTGTGGTTTTTTATTTGAATATAAAAATCAAGCTACGTGGATGCATAATTGACGTAACGGTGCACATCAGCGATATTAATTTTCGCGCAGACTAATTTTCGCGTATAGGTATTACACATATTTTCGCGAAATCACATTTTCTAATCATGGAAAATAACATAAGCAAATGTTAAAGGAATTTGCAAATAGTGGAATTACTCATAGAATTTTCTGGAAAATTTATCATCGCTAATGTTCATTTTTCGCGAAGACTTAATTTTGCGAAATTAATTAAAAATCGCGAAGGTAATCTAATTGCAATAGACTCACGAATAAACAGTTCACACATTGCTACACGAAGAGCGCTGGGTACAAGGTTGGGCGTCTATATAAATTAAACCATTATTTTGTTATAAAATATATTTATTCCCATTGTCAATTCAAACATATTATACATCTCAGTAAAATGATTACATCAAAAATGTTAAAAAGCACAAAAGTAAAGATAGACTAGAAATATGATTAATTAACCTTCTTCATCAAAGACTAAAAATTCTCGTCCCCATACTTCCCAGAAATAAATGATAAAAACTAGTACCAGTCTTCTATCCTTAGTTCCCTAATTAATTCTGAAAATCACAGTACATACACTAAACAGTCACCGCAAAATACAAATAATTTAAAACTAAAAAAAATCGTTGGATATGATGATTATCATTGTTAGTGTTGAATTTTTTTATTATTTTTATTTTAATGTTGTCTTTTGTAGAATATTACTCTACCGTTACAGACTTTGCTAAATTCCTCGGGAAGTCCACCTAAAAGTAATGAAAAAATCATTTGAACCAACAACAACAGTTTTTTTAAAATTTCTAGCTAGTATATAAGAGTAGTTTTTAGTAATTTTCCCAAATGATAAAAGTAATAGAAAAACTACTTCACCCTAGAGGAGTAAGCGAATCCTAAAGGACTGAAAATGTTTTATAACCCCTCAATTTAGCACACTTTTTATAAGCCGCGTCTAACAAAGTAAAAACTTAACAGTGTTTTTTCGAAAACACGTGTTGACAAAAGGGCTACTGATTAGACTTTAAATATGTACCTTATTCGCACTAATTTTTGTGCGTACTAATTTCCCCGCAAAAAAAGTTTAATGAACGAATTTAGTACAAAAACAAAGAAACAGAACGATGGGTGTTTTAAGCGTCAACTTTTTAAACAGTTTACATAAAGAATTTTATTTTTTCCTTATTTATGAGGGAAATTGAATTTTTCCCTAGATTTGATACGCACAAGTGAACAGGGGTTAACATGTAGCTGCAACCCTCTAATCTTGTTGAGCCTCATTATTTTAATTTTTTTTTTATATATTTATTTTTATATTTGTATAGTCGATTTAAATCAGTTCTTAACTATTGTAAAAATGACTTTAGATAATGAAAGAAAGAGAGAATGCACGAAATAAGCTCATGTCAATATTGCGTAAAAATTCACCCGCTCGAAATATTTTACGAATAAGGTATTTAAATAATTAGGACACAGTACATTGCCAGAAGAATATATCAAAATCATGGGAACAAGAAAAACAAAAAACAAACAGTAGCTTACGTCGTATCCTCTTAAAACAGCTAAGTGAAATGAAAGAAGTTGAAGCGGGATGACTGTAAGAACACCAGCTAAACAATCTGGTACTGTTGGAATCTCCAAACTGGCAAAGCCATGTTTTTTTGTTTCTTCATCCCCTTTGGAACAAATGATAATAGGTCGACCTTTACGAGCAAGCACTTGTTGCAATGCGTTCATACATTTCTAGAAAAGAATTTACGTACAAGTCACACCCCAGCAAGGATTGCCTGGAAATAAGATGGGTCACAACCATACGCACACTACCTGTTATTTACAAAATATTTAGACATGACATTTGAAAAAAAATCGAAAGATGACTTAAATTTACCGTCCTGAGCAAATTTTTTCTGAATGTTCATCTCCAATTATTTGTTTATTTTTCAGGTTTTTTAAATAAAGGAAAAACAAAGTTCAAAACACAAAACTACTTTGCTGACACTGGTTATGGTTGCACCAGTGTACCTTATGAAGTCCTAAAGTAAAGCTGTTGACAAATGTGTATCCGTGATTCTTAGCACATGACAGCAGACTATTAACTGAACAAGGACAGATAAAAAGGCAAGCTCACGTCATAAGTTTTATCCTTTAATGCTATCATCAACACTGGCATGTCTTTATCAACCAAAGCTAGCGGACCGTGTTTTAATTCTCCAGCTAGAATCCCCTCTGAATGCATGTACGTTATCTCCTTGACTTTCTAAACAACAACAAAGCAGATACCTAATGCGTCAGTATCGAATCCTTGATTTGGCTAAAAGTCAAAATCGGAAGAAGAAAGAAACTTACCAACGCGCCTTCTAAACAGGTTGCAAACTGGTAACCACGACCCATCATTAGCAAGCTCTTTTGGTTACAAATGCGTTCGGCAATTTTGTGAATTTCCTCATCTAACTTTAAAACCTCAGATACTTTTTCTGCAATGAAGAAAAAAAATTGGTACTACCCAGGATAGCCTCTTTAGTTCCTGTTGGTACTGATATCTATTAGAAGGGGGGGGGGGGGGGGGGGGGTGCATTCAAGCTCCTATGTAAACTACGAAATGTGTGCAAGCACATCAGATATTAATCTTATTCTGACATTCCGCACTGGAGGCGATGGCTCAACTACAAGGCCACCAGTCAAGAAAGTGTTGACAACAGATTTCTTGTACATCTCTTCACTTAAATAATTCCATGGGGAAAAGAGAAACCACACAGCTTAATCCTGCAACCATTGATATTGAAGACTCGGATATGAGTCTACCAATTTTATATACATTATAAAAAAGCTCCAAAGACATTATACATTTATTTAGGTAAGTGAAATTCTGATGTTCTGCATTACCTGGGAATATTTTTAAAGATTGTATGATATCTCGAACACGGTCTTGTTTAGAGATTCTATCTTCAGCCATCATCACTCCGAACATTACAAGAGCAAGAAACTGACTGGTATAGGCTTTCGTACTGGCCACACCGATCTCTGGTCCAGCGTTGATGTGAACACCACACATTGTTTCACGAGAGATGCTGCTTCCTACTGTGTTTGTGATACCAACAAGAAGCGCACCACGAGATTTACAGTATCGAAGAGCCATCAGGGTATCAGCTGTTTCACCTGTAAACAGAAAAATGAAAATAAGAAATAGAAAAGTCACAGAAAAGTTGTTATAAGAGACTTACGTAAAAGGAAAAGCCTTTCGAACTTATTTTTGCTACGTCCATAAATCCTTAACACGACATGTAAAGGTGAACATACACTTTAAATTAACACAGACATGACCCTGCGATGTAACCCCCTGAGAAGTATTAAATTTCGCACCTGACTGACTTATGAAGAAGCATACATCATCACGAAAGATGGGTGTGTTTCTGTCTAAAAAATCGCTGGCTAGTTCAACCATAACTGGCAACTCAGTTAGTTCTTCCAAAAGTTGTCTGGTCTAAAAAATAAAAAATAATATTTACTTTAAATGCAAAGTTTAGCATAGGCTGCTCGGTGCTTAACACTTCCATGGGAAATCGTGATGAAGTCAGAATAATAAAATCATGATTCTAGGACATTCCAAGTAATTTTCATTTTTTCTAGGACAAAAGCTATTGATTTTCCATGCCAATTTTGGGACAAAACTGTTACTCATGCTGAATGTCTAGGAATTTCAGGATTTGAGAAAACAATTTTATTTGATTACTTATCAAAATTGAATTACTTTCCAGGAAAAAATCAGGACATCTTCAACATTTTGTCAAAATTCCATAAATTTCTAGGATTTTCTAGAAAGAATTTATTTTTTTATAACGGTGATCACCATGGAAACGATGAAGCAAAAGTGTGAACGAGAAAAAAAACATCCACAGTTATTAATTTAGATTCTCAAATTCTGCAATTTTAATAAAAATGTGCTTATTCGCAATCTTCCCAGTCCTTTTGCAAACGTCAATTCTGCAACGAATTTTTTGTAACTTTCGCGAAATTAAATTCTCACAAATAGTTTTTAGTCTAATTCGTGAGAATAAATTTCTACGGACTTTCTAATAAGTTGATTCGCCACAAAAAACCAACATTTAAATATCAGTTTATCCAACAAGTAATTGCAAACTACGCATATTAATTGACCTATGCGATTCAGTGCTACAGGGGCGGATCCAGTGTAAGTCAGCGCCGTCATGCGATTGACATAAATTTTGCTACAGGGTTAAAAAAACATTAGGGTACCGTGGTTTCTCGGCCCTACGACCTGAAAACTTTGCTTTACGGACCTTTTTCTTCTGTGACTGAGTTGGTGGATACGGCAAAAAGCGACTGACTTCCGATCGATTTTAATGCAATTTAATTGGCTGGTTGGCCGAAATAACGTTTACGGTATTCGAAGTGTGGCACAGCATGTATTTTCCAATAATCATTGAATTTTAATACAAAAGTTACAATTTACAAAATACAATTTTTCCTTTACTGAGAAGGGGTATTCGTAAAATATAATATGGAAGAAATATCTGAATTTGGTCGATTCGCGAAAATAGACTCTCGCGAATTCTATAAAATTTTGCGAAAAAAAGTTTAAAAACCATTAAAAGTAGTTCCCATAAGTTGTAACCAGATAACATACCGCAACAGCACTGTGGTAGCTTGTTCCACATGCTATGAAGATTAACCGACGACACCGCTTGATATAATCCATGTGAGACACTAACCCTCCAAGAATAACTTTATTTTGTTCAAAGTTGACTCTTCCACGCATCGTATTGTAGACACTCTCTGGTTGTTCCATGATCTCCTTTTGCATAAACGTACTATAACTTCCTGTGAATAAGTCAAGAAAATAACTGTCAAGTTGACCACACTATTATGTAATCAAGACCTAAACACAAGACAGAAAGGAGTTCTGATCCACTACTTTGGATGAGTAGAGATTGTGCTAACATGCAAAAAGAATTAATCAATTCACCCTGTCATGGCTCAAGCAGATAGCTACTACTCAACCAGGATGCCATTCTGGAAGTGCCTTTTTTTCTCAGGTCTAATTACAGTCTTAAACCATATCGACAATTTATTACAGTTTCATTTAAGTATATTTAGACAGAAGTATCAAAGTTTCAGCCGATCAAACTTGTACATTCTTCCCTATCATCATTTTATCATTAACTAACCTTTCATGAGTTCTTGAATTTCAATCTGCAATGTCTGCACATCACGAGTAGGTGGTGTCGAGTTGTTCATGCGTGCAATTTGAAGATCTGTTGAGAATAAAAAGTATAGTATTAAAATTAATACAACAATGTTTAATCGATTGGTGTGGAGGTGAAAAAAAATTAAGCGTGAGATAAGAATTATCTCAAAAAAAAAAATCTAAACTTAAAAAACCTTCCTCTTTTAAGTGTCCTGCTTGATTGATGTTTTTAGCTTTGGACTAATAACTATTAGCAAAAAATTTGAACTTGGCAAAAACTTACTTCCATTTTTGACCCATGCAAGATCACCATCTTCAAGAAATATAACTCTCTTTGTATGCTCTACAATTGCACTAAATAAAAGAAGACCATGTCAGTAACTTTATACTACAAGTCTCAGGGGAGACTTCCTACTATCCTACAAATTAGGAAACATGCCGCAAGAGTTTTATGATTCGATTAAGATCGTCTTGAGAACTGTTTCAACACTATTGTCAGAGAAGGAAAAAAACAACTAACAGCATTCCAACAGATAAAATTGTACCTTGCGTCTGAAGCAAAGAAATACTCAATGCCAGATTCGTCATCGGCAACACAAAAGTTTTGAGTAGTGGAAGAATATTCAATTGTTGATCTTTCATCTGATGCAAGTTCTAAATTAGCCAAGAGTTTACATTTATAAAATAATGCAGATGACTTGAAGCGGGTATAGTAAGATTTTACACTATAGTGTGATCATTTTAAAATATGGTAATAATGCTGGGTAGCTCCACTGATTCCATAAATTATGCCTTGTTTATCATCTTGTATGTTTGATGAAAACAACATCAACACAAAAAGATATAAATTTGAAATAATGTTGTTTATACCTGTGGGACATTTTTGACTTGACAGTACGGGTATTTGGTCAACAGTTATAGGTTTGTCGCTTTTTACACCTATCAACAATGGACTTCCTCTTCTTGTAGCTACACATTGATTTGGAAATTGACAGCTCTTAAACACAAGTGCAAAAGCACCTTCCTAAATATAGAAAATGGCACGAAATATTTCATAGTTTGATACAAGTTGTATGTAAGTAAGTAACAGGAAGTTTTAATGTCCTTAAGGACATCCTAACAGCTGATTCTTCATTCCCTTCAACTGTAACTATATTACATTCTTGCCTGAAATGCAAACAGCATTGTTGTTACTTGCTTGCCTGCCTGCCACACAAGTCAGCTTGCAGTCAGTAGATGGCACCAAATGGGCTGACAACACTACATTTTAAACTGCGCTGAAGTGAGGACTCGAACCTGAAACCTTATGATTACAAGCTGAATGGGTCACCACTACACCATCTTCACATGCGTGTAGACATGCTTGAGATGAGCTTATAAGCATAAAAACATCATCGATATTGAAAAAGGTAATTTAAACTGTGATTAAGAACTTACTGGAAGACATTTTAAGGTTATAACACTGGGTTTAAAAAGATTGCTTTCAAGTTCAGGATGAGGAAAAAGAGTTTTAAATAAAAAAAATTATATAAATTAAAATAAAAGCAAACAAGTTTATGATAGTCTTTTATTTCTCAAACATTATGCTGATTTTATTTTTCATATGCTTGTGCCTATGGAAAACCGAAAAAAACACAGATAACTCTCATTAACACTTCGTTTTTCACAGCTTTCTACATTTTTCATATAGATATAGAATAGAATAGAAAAACAATATTTTTCTGTTTTTGCTTCCAGGAAAACGTTAAATTAACTTTACACACAGGAAGAAAAACTTATTGCACAAATAGGTTTCAGTTCTCAGTTTTTCATTTGATTCTGCAAAATACACCAGGTTTCACGATAATTGGCTAAAAACGTACCAGTTGTCGAATAACTTGCTCCACTAGTTCTTGAAAAGTAAGTTTACTTTTGTTATCACTTTTCATATCCCGATCATAAAGAAATTTTAAAAGTTTTGCAATGACTTCAGTATCTGTTTCTGATTCGGTGAAATAACCTTTCTTTGCCTAAAAATAAAAATGAAACAATACCGAAACATTAACAGAAGATTAAATTCTACAAGTCAAACAAGTCAAACAAATTGTTATTCTATACATATTTTCCTAACATTGTACAACAGGCTTTTAAAACCTTTTCGTTTAGCATACTATGATGAATCAACTAAGTACCGGCCTGATTATAAATTTTCGTCTTAGGTACTTATTTTAAGAGGGTAATCTTGTGGCAACATTGCCCACTAATGGAGATTAATAATCCGGCTTTTTAGGAACATTTCGGAACACGTGCAGGGGGCTTTTTAGGAACATTTAGGAACACGTGCAGGGTGCTACATTGGTCAACCTTCCTTAAAATTTGGCATTTCGTATGTGCTATGAATAGCATGCCTTAATCAATTTGTGTGTGTTGAATGTGTGTGCATCGGCTATCGTACACACCTCCTGAAAAGCCTGAAACAACTCTTTAAACAAAATATGATAAACATCTTGTTCCTTATCTGTACCCTTACCTGTACCCCTTGTTTCTTACTTTTTCTTTGTTTTTCAGTACGCTAAATCTCCTCGTATTAAAAAACACATTTAAAAAAATAAAAATTAAACAATGCTAGATTTTATAAAATATTAATTTCCAAATATCTAGAAGTTTTAGGACTTTACAAAATATTAAAAATAAAATATTCCCATCACTGTTTCTCTACCTAAGGTGGATTTCTCCACCAGACTTACCAAGTATTGTTTAATGTCCTTGTAATTTGTTATGATACCATTGTGAACAACAACAAATTCTATGAGAAAGATTGCAATGACAAATTTGAATTTTTTAAAAAACTTTGCAGATGTAATGTGCCACGTGTGGTTGTGAACGACTGCTGATCAAGTCCTGCTCACTACAACACAGAATCTTAACAACACATTCAGTACTGCTCCTTAGCATTCCTTAAGGTGACGGCATACGGTGACGGTATTGTATCAAAAAATCGATTTTTTTTTATTAGCCATTTCTACAAAAGAAACGACGATCTTTCCAATGGTGAAAGTATTTATTTATTTTTCGAAAGGGAATATTCACTTTATCCAAATAACTACTTTTTTTTCTGATCGGTCTTTCACACCTCAAATTGAATAAGAATTAAGAGTGAATGTTTTTAACACTTATCATCCTCTTGAGTATAACTTTTAAAAATAAATTATATTTCCTTTCCGAAAAGAAATGACCATCTGAAAAAACAAACACCTCAAATCTTTCAGTTCTAAAAATGTATGCCATCCTGTTCTGTTTCTGTAAGTCACAGAAAAATGTTAAACGACTTAGAAAGTTCTATTTCTATGGTATTCTCAGTCACGTCTTTGCGAATAATAAAATTTAAAAGGACAACCTTCTGAATATTCATCGCCTCGGAAGTGTGAGAGTATCACCATCATTATGAGTATGCTTGAAAGGTGTGATATTTTAAAAAAACTTTAAAACACTTTTTCGTAGTGTTTTTTACATTTTTACATATTACATTTCAAATCTCTTTTACAAAACTACAAAAAGATCTACAAGGGAGAGAGTGCTACTGTGCTGAAGCCAACGTGTTTATCTAAAAGCGATTTTTTTTTATTTTCAAAAAATCAACGATTCTCTAGATATTACATCTTAAAGACGAAAAAAAAGGCTTTTTTAGAAAAAGTAAAATAAATCAAAAACGGGGACTTTAAAAAATCGTTTTTACACACATCTATCACGATTCTAAAGAACATCGAATGAGATTTGGAACCGAAGTAGTTTTGTAAATGAAGTCACTTTTTTGAAGGTATGGTGTGTTTCAAAAATGTCTCTGTACTTTTCACGAGTTAAAAAGTTTCAAATTATTTTTATACCATTTGATAGGTGTTTAAAAATTCTTTTTGGTGATGTATGAATTAATAAACTTTGATTAACTATCGCTGAAAAAATCACGATTTAAAAAAACATGCTCAAAAGGTATACCTTAAATTTATCATAAGAGTTTGATAAAGATAATTTTTCAAATCAGCATTGGCTTGATGTGTACTGTAATGCATATGTAAAAATTATCAAAAAACTGTCTACAGGAGAAAGAAGTGACTGACGTCGGTCGTCCACGACAGGCGTGAAGCTACAACTTCAAAAGTTAACATAAGTAACATATGTAAGTAACAGGATTAAAACTTTTTCTAACATTTTTTTATGTGTTGCAAACCGATGCACAAAATTATTCAGGCACCAAATGTACCTCTGAAAAAGTAAGAATTATTCATTTGTTTTTATGATTATGATGGCAAATAAATAATTCATGATTATATGCTAGCATGGAAAACGGACGTTAAGCCAAGAATGATGATGATGATGATTAAATCAGTAAACTGAATAATTCTATGACAAGAGACCCTCTAGGTAGCAAAAGCTATGACCTACTTATCTAGGAGAGGGTTACCTTACAAACGATAAGTTACAAAACAACAAGATTGGTGTCTAACAAATTAAATATATATAGTTGGATTCTTTTATTTTATTTTTTTAACTTTAAATAATTGGACACTTTGGATACAACATTTATACTGTATATTTTTTCTGGGAAACTGTTAGTACAGAAAATTGTTGTTATAGCTTGGTATACCTAAAACACCTGGAATACAAACATTATGCAAATTACAGAAAGTTAGGTATTAATTTAATGAAAAAATGACTAACAAGTCCATTTTAGCTATAGAAAGTTATTTTGGTGAAAAAGAATGGAATTTTCAGTGACATTTGCAAACAATAATTTGGAGAAACACCTTAATCAGTTTTTTTTTTTTTTGTTATTATTGTTTTGGTTTAAAACTGTATAAATATAAAAATATATTTTACCAACACTTTAAATCACTTTTCACACTCCAAAGTTTAAAGAGTTTTCACCTAGTATATAACATCTTTGCTATAATAACTATGGTGATGAATCTGATGTGTAAAAGTTTTTTTGATCAAAGAAAAACATGTTGTGCTAATCACATCAATAACAAATAATTTTTTTTTTATTTTCTGGGTGGGACAAATTTATGCATGACTATACTTACTTTCTTTTTCTTTTTCTTCTTTTTAGTTAATCTAAACCTCAATCTGTTGATTAACAATGCTACTGTAACTCACCGTTTTTGTCATCTGATCTTTGAGGATGAGCATTCAAAGAACTTGGCTCTCCATGAGTAGCCCATCGTGTGTGTGATATTCCCAAATGGACATTAAACTCCTTTTCCAATACAATATCTTTTTGTGCTGTATAAGCAAAAAAGAAAATGCTTTGAATATATTATATAAAATTCCAATTCCAGCTTGGTATTAGATAGATAGACAGATGTGCATATTTTACATGGCTAGCCTCACAAATATCGAGGGATATACCCTGTCTATTATTTCCAGGAGGGGCCATGGCCTAGATGGAGAGTCCTAGAGTATTTAATGCTCATTTTGAGCTACGCAGACCCAATTAGTAGGTCCCGCGCTCTACTAGACAACTCCCGGCAACATCCAACGGCCCACACAGTGTGCCATCTCCCCAATTTCGCTCACATGGCTTGGGTTAACCCGGGGCTATGGTAACATTCACTCGCCCATGTTGAATCGCCGTCAAGAGGAATCGAAACCCGGTCTCCCGCACAGAGTACGAGAGCTATAACCACTAATCTACAGCACCACATTTACACTCACAAAGAATGCTTGTTATTAGCAATGGAGCTATCAAGTTCTTTACATTGTCAACAAAGAGCATGAATAAACTCTGTTGCTGTCTTATGACACAACCTCCAATAGAAAAGGAATAAATGATGTAGCTTGAAACTATCTCACATGAGTGACATGACACTTTTAATTACATGACTCCCAAAGACTGCATAATACAGCTAAAAATATTTTTTATATATCATGTTCGTATTGGACAGTAAAGGACTCATTTTAAGACAAGGTTGTTTCTTGACCTTAATTCCTGTTAATAAATTTTTTTCACAGTAGAGAGTAATAATTTAAAACATTAGTTTTGATAACATAATTGCATTGTAATTTGTTAAGCAATTGAACATGTAACCATTCAACAAAACATTTAATTATAAACCAGGCACAAAACTTTGTAATGATGTCTGTTACCAAATCAGATTTCATTTATACAATATGTCATGTTTAAAGAAAACATGGTGACACCTAATTAAAACACTACTTTCTTTCTTATTTATTATAAATTACACAAATAAATATTTTTATTAATGGCATATCAAAGTTGACATTTTCTATGGATAACACTTTAATTATAATTACCCAGTATATACAGGAAACAACAACATGGTTATAAATCATCAATTATTACAGGAAAAAACTGAGTAAAATTACATAAACAACCTTACCTAAAATTTTATCATTGAGGCACTTGACTTTTCCTTTATTTTTGATTATACTAAAAACATAAGCAAGTAGGAACACAATTTAATTATTACGTTTTTAATTAGACCTAAATATATATCAAATAACTATACCAGCTCTTCTAAATTTTACCAACAAAAAAGTGAACCTTATTTGTAAAGAATCAACTCCAACTTGGTCATCAGAGTCAACAGCTAAGCCTAAAGTAAAATAAATGATTTTCTTTCATAATCCTCTTTTATTTAGCCTCGCAAAACAAATATATGTATTATATGATTTTTTTAATAAGGTCTTACCAGCAGAATCATAACCTCTGTATTCAAGTCTCTGTAAGCCATTTACTAATGTGTCTAGTATATGTTTTCGACTACGAGGTATTCCATAGTTTAAGTAAGCAAAGATTCCTAGTAAGATTTTAAAAGTGCAGAAAATACACAATTTCCATCTTTTCAAATATATATCATACTTCACAAAATAGACAAGAGCCCAACTCACAAATTTCGTAATGTATGTGCATGTTTAGGGTAGAAAAAGCCAGGTTGCATAGGAAAACATTGGCTAATTATTCAGGTATACAAAACACAAAAGTCACTTTTGTAGGAACAAGTTGCAAGAATTTCTGCTGAAGGTTTCTTTGCTTCACTATTGTATGTTCCAACTACACAAAATCAAAACATTATTCTCGGATCCGGGTTAAAGATTTTCTGATCGTTTTCAAGAAATTTTCTCATAGGTTTCTTGTTTCCTTTTTCAAAATTTAATGTTCTTCACCAGGATCTAAGAAGGTCATCTTTGTACTTGTAGGATAAAATATATCTAGCAATCTATAGAGCCTCGCTATATATAGCTGGGCTGGTGGTTTAAAGTGTAGCTAGCTATATATATATAGCTACACTTTTAAACCACCAGCCCAGCTAACTTGCTTGAAATTTTAGCTAGCAATAGCTTAGATTTAAAGAAAACATTAGAAGTGAGTGTAAGATAACCGTCAAATTTGAAGCTATAGCCATCTGCTAACTATACTCTACTACTAAAATATTTTAAACAAACAAAGGTTAAGATGCAGCTAGCTAGCTAGCTAGTTGCACTAAATAATATTGATTTTAACACAAAAGGCCTGAACATCTAATAATACTAATAAGAAACAATAATTAATCAATTTAGTCAAAAATAAATATTTACCACACATTCTTTCTTGCTGGAGTTACCAAGGACGAGAGAAAAGGAAAGCGAAGTATTTTGTTGACGCATTTGTCTGCCATTTTTAACAAACCACATGAAGGGGATTCCCACACTATTATGATTTTATAGGTGCTAATGTTTTTGATATTATGTCATTAGTTTCCTGTCCTCTCAAATGCCATAAAATATTTATTTAAACACAATATGTGTGGAATGCACAGTGTTTTCCACCTTTTCCACAGATGGCAGAATAATAAGCATTGTTTCTCTTCCAGGGAATCGTGTAAGAAATCGGTGCCCGGTCCCGGTTATTTAAAACGCAGGCTACTTCAAGGGAATCTTTAGCAGCCATTTCTTTTCGTTTCTTCCACAGACAGTACTGCCTCAAAAGAAGGTAATTTTTATCCTCTCATATCTATGTAATAAATGTTTTTTATAAGTCCTTGAAATATAATTTTATCCAATAGTTACTCCTTCTTCTTTCCTTTGATATTTTGTAATGCGTCCGATTGATGAGCAAAAAGTGATTTCCGTTCTACTGAATTGTCTTCTATGATGGTTTTCTACATGATCTGACGGACGTTTTACAAGACCTAGCTTTATCCTTGCTAGCATTTCAGCCATATTCATACACATTCATTTTTAATGTCTTGCAATTTTTTACTTTGGCTTTCCAGGGTGACCACTCCTCCTTAAATTCCTTAAATAACCTTATAAAAAGAAAATCTCCTTAAAAGTACTTATATAAATTAAATTTAGCTATTCTCCTTAATTTCTCCTTATTTCTTAATTTTTTTGATCTAACTTTTTTGGAAATGTGTTCATGCATTGTTCATCACCAGTGAAATAATACATATTTCTCTGTTACCTGAAATCCTATTATTTTCTATCTTTTAGGGCATAATTTATGTATAATTTTCTTATCATAGAACATAGTATGTAACATTAAAGATAGGGAACTAAAATTGGTTTTCTCCTTTATTCTCCTTATTTTTTATTCTTTTTATTCTTTTTCGCAGCAAAAAAATGTCAATATTTCTCCTTAATTATCCTTAATATCCTTACTTTTGTTCTCATTTTATTAGTGGTCACCCTGCTTTCATATCCTTGTATTTTGCTATCGTTTTGGTAGCCAACACGGCTGTTTCGAAGCGGACAAAAATGTTACGAAAAAATAATTCGAATAACCCTCTCAGTTAAAACAGGATATCTCAAGAACGAAATAAAATTTTTATATTCTGTAAAAAGAATAATAATCTCAGATAAATTGTCCATATTATTAAAAGAAAAAAATTTTTGGACACCTGTCCGAAATTGGTATATTTAGGCCAAAATGTCTAAAAATGACTTAAAAATTATCATTTAGATGAATGTCTTCCACAATATCTCTGGAATAAAGTTAAGGAAACATGTTTTTTATGGTCCACAGGTTAGGTTAAATATCTGGAATGAAAATTACTTAATTTTATTACTGTCCGAAATTGTCCAAAGGGTTATTTTTGGGCCAAATGTGAGACCTATGTGAAAAACGGCCTTTAGAGCCTCAATGTATGCTTAAAGTTCAATTATTAACTGAATAAAAAACATTACTTTGGATTCTAAGGCCATTGAAGATGATGTAGATGACATATTAGTCTGTCCGAAATTGTCCAAAGGGTTAATTTTGGGCCAAATGTGAGAAATTATGTGAAAAACGGCCTTTAGAGCCTGAATGTATGCTAAAATTCGTTTATTAACTGAATAAAAAACATTACTTTGGATTCTGAGGCCATTAAAGATGATGTAGATGTAATATTTAACTGTCCGAAATTGTCCAAAGGGTCACTTTTGGTCCTAAGGGTTTTCGGGCCAAATATGTGACATGATACATTACATAAAACGTCATTCAGATTCGACGGTTTCAACATTCTAGTTTATCATGCTAGTAGAAAATATCTCAAGTTGTGCATAAATAGTTTATTTATTATATACATTAAATATATACAAAGCAATCATTTTGTGTTTCTTTATAAATTGTATAAAATAGCACCCAATCTTGTGATAAAGCCAAGATTAGCTAGCTAGCTAGCCATAAACATCTTTGATTTCAACAATTTCATCTTGAGAAAGCCCACCAAAGTCTTAACTAAATATAAAAAAAAAGTATTAAGTGACTTAGCTACAAAACACGATGCAAAATGCAAAACTGTAGGACCAAAAAATAGCTACTCTTTACAGAAAAATACAAAACAGAAGAAAAAAGATTAAAAAAGATAACAATTAGCCACGTTTGAAGTTTTACAAGCTATAAAACAATTTCTTAAATCAAGGGTGATCTTGTAGCAAAAAAAAAATATTAAAATCCCTGCAAAATAAAGTAGTTTACTGTTTTGTCCCTTACCTCGTGCTCTGCCAAACTTTAGCTAGCTTCAAAATTGCTAAGACACCGTTGTCTCGCTTATTCCAACATTTTCGAAAAATCCCGGTTTCGGACTAGGATTCCCGGGTCGAGCAATCAAGTCAAAAGTAAACACCGGGTTGCCGTAATTTTGCTGGGAAAAACCATACCTAACAAAACATTAAATGGCATCGCTATGAATCTCTTAGAAGTTTAGATACTTATTTAATTAGACAGAAAAGGGATCACACTAATCAAATTCCTGAGCACCACTTTGGAAACTTTTTCTCCTCTTTTTTAGCGCCTGAAGAAGACTTTAACTTAAAATTTAAGTAGTTTATAGTTTGTGAGACGAACGGTGCACGGTACTGGCCGATAGAACCTTGTTTCCAGGCCCCCCATACCAATTGTCAAGTCCGTAGCTAGTAGCGCGGCGTTGCCACGAGGTTGGAAAGATGGTATACTTTCGCCAAAAATAATGTTTTTTTTAATTTTGTGTGTTTTGTTCGACGAAATAACTCGAAATTCATAACACACATGTATAACATATTTATATATTTAAAAAGGAGAAAAGTAGATCGTTTTAAAACTTTTTATTTCAGTAAAATTAAAACAATACAAAAAAAGTTTCAATAACTTAAAAAATGATAAAAATACAAAATTTCAAAAAAAATTGTGGAAGCCATTTTAATTTTGTCCGCGGTTTGACCGTAGCGAAACAGCCGTGCCAAGCCAATCAACCTTTTCTTTAGCCTGGTTAAATGAGCTTAAGGATATTATAATTCAGTTTCTTCCATACAAAAGCTTGATGCAAACAAATTCGGCGATTCGGATTGACGTCATAACAATTTGTTTGGAGGTCAAAAGTTTCCGTATTTTAGGTGAAGAGAGTCAGAGCTAAACACATTTTGGAGTTTAAAGAACAATGTTAGGAAGTTTGAGCAAAGATAATTTTTTGGAGCAAAATCTAGCATCATTTCCGGACAGATTATTGTGGTTACCTTTCGTTAGCTAATTATTCTTCCATTTCCACATTTTTTAGCGTTCTTTCCCCCTACGAACTAGGTTTGTTTTCACCCAGCGAAATTTTAAAAATGGTGGATGTAGTACAAATGCGATTCGTCAATTAAGCAAAATGTCAATCATCACTATGGTAACAAAGCTGAACTGAATCGCTGAATTTGTCGGAGCAAACACCCCTTATTCAAACCTACAAATAAAAAAAATTCTCAGAGTACAGATCTTTCCCAGATCCTGGTAAATTAACCGATCAAGTGAGGGTGTTATATGTACAACCTTGTCCCCAAGGTCTTGTGGCCCCTGAGCCGTTATTACGTAGTGGACCTCATCAACAAGGCAAATGCCCTTGGAACATGGTTGTTATATGTTTGCTCTTTCCAACTTCTTTTTGTTATCCTTAGGTCTTTTTCTTTTTGTCTATTAGCAGTCGCCTTACCCACTCTATGGTTTACATTGTTTTCAATTTAATTTTATCCAATAGTTACTTCTTCTTTCCTTTGATATTTTGTAACGCTAAACGTCCGATTGATGAGCAAAAAGTGATTTCCGTTCTACTGAATTGTCTTCTATGATGGTTTTCTACATGATCTGACGGACGTTTTACAAGACCTAGCGTTATTCTTTTTTAGCATTTCCTGATTATAGAAAAAATATGCTGGCTACCTCATCTTTACCTGAAGCATTCTATGTTTTCACAAAGCTATTTCGTATTTCAACAGGCTACTTTTGTAATTAGGATACCATCTTGATTTTTTCATCATTGTGCAGCAACCCCTTTTTTAATAGCGAAGTCTACAGAAAATGCGAAACACTTTTTGCAGGAGACCAGGGTTCGTTCCCTTCGCGGTCATTCAAATTGACAAGTGAACCATAGCCTGAGATTAGATGGTTAAAATTCTAGCCAGTTGTCTACAAAGACAACCACGACCCTTAACAGAGTTGTGTGTTGTGAGATTAAATTGCATATTTTACATGGCTAGCTTCACAAATATTGAAGGATATACAACATTATTTCCAGGAGAGCCTTTCCTAGAGTATTTAATACTCATTTTCAGCTACACAGACCCAATTAGGGGTCTGCACTATACCAGACTACTCCCTGAACATCCAAAGGCCTACACTGTCTGCCATCTCCCCAATTATCCTCACATGGCTTGGTTTAACATTATTGCTATTTGCAAAGTTTGCAAAAATTAATTCTCACAAGTTTTGGATTTTTTCTTGAATAACTAGTTGTATACATTATTATTTTTTCTCTTCTTGTTTTTAAGTAGCACGTTAATCTATATGTAGTAGAAAATGTTTTCAAAATTGGAAAAACCCAGGGAAAAGTTTAACAGTAACAACATATATAAAAACAAATAAGGATGGGCAATGGTAATTAGTCCAAAGTAAAAGTGAACTATCGTCTGTTATTTGAAAGTAAACCCTTTGTAAAATTAAAATATATCTTTCTTTCAGGTGCCATGGGTGCTTACAAATACTTAGAAGAGCTTTATAAAAAGAAACAGAGTGATTTGCTGAGGTTTTTGTTCCGAATTAGATGTTGGCAACTCCGCCACTTAAGTGCAATTCACAGAGCTTCACGACCAACACGTCCAGACAAAGCTCGCAGATTAGGTTATAAAGCCAAACAAGGATATGTTATTTACCGTATCCGTGTCAGACGTGGAGGACGCAAGAAGCCAGTCCCAAAAGGTATCACTTATGGTAAGCCAAAGGGAGAGGGTGTTAACCAAATTAAATTCCAACGCAGCATTAGATCCGTGGCTGAGGTAATATCATTTTTTGTGTGTGTTTTTAACAGTAGTGCACATCTGAATAAATGTTTAAAGGACCAAAAGGCAGTGTCAGCAGATTTCACAAAATTTGCAAAAAGTAAGGTCAGTCGTGAACTACAAAGTTTGCAATTTGAAATGGTATCAGAATCTCGTTGTAACAAATTCATGAAAACTATAGTCAAAACTAGAGGGAAAATTTTGTAAAAAAGAAAATTCTGATATTGTGGAAGGCTGAACCACAAAAATCTCTTCTGCAAACATTTCTTCCCTTAATGTTTGCATAAACATTCAAATTTGTGTGGATATGTAACTGGTATTCAGTAAAATTAGGTTTTTTAAAAAAATATGGATTAATATTTGTCCAAATGATGAACAAAAAGTGATTTCCGTTCTACTGAAATGCAATCAGTGATGTTTTTTCTACATGATCTGATGGACAATGAGAAATTAAAAGTTCGGTTGTTCCAGTGCAAGTATTGTTAATTTTGCTAATTCATTTATATTGCGTTTAGGAGCGTGCAGGTCGTCACTGCGGTGGGTTACGAGTATTAAATTCATACTGGATTGCGCAAGATTCGACATACAAGTATTTTGAGGTCATCATGGTTGATCCACATCACAAAGCAATTAGAAGAGATCCTCGCATCAACTGGATCTGTCGTGCTGTCCACAAACACCGTGAATTACGCGGTCTTACTGCTGCTGGTAAAAAGAACAGAGGAATGGCTAAAGGACATGGTTTTAACAAGGTTATTGGCTCCTCTCGACGTGCCAACTGGAAAAAGCATAATATTGTATCTCTGAGACGCTACAGATAATTGTACTGGTCACAGTGAGAAGAAGAAAAATAAAATATTTTGTTGCGTTCTTTGATCGTAGTTACGTTTTTTACTCGGGAATCCGGGTGGTCTACTGTATCAGGAAGTGAGAAATTTTTGAAATTGTTAAAATATTGTCGGTCGAGAAAAGTCTGAACCAACGTGCTTTTGTATGTAAATGGGGGATAAAGTACTGTGATTTCTGACAGTTATACTTCAGACAAAGCTTGGCACAAATCTTGAACGGGTGTTGCGATAGATTATTTGCGACAGAAAATTTGCTCTTCGCCCAAAATATTGACGATGGACACTTGACTGAGGGAATTAATTTGAACTTATTTTCGCGAAGTTGGCGACATTTTGTTTAATTTATACCATTTTTCAAGCGCGTTATGTGTCCACAGGTGTTTCGCGAATTTTGCAAATAGCGCAAGTTTATTAGAAGAACTAATTTTAGCGAAATTGGCAAAAACTTGCGCCAGTTTACTTGATGGGTGTAAACTCCTCGTTAATCAAATCAATTTTTAAAATTAAATTTCAAATGAACGAACAACGTTTTTTTTGCAAATACGATTATTACTATTTCGGGAGGAAAACAATTAGAGTTACGCCCTCCGTGCATCCTTGACATTCGGGTAATAAATTAAAAATGTATTCGTTCTCGTAAATTTAACCTCAAGCATGCGGATATATTAAAAATATAACAGTTAAAATGAAAAAAAACAAAATACTAATAAGCCTTGGGGGTTGTAACCTCGTCCTCAGGGTTTTTTGCCTTTTTGAGATCGAGGCGGGTCAAGTAAGCGCTAGTGGATTTGACGCAACAAACCCTGGGGACGAGGATGAAATTTTACGAGAAAAAAACAATCGCGATTCCGCGCCGTACTAATTTTGGCGCACATACCATTTGCGCGTAATAATGGTATAAATTTTTAGAATTTTGCGCGAAAAAGCGCTAAAATTTATACCCGCCAAATTTTATACCAATCATCATCATTCTCGGCTTAACGTCCGTTTTCCATGCTAGCATGGGTTGGACGGGGTATATTAATGACCCTCTTCCAATCTGATCCAGACTGTGTTAGATCTAAACTCAACTTCCTCTGTATCAAGTCTGTCCTTATAACCTCCTGCCAAGTCTTTCTCGGTCTGCCTCTGGGCTTTGCCCCAGGAACTATCAAGTCTCGACACTTTCTTACCCAAATATCCCCCTCCATTCTTTCCAAGTGCCCCAGCCAATTCAATCTTCTTATCTGGATAACATCTTTAATTCTACGGATACTTAGCCTGCTTCTTAGCTCATCTGAACTCTTTCTGTCTCTCAGACTGGCGTTACACATCCACCTAACCATTCTCATATCATTCCTTTCTAAACGGTCAAGATCTTCCTGCTTCACTGCCCATGTCTCACTACCGTACAACATAACACTTCTTACACAGGCCTCATACAACCTACCTTTTACCTCAATTGACAAGACTCTGCTAGTCAACAAAGGAAGTAACTCTCTGAACTTTTTCCAAGCAGAACCTATCCTGCAAGTAACACTTCTTCCAACACCCCCTTCACTGCCCAACATATCACCTAAGTAACAGAAGTTCTCAACTATCTCTAACGGGCCACTGTTGTACATCATTAAAGCTGGAAATACTTCATTCTCTATAATCTCACCTTTGCAACGCTTGCATACAAACTGAATGTCAGCTCTTAACCTTCCACCAATACTACTGCACTTCTTATGTACCCAATGCTTGCAAGTCTGACAAAAAATTGAGTTACTACCCAATCCTTTCCTGCAAACTCCACAAGGCCACTTTCCAACTACAAGGTCACACTTGGCTGCAATGCTACTAATCATGACTTTAGACTTTGCTGTGTTCACCCTTAGCCCTTTCTCTTCTAGTCCTTTCTTCCACTTCTCAAACTTTTCAACTAATTCTTCCATCGACTCTGCTATGAGAACCAAATCATCTGCATACAATAACTCCCATGGACAACCTGCATCGACAGCGCTTCTAAGACTAGAACAAACAGCAAAGGACTAAGTACAGAACCCTGATGTACACCAACATTTACACTAAATTCATCACTAAGTGAATCGTTAATCCTGACACGACTTCTAGCATTGCTGTACATAGACTGTACCATCGTAACTAGCCACTCATCCACACCTAATTTTCTCATAGCCCACCAAATAACTTTACGTGGCACTCTATCAAAAGCTTTCTCTAAATCTACAAAGGCAAAATAGAGATTCCTGAAGCTGTCTGAGTAAAAATATTGCATCTGTAGTGCCACGCCCTGGAACAAAACCAAATTGCATCTTATCTATATCAATTCTTTCTCTAAGTAACTTATCAATCACTCTATCAATAACTTTCATTACTTGATCAATACCAATAAGGTATATAAATTCTTAGACAACTTTTCAAGGTCTTTATATGAAATTGAGTTATTTTTTCGAGAGGTAAGCTTTAACATTATTTTAATTAGACATCAGAAAGCTGTAAATTAATAACGAACGTACTGGTCACTCGCTGTCATACCAGGGATTTTGCCAATTTTAATACCCAAGAAGATAATAAAATAAACGAGGATGATATCTTTTTAACCCTCACCCTGTATTTAACCCCTCTCCCGACTAAACAATATGTCTGTTAATTCTTTGGAACAGAACTTTTTCTGTTAGATAAAGATGGTGACGAAACAAGTTACTACCTTTATTCAGGAAATTTTTGCGCAGAAATACACGAAATATCCATATAATTAATTATCAATTTTATTAAGTAGGTGTTGTTTACTTTCTTATTTACTTTTCTTTTGGCTTCTGCATCTATCTTGTTTCGCATCAATTTCTTCAGCAGGAAAGAACTCACCATCACTAATTTTTTTTTATCGCTTTCGTCACGTTTTCTTATAACGTTCTTGCTCGGTACAACAATCTTTCAAAAACATCTTCATTTTTAAAAACACCACACTGTTGCAGGTTGCTTTTTTTACTACCAATCTTATTGGGATTTCAAGTTAGCGTAACTTTTGCTTTTTGCCTCTAGTCTTGTACAAGAGATTCCACCTTTATAATTCAGCACCTTTTAGAACTATCAGAAAGCGCAGCGCCGTTGAGAAGCAAATAGTCCTGGGGACAAGGTTGAGAAGCGTGGTGTTATTTCACGTGGCATGTGTCCAACTGTTATCAGTATATTTCTATAGTTTGTATGTTTCACATGTAATTCTTGACCAATTTTCGGTTTCTGCTTTATTTTTGCAGACGTAAAATCTACGCGATGCACATTTAATTTTGAAGCGCCATCGAAAGCCTGGTACCAAAATCGTTAAAATTTAATTTAATTGCTAATTTCTATTAAGCTTAACACCACGGCGTTAAGCGTTAACGCCATAGCGTCCAGAATGAAGATTTTAAGGTCATTAACGCCTTGCGTTAGGCCTTAAAACGCACGCGTTGTGTCTAGAGTGAAATCGAATGAAATATTTCGAATGTTTTAATAGCTTTAGAACGTTCCATTTCATATATTGATGTACACGGAAAGATTCTTTAGTAAATAGACTTTATTACTGAATAAGTCGTTAAGATAAACGAAGATGGACAACATTGCAATAGCTGAAGAAGTTAAAAAAAGTCCAGGCTTATATGACAAACAATGTAGAGAATATCACAGAAAAGATATACAAAAAAAAGAAAGAAAAAAGTGTTGCATTAGAATTGGGACGAGAGTTAGGTGAAATTATCTTCCAATCTTGCCAATCCATTAAAATTTCGAGTAGACTCTATAACTCAACTATATTATTTGAACTCTTCTATCTGTAATTTAAGATATCATCAAGATATTTTTAATTTTCGGATTATATAATTATATTATATAATTTTACTGTTATAGGTACGAAAAAAAACTTGTACAACTAAAGCAAGCGATTCAATAAGTCAATGAACAAGGTTCAGAAGTCAAAAGTTTAAAGATGTTCAACTAACGAATCTAATGGCTGGAAAGTTTAAATCTTTCAAATACGCTGGATTAAACATCTAGTGACAATCCAACTTCTTAAAGCGTTATTACAGTATGCCAAAACTTGCAAGGTGAGGTACATGTCGTATCCATTGAAAAATCTCCACCCCAGCCAAAGGCACTACCAAGCAAGGCTAGACCCTCCACATCTCAAAAGTCACAGGAAGAGAAAAATGGAAGCAAAGGTGACAAACCCGTAAATCAATAAATTGATAAGTCATTAGAAGAAAAAGAACTAGAGTTATCAAATTCAGTTAAAAAATAAAAGGTGAAGAAACAAAAGTTGGAAATGCTGACGTGGCTTTTGGCTATTTTGCAACTTAGTCCAACTCCGAAAGATTATCAAGCTGTCTTATCAAAATGAAGTATACCAAGTGTTATGTTCAAATACATGACGGCTGCATTAAACATCCCTTTAAATCAAGAGCAACCTTTAACGTATACAAACATGATACATAAAGCATCGAATGAAAACGTTTATAACTACAAATTGTAACTTTCTGATGATATTTTTGTGGAGTTATGTACTGGACAAAAATCACGCTACAGTGAGTGTCGAGGTTCAATATAGATCACGTCGGTACAGAAGAGACGCGAGGCGTAATAATGATACGCGAAGCGCAATAGAAGGACACGAGGCGTGGTAGAGATGAAGGAAAACGATGCTACCAACGAAAATCGATATGAAGGTTTTGCACATGGTTCAAAGTATGCCTAGCGCAGGCGAAGAGATTAATTTCCATACTATCGTCGGCTTAGCCACTGGTATAGTTATGGTTAACGATAAAACTGTTTTGAAAGAATACCGGGGTAGTATCAAATTCACTATCAAAGGGTGCCAGAGCATTTTCAAAATATTAAACTTTGCAAGACGTAAATCAACAACTTCAAAGCCTTTACCACCCCCTGGCTTGATTGAAATCAGATTTTCTTTTTACAAGGAAATAAACGATTTTGTAAGGTGTTTTAAAGTTACCAAAGCAATCGGTAATGAACATCGACCAAGCTCCCCTTTCTTTTGTGCTTATCAGCTCATACACTATGGAACAAAAAGGCAACCAATGTGTTCCTGTATCTGGTACAAATGACTATTTGCAGAATTCCATGTCACTCAAACCGAAAACCATTTGGCAAACGAAGGTACCAGTATTGAGTTGCTTAACCCTATTCGGTCCGGGGAGGGGGGGGGGCGGATTCCGCCCCCCCTGACGGTTTTTTTTAATAACTCCTTATTGCTTTGTTATATGGCTATAATACTTAATGAGTTTTAATATTTATCTATTAGACACCTGCATGCTAAATTTTTAGGTCCCATACCTTTCAGAGGCTTTGATATTGGCCATTACTCGAAACTACCCCTAAAAATCTCTATGAAATCCTTATAATGGGGAAATATAATAACTCCTGTTAGGATTATCCTTAGAACTTGAAACTTGCAACACAACTTTGTTTCATCAAGAAGAATCATTTTGAATAATTTGGACACGTGACTAATCCGATTTCCCGATTTTGTCGGATTTTACCCGAAAATCGGAAAAAACCGGATTTTCGGGCAATTTTTGGCAATTTTTTATGTGATCCATGTAAAAACCGGAAGATATGTTAAATAACTTTTATTTAGCTTTCAGAAACTTCAAACAGAATGTCAAAATTCGCTCTAGAACAAAAGTAATTAAATTTTAAGCAGATAGTGGCATTTTTAACAATTTTCAAGCTTCTGATGACGTCACAGAAAATGTGATAACGCAAGCAAAAATTTATTGCCGCCATTTTGTTCCTTTTATGACGTACTATAAGTGTGCCAAGTTTGATTCAATTTGAACAATCCTATGAAAAGTTATTGAGGGGGGGCGGAATCCGCCCCCCCCCGGTCATAGTATGTTCCAAAAACCCCGGACCGAATAGGGTTAAGAAAATCCTTTTTCCATATGCCCACATATTTAAAAGACAAGAGAAAAACTAATAATAATTAATATTTTGTAAACTTTTAAGTTTGAATTCGTCAATAATACATTGATGTGTTTATTAAGCCTCTCTTTTATATAATAACACCCCTGTGCGCGAAAATTAAATATGCGCGAACCCTAAGTGCGCTAAAAAAAAGTGTGCGAAAAGGTCTCTTCAAAATGTCCCGTATTTCATATTTGTGTAGAAACGCGTGTCGTTATCTACTAGTTCAACTTTTATTACAACCTGTCCCCAGGGCATCTTGTATATATTAGCACAAGCTTCGCCATTGTTGTCAGGCACGCTGCCACCAAGAAATGCTTCACTGTAGTGCAATTTCAGCTCTTGTCCTTCGTGAACAATGTGAGTTGTGTCACTGAAAATCAGATAAGGTGAGCTGGAGTTGTATCCTGGCATGAAAAAAAAATAAGATGTGTTAGGGAATTTCATGGATGGGTAAATTATGTTCCGTTGATGATCTGTAACGAGCACACCAATATTTTCCTTGCATCCCCATCTTGTTGGTGGGTAGTTATATGAACATGTGACGCCGATTCCACCAGCATAGAGCAGTTTTATACCAGCCAACACTGCATCGTGTTGAATATAGAAGCTGCCAGGTTGGTTTGCACGTGCTCCGAAGCAAACGTTCTGTTTTAATAACGCCCATTTTTCTATAAAAAATATTAAATAGTATTAATAATTTTAAAAAAAATGTAGTATGTTGAAATGTAAAACAATGACCAATCAGTTTCCTCAAAATGAAAACTTGCAACTAATCCGACTCCCCGAAAGAAATTTCAAATTTGAGAATTTGAATCAAAAAAGGATAATAAACAATCAGTTGAATTCAATAAATCGATTTCAACAAAATAAATCCTGTATTGTCCACCGGTTTCAAAATCATGCATCGCTTGCTTAATATGTTACTTGTTTAACAAAGATATCAAAAGCCGGCCTGATTAAATTTATATACATATTTATATATATAATATACCTGATGCATCACATGGCATGGATTTGTATCTTTGTAATAAAATTCCCTTTTCAAATCAAAGAGGCAAAGAGAGGTTAAAGAGACAATAATTAAACAACCTGGTTTTAATGCAGTTTATGGTAAAATTGTATTCTTGTTTCTTATTTTTAAAACGTACTTTCTTTTTCAGATCAGCTGTTATCAAACCATGCACCATCAGCATTTTCAAAAAATTTTCAACAAGAGAGTAAATTTTGAAGGCCTAAATACTGAAATATTCAAATGCTAATATGTATTTATTGCTGAATTAATAAACAATGAACTACTTCATCATTCAAATTGAGCTCGTTCAGATGTTATTATATTCGAATCGTCAAGTTTCTACATCACAAGATTTGTATTCTGGAATTTCCAGAATTTTCCTGATCACTTTTAAAAATATCCAGTTAAAGTTTTAACTGTTAATTTAGAATACTTCATATAGCTATGTAAAATTTTTATTTTTTATTTATTGAGTTAAGTATTTTAACATTGCAGGTTAGTTACAAAAATAGTTGAAAATTGTGATACTCGTGATTTGTTTACCCCATAATTCTCCGTTTTCAAGGCCTGCTTTAAATTTCAAAATCTTTCAGGCTAATGACGGGCATCTTAAAGCCACAGGGCTTCTTGTTATCTATTTTAAACATGGCTTCATCACATTGTCCATCCAGTTTACATTGCAACAGACAGCTCATTTCAGTTTTTCCCTTTAAATATTTTGTTATAACGCCATCTGGTAGTTTACCGTTAGTTTTATACAAACTTCCAGCAGCATAGACCAACGAAAATGTAGCAACTGCAATCGTTAGCAAATCCAACATTCTCTATTTTGCAACAAAGCCGTGACCGCTGCAAAGAAGTCTCTTTCTCGACTCTTGTTATTCAAATATGTATTGTGACCGCTGCAAAGAAGTCTCTTTCTCGACTCTTGTTATTCAAATATTTATTGTGACCGCTGCAAAGAAGTCTCTTTCTCGACTCTTGTTATTCAAATATGTATTGTGACCGCTGCAAAGAAGTCTCTTTCTCGACTCTTGTTATTCAAATATGTATTGTGACCGCTGCAAAGAAGTCTCTTTCTCGACTCTTGTTATTCAAATATGTATTGTATAGATATTGAAATTTAGAACCGCGATATGTTTTCATACATATGGTTTGTTTACACGTAGTAAAATTCGCTCATACATTATGGTTTGTTTACACGTAGTAAAATTCGCTCATACATTATGGTTTGTTTACACGTAGTAAAATTCGCTCATACATTATGGTTTGTTTACACGTAGTAAAATTCGCTCATACATCATGGTTTGTTTACACGTAGTAAAATTCGCTCATACATAATATGGTGTGTTTACACGTAGTAAAATTCGCTCTTATATGCTACACGTAGTAACATATAAGAAAAACATGCGTGCTGTGTTATTCCAAGGAGAAATTTCAACGTGGGTATTTTGAATAAGAAAAATTTCAGAATCGTTATAACCTTTCTTTCTTTAAAATTTTGAGCGCAAAAGGTCTCATCACCCGAACGAACATAATTAATTCCCCTACTGTTCAAGAGGTTTAGATATGGCTGCGCTGGTTTTGTGCTCATTGGTTCATTTTAAGTCGGGGTTTTCTCTGATAAATTATGTTGTGTTTATTGATAGATTTGAATTAGGGATTTGCTCTGACACATTCGTTTGTGTCTGTGTTTTCGTATGAAAGAAACTAAATTTTAATATCCTCGACGAAGCTTGGTTAATTAGGATAAATAAAAGATTGTTTTCCTTATTGAACTTTACAAGCATTAAGAAAAGTCAGATCTCTAAGAAAAAATTGAATAAATAAATAAAAAACATCACGCTATTTATTTTACTGCCGCAACCACCAATAATGTTTATGAATATTTTAACCGGGTATGTCAAGATATAGTCAATGTACACTTTGCTTTGTCACGTGACCCAGAAAATAAGAGAAGCGACAGAATATCACACATCATTAGTTAGTTTTGCAGACCCACCCACTCGCCCTCCAGTGAGAGTTTTCGCATAAAATGTTTTGTTATTTTACACTATATTGCTTTGTAAAGTTTATATTTCGACTGCATACTACCTAGTCTGATTATTGCACTTGTATCGCGTATACGAAGGTTATACAGAGTTAATAAATCAAGTTTTTTTCCATTGAATGCAATGATTTAGAAAATAATACACGAATCGTTCATAAGATCTAAATAGTACATATTGCGAAATTTTTTTACCTTGGGTTGAACAAGGAATACAATTTTCCTTCTGTATTTTCACGTACTGAACACAACACTTTTAAATCGTCGAAAAGTTTAGGGAATTATTTAAGTCAAACATGGTTATCACTTTTAATTTTTATGATTATTGATAAAAAGAAAACAGGTAAATTTTAACATTTTTTGCCTATACACTATCATTTTTATCGAAATTATTCATCTCTTTGTGTGTGTGTGTGTGCAAAAGAAAGTCGTGCTACAGGCACACTAAATATCAAATGCGATATATTTTTATCCACTTTGTTGAGACCGGCGAATTTCCGAGATTTTCCAAGATTGGAAGACACAAACAACAATGATTTTACACTGTCCTGAATATATCCGTCTTTCGCTCTGTCAGATTTCCATCTGCCGTGTTTTTTAAACAATCGATCTGTAACTCCGAAGTTGGCCGCAGCCGTCGCTCCTCCAGAACGTAAACTGTGTAACCCAAAGTTTTGTGGATCAAGTCCAATTTCTTTTATGGCAGACAAAACGATATCTCGGGCGGTACTGTAAGACAAAGGCACGTTTCTTCTTCGCACGAAATGGCGATTAACGGTTTTAAAATATGTGACTGACCGAAATATATATTCGTCGGATTCATCTCCAATTTGTGCCATGTCGAAGTATCTCCGCATTAGTTTGACGGGGCATAACCTGGAATCCAGCTTAGATAAGAATAACCAATGCCCAACGCGATAAATATCAGTTTTGCTTTTCTCTATTAAAACCTCTAAATGTGTATCTCTAAATACAAAATCGCATCTTTTTAAGTCAGATATTTCACTACATCGCATAAAACCTGCCAACCCCCAAATTAACATTGAAATGGTTCTGAGTTGAAGTAGTGAACATTTATCGCCATTTAAACTTATATTTTGTTTAAAATTGAAACGGTGATGGGGAGTTTTTTCTTCAAATCCTTTCTGCAAATTCTCTTTGCCGCTTCCAAAAGCATTTTGCATATTTTAGCATTGCATGGATTTATATTGCAAAATTTGTGATTGTGTTTTATTGCGTAAAACGAACTTTCTATTGTAGAGAAAGACTCGCCGGACTGTATCAGGTTGAGTAGATAAAGAGCAACGAACTTATCTTCAGTGGGATAAGATTTGGCTTCGGGAAATCGACTACACCAAGTTTCAAATTTCTGAAAATAACAAGCATATTTTTTATTCGTGTTTTTACTCCTAGCGTTTGTTAACAAATCGGGAACTCTACGAGCTAACAATTTTAAACGATTGTCTTTCACTTGAAAACACAATTCATCACGGACATTATCTAAAAGTAAATAAAGATATAAAAATCATTTTCTTTGTAAGAAAAGTAAATTACTTTATTAATTAATTAATTAATTAATTCCACTTTTTTGTTTTATTCTCGAAAGACTTTATCTCTGTAATATTTGAAATTAACACAGGTTTAGCAATTAGTATCAAAACTAGTTACCCGGTACCCTATTTCTTTCTAAAATAGTACGCAGTAATCTTTAAAAATTGTAACCTAGTACAATATCTTTCTTTAAAATAGCATCCAATACTATTTTAACTCAGTATTCAGTACCCTATCTCTTTCTAAGATAGTACGCAGTAATCTTTAAAAATTGTAACATCTTTCTTTAAAATAGCATCCAATACTATTTTGAACTCAGTATCGAGTACAATATCTCTTCCTAACATACTACACGGTACTCTTTAAAACTTGTACCCAGTACAATGTTTTTCTTTACAATAGTACCCAGTACTATGTTGAACTTGGTATACCGTACTAAATCATCCTCCGTAGTAGCACCCAGTGCTACTTTAAACTTGGTACCTAGTACCGAATCTTCCTCTATAATAGCACCTAGTACTATTTTAAAAAACGCAACTCTAATAGCCTCTCACAATTACTTCACATTTGAGTAATTCTAGAGTCAATTTTAAAAGCTATAATTTCGTCTTTATATGTTTCTTTTCCGAGAATATGAAAGCCACTAGGACCTACATTTAAATACGTCTGAGACACATTGTTAAAAGTTCTGAAATCTTTTATAAATTTTTTAAAATGTTTCCCTTCTTTTAAAAGGGGCCAATAAGTGGCAGAACGCCATAAAGGAACTACCAGTACACCTACAACTTCACTATTACATATTCTCTTTAAGACCAAAATTACATCATCCGTAGGGGGAACTAAATAATTGTTCTCATTAGTCCAAGGTTGCGAAAAAGCGTTAACACCTTCACTTCCTAAACAATTAAACTTTGAGTTTAATCTATTTACTTTATGGTTACGCGAGTCGGCGAACCTATCAACTGTCAAAGGACCCCACAAGGAATTTAAATAATTAAATAATCTATTGCTTGTTTCCCAATCATCCCTATCAACAAAACGGGAGATAGTATCGGCCTTAGTATTCAAATTTCTGGATAACCAAGCAGGTTTTAACACAATTTTATTTTCGCAACAAATATTATAAATTTCAACAGCCATCTGTTGTAAATCTTCCTTATTACTTCCTGCTTTAAGAATTTTTGACACAGCATAATTATCTGTATGCCAAACAACACTTTTATCTTTTAATATTTGACTAGAACATTGTATTGAAAATTGAACCGCTTTTAATTCTCTCCAAGTGGAACTGTTTTCCATTTCATTTACCGTAAAAGTTCTATGTGAAACGTTTTCCGTGTTATTATCTAAAACCCATGCTCCTAAAGCGTATTTCCTTGCATCAGAGAAAACAGTTAATTGATGTAAACTTTCGTCGAAACATCTGTAATTAAGTCGATCAAGGTTCCTATCCCAAAAAAGTAATTCTTGATGAACGCCTGAGAAATTCACAATATTAATTGTCGCGTCCCATGACGATCTGTTTTCAATTAACTCGCGTTTTTAAATTTACGACATCTCTCATGACGAATTTTTTAGAAACTAATTTCCCAGTTAATTTTGCAAGCTTTCTAGCTGTAGTATAAGGATGCGGAAGAAGAGACCGTAAATAATTTTTTGTAGAGCTCATGCGGTTTTCTGACACTTTAATGATGTTTGTTTTGCAATCTAAGGTAAGTCCCTAACCAAGTAAGATTTTGCGAAGGGGTCCAAACCGATTTCTCGCAATTTGATACGAATCCCGCTTTTTCTAATGAATCCTTAACAAAATTCGCATGATTTTTTGCTATGTTAAAACTATTTTCAATTCCTGCGCCGTCATCTAAATAAACACTAATCTTAATTCCATTTTCGTGCCAAAAAGCTACCAGAGGGCGAACCACTTTTGTGATAACGAATGGGGCAGTACTTAATCCAAAAGGCAATACTGCGAACACAAAATACTTCTTTATTCCGTCTATAACCCATGAAAAACCTAAATAAGTGTGGTGTTCTTCAAAAATTTCAATTTGATAGTAACCTTGTTTCCAATCAAACTTATATGCGTGACTGTTTTTTGACGCAAAAGATCTCAAAGATGTCCAATCGTCAAATTTAATGTAGTCTTTAGCTAGATGTTTATTAACGTATCGTAGATCTGGAATCAACCTTTTCTTTCCTGATGAGTTTGTACTAACAGACAAAGGATTAATGATTTTGGGAACCACCAGAGACTCAACTATTCGTCCACTTTCTAACAGTTCCTTAATACTGTCGGAAACAAAATTATTTTCTACAAGAGCAGATTTAGTATTTTCAAAGTAAGAATATCTAGGGGTGGAGATAAATGGAAGTTTGTATCCGGTTTTTAAAATTTCTAAAATGGTAGATCTAGCGCCAATTTCTTCCCAATATTTTAGTTAGCTTTTAAATTCCCTTTAACACGATTGATACTAGAAGTACATATATTAACAAAATTAAACTTATCTTTAGGCTGTAGTAATATTTTTCTCTTTGGATTTTGGGCAGTCTCTTCTCCAATGTCCTGCTTTCCCGCACAGCAAACAAATGTCGGTTGGTTTAGGGATTCGACTGTAGGTGCTTCTGTAGGGAGGCCTCCCTGAATTCAATTGATTTGGTGGACGAGGATTTGTATAGGACTCTGTAAAACGACGAACAGGTTTGTTTATCCTTTTTAAGGCTTTTCAGTGGTTTAGAAGTATATCCATCTTTGATTAGAGATATGGCTTCATCAATTTTTTCGTCAATTTCGTTGTTAAATGCCAGCTGTTTCTGGTTTGCCTTGAATTTTAAATCAGTGTTTAATTTTTTTGTTTTTGAAGGTGGCGGCGAAGGAACGGTGATTTAACGCTTCAAGTGTTCAGACTTTTTATCGAAATACGTCTTACACAAAGAAAAAAAGGGTCGTTTACAGACATCATCTGGTTGTCATCAGCTTCATTGTCAGCACGGCTACTGCGACTTACTCGCTCGATATCCATTTCAACTTCTGGATCAAAAGCATTCATAATTTCTGGACGATGTACTCTTTGTAAATTTACAGAATAATCAGACATGATCCTTCTCACAAGATTTCTATCGACGTGTGACTTGAAAACTTGATTGAACGCCTTTAATTTACTAACCATGTGATAATTTGTTATGCAAATTATCAAGTGCAAAATTTACATAATCGTAAATAAATTCATAGAGTAACTGTCTTAAACACGAAAGACACGAAGCTTCACGTTTCCTTAACAATGCGTGCACTCGTTTTTTTAAAAGCACGGTATTTTTCTTCCCATCAGTAAACTTTTACAAACACAAAGTATACTTCTCTAATAATCAACCGCCTGAGGGCGGTTCGTCATCAGTCGGTAAGGGTGCGATATTTTCCCCGACATTATTCCGTTTTTTTGCATGGAGTTGAATTTTGGTGCACAGCTGCGGTACCATTTTAACTATTGTTTTCGCGAGGCTAAAGCAACGGTACTCTCTGGATGGAGGGAGATCGTTTTCACTCACTCGAACATGTATGTTCAAGATGACTATCTCAACCAGTCGCTACGTAGGGACGAGTTCTCGACGGTGCTGACTAGTTTGTATCGGCGAAAGTAACACGGGTCCACGGGCTTAGGTTGCTATTAATTGACATATTACCTTATTCTATTCTTTAAAGAAAGGAAAAGTTGCCTGGCCGTAGCACCGGTGTGTCACCGTACTAGTAATAGGCATATTCTGTCAGTCATGCTACGGACACAAAAAGCAATATAAATTTATTTTTTCTTTCGCGTGTCTTTACAAAAGCCTTTGTTTAATTTAAACTTTTTTCTTTTAGAAAAGTCATGGTGATTAACTTTTATTATTCCCTCGATGTAGTTTCGTAACGTGCACGCACAAATGAAGATTTGGCTAGTTCGTAAAATATAGTTTTGATTATTCGCGCCTTTTAAAAGAAACTAACTAGAACAAATTTATGAGGAGAAGAAAAATTAAGTTTAAGATGTAAGAGGATTTTTTGTTTTATTTCCTGCCTGTTAATTGAATTTATTTCGTGAATTTACATTTTTATAAGAAGGATGTCTGAATTTTAGCTGAAGCTGGATGTGTTTATATTTTACTGAGATTGTTCTTATTATGTTTTTAACTGTTTTAAAGGCTATTTACAAGAGGAGCCTCCTTCTCAAATGCGCTGATCATTGTTGTATATAAATATATCTTTTACAAGAAAGCGGCATAACAGTACCCTTTGGGAAAATAGCAGCCTAAATGTTCTGATAAATTAAATGTTCTTTAACTTTTGGTTTTGCCCAACGTCAGCCTAAATTTTTTGAAAAACTAGACTATAATAAAACGTGTAGTTTATAATACTTTAGTAGTGCTGATAAGTGGATCTTATCAGGAAGGATTACTACCGCAGAGTAATTTCATGATAGATGCACGGAATAAGGAACGGGAAATGAGAATGCCGGGCGAATTCCTGCGAATTTTCCACGGGAAAACGACTAGTCTCTATATTAATAATACCCGTATTTTTTATGTCAGTTAAAAGCAGGTCGTGTTAACCACGCACAAAATCTTGAAGGCTACAAATAAGAAATGCGATATATTTTTACCGAATTTGTTGTGATCGCTCGGGCGTAGTAAACCAATTACGAAGACTATATTTTTATGAAAAGCCAATCCAAGGCTACAATCGTGGTCACAATATGTTGGGACAAGACAACGAATTTCGAAGTTCGCCACCACAAGTAATTGCGTAGGCTCATGTTAGATTCACACATCTTGAACTTGTCAAAGTTCACTTGTCAATGTTCAGAGTGGACTTAGGACTACGAAATTCTTAAAATGTGCTAATTGTTGCTGACGTCAGCAAGACCTTTAATCACGAATTTCGGGGCCTTCGTGGTCTTCGACGTGAATTATTTCGGTGTGCGGGCGTGCTAAAGAATGTGACTAGCAACTTTTCAATGCTCTCTGCCTGGCCTACTTGTGTGCAAAAGTAGCGACTTTGCAGCCTGCCGGCTGCAGAGCATTGACTATTTGACTTTTTTGTCCATATTTGGATAATGAGTAAAAAACCGCCTTAGTCTCAATATTTCTGTCCACGATTGTAGCTAGATAGCTGACTTTAGGTTGCTTCCTCAAAGTCTACGTTCGTAGCCAAAATCTTCAGACTTGTAGATGGCTAGGAAACGTAACTATATGTTTATCCATGTAACAACATATAAAAAGAAATATTAAAATGAGGTTTTAGAAGACAAAAAAGTCAAACAGAGACCTACAAACCTAACACTGAACACAACCACTTCTAAAATCAAAATTGTAAATATATATGATTAACAAGACTGGCTTTAGTATGGCTCTGCGTTACACCAAGGTTACACGATTCTTTATCTGCGTGTTAAGGCCGCATAAATATCGGATTGGTTACTACACGCGGGTGATCAAAGCACAGTCAGTAAAAATATATCGCATTTGGTATTTCGTACAGATAAAAAAAATTTCGTGTGGCCATGACACAGCGATTTTCTTGCGGACAGACAGACCGTCATTTAAAATCACAGATACGAACGAAAATGCCGGTGTAACATGCATAAAAAACATATGTTTTAAGGCCAAGAATAAATCGATTTAGATTTTAATAAATAAAGAACAGGACATAATTTGCGAAATGTTGCAAAGGAATGCGCATAACAAATCGGGAATACAAAGCTAGCTTCGACGAAGCAGGGGCAAATCTGAAATTATAAAAAGCCTGTGGGTGAGGTTGTAAAAACTTTATGTTTTACATATCATCAACACGAACACTGACGAACATGAATGGGAACTATTCAAAGACAGTTAGAGCCTCTACAAAACAATGACATGTATTACTAATGCAGATTTCATTCGCATGGAACTTCGTGCCGTCCTCCTCCCAAGACGTAAATAAACTCTTGTTCGAAACGTCGGTGCGACCACCCTCGAACGCATGTAACGAGGACGAACTGCTAAATCACATTAAGAGCGTCGCCGTGAAAGGCACTCAGAAGGAATTACATCGCATTAACTTTTTAGACTTTCTCAAATGTACAATATGTCGCCCGCCTGCGATCTCAAGTCGTTGTCTGTTAATTCAAATTTGCTTCCACAGAACTAAGCCCTGAACTCTTTGTCAATTATGCCGACGAAATGATCACACCAACAGCTAGTCTCAAATCTGAGGAACCAGCAGCACCAAACCCGCTTCTGTGCGAATCACCCACGCTTCCATCGCTCGCCCAGGATCGAACGACTCCAGTGCCTGGAATCAACTGAACAATCGACCTTCGCCTTCACAAAGTATCAACAAATTAAAAGATTAAGTTACAAGCGATCAAATAACAGTAGCAATAAAACGCCGCAAACCC
This sequence comes from Hydractinia echinata, assembly GCA_030067915.1. Taxonomy (NCBI): domain Eukaryota; kingdom Metazoa; phylum Cnidaria; class Hydrozoa; order Anthoathecata; family Hydractiniidae; genus Hydractinia; species Hydractinia echinata. The sequence continues at coordinate 891,222 of JASGCC010000111.1, read as the reverse complement.
ACCCTTGCAAAAGGTGCGGCCAACTATACCACCAAGGAAAAACAATCGCTTAATGGACTGTCCTGCTTTCAACAAGACATGTTCAAACATTGGCATAAAAGTCCAGAAAGAGAATTGATTCCAACATAACACGATCGAACCCAATCATCGCAGAGGAAGAAGATTCAACTGCCACATTAAATAGCAATCAAGCCGAAGGTTTCACACCATCATTCACGATTGAGGCGACCCAGGATTTTCGTCTGGCCCTGAATCGAACCGAGGAAACGTAACGCAATAACCAGACTACCTTTCAAAAGCCACCATCACACATGGAAACGATGGACGATTCGTTCAGCCCACGACGCCCAGAACCCCCACCGAATTTAAACGTTTCAATAGAAATCATTAACCAAAAACACGAACAATTCAAAAGAAAGTATTTTTTCAATTTCAACTAGCTTCAATCCAAGCAGTCGCAGACTCCGGTTGTCAAACGTGCACTGTAGAACTGAAGATTCTAAACATTGATCTGCCCTATAACTACTTGGTATCTACTACTCCGTCCCAACCGAAACCCGCAAACTATCATAGATGCTTGGAACAGCTACCACAGCCCTAGCCCTTCACGAGGATACCAAGAACGCTACTAGGTTTATACCAGAATGTGGGCGGTACTGGCAGGGCCCCGACGGGATTTCACGTATCAGGTAATGCATAACACGAGAAGATTCGACGACATAACAGCTGGTCAGGCAAGAGTAGCAAGCTGCGTGGAAGATGCCTTCCGGCATACGTTTGACTACCTTAAGTTATGTAACGATCGTTGGGCTATATTTAAAAGTGAAAAGTTCCAATTCGGATTCGTGATCACCAACGAGGGTTATAAGCTATTGAAAAAATCATCGAAGCAATCCACAACTTTCTCGTACCGAAAACACAACAGACGTACGTTCATGGTTTGGCTTGGTCAACCAATATCATACGCCTTCGCCCAAGCCCACATCATTGAGCCGTCCAAAAATTTATTATCTTCCAAGTCATTTTATTGGGACACTCAACTGGACCATATTTTTAAGAAATCGAAAAATAAAATCATCGCACTTGTACAAGATGCATTGAAAACTTTTGTGCCAGATCGCCCTACTTGTCTAGCTACAGATTGGTCCAAGACCATCGGATGTCATCTGACGCAAAAGCATTGCAAATGTCAATCCCCACACAACCCTGCGGTAACTTGAAATTAGTTTTCGCCGGTTCCCGCTCACGACCGGTAGTGAAGGCCACTACGCGCGCATCAAGGTTGAAGCTCTCGCAGCCGTTTATGGTTTACAACGATGCCATATGTTCATCATGGGTGCACCTGCATCTGATTTTCCCTGTGGATTGCCAACTACTAACAAGAATATGTAACGATGGCGAACTGAGCATCATTGCTGACCCTAAGGTTTTAAGTTTGAAAGAAAAAACATTAATGTATAACTTTAAAATCATTTTCGTCCCAGGAAAATAAAAAATAATGAGGATCGCCGACACTACATCACGAAATCCAGTCGAGCCTGAAATCGATCTGTGCGAGGTTGCAGCAACAACATTCGCTCACAACCAAGGAGATAACATTGAGAGTGTCCTGGAAAATAGTTAAAGACCACGCCATATTCCATCAGGGGTGCTTGCTTCTATCTACGTACATTGTCAATGGCTTCCCAAAATCGAAAGAAGATCTTCCGACATAAATTCGTAATTACTGGACAATAAGAGACGATCTGTATTTGATTGAAGAAGTCCCGTTTAAGGAAATGCTAATCCCGAGGACGCTCCAATCAATTGTCCTCGATGATTTACAAGTAGCTCCTCAATGCGTGAGTAGCATGTTAGCCATTGCCTGCGAACGGTTTTTCTGGCCAGGGCTCGACGCTGCTATCCGTCTCCTCTGAGCTCATTACCGCCAATGTAACGAATAAGCCCCATCTCAATCAAAAGAATCACAGATTGAGGCACAACCACCAGAATTTCCGTTCGAACAAGTCGAAGGATTTGTGCAAAGTTTTCTTACCTCATCTAGTTTTACTCATGCACTTTTCTTATTTGGGGGTCTCAGACGAACTTCCGACTGACAGTGAACCCCCATTTGACTCAATCAACTACCGCAACTTTCTTTCTAAATGAAACATTCACCGTCTACTTTCATCCACCCACTACCCACAAATCAATGAAAGGGCATAAGTAGGAGTAAAAACGGCCAAACACATCCTTCTGGGCAACACAAACCCAAGGACAAGTAAGCACGGCAACGACAGGGCTGTCAAAGCCCTTCTAACGCACAAAACACTACGTACAAACAAACTGGAATTTCAACAGCTATTGCACTGTTTGGCAGAGCGGTTCACGGTCACTTGCCCATAAAGAACCTCAAACTTCAGGACGCGTAGCAACAAATCGCTGATAAACGGGAGAAAGCACTTGCCAAACGCCAATGAATCGCCAAACCGTACAAAAACAACTCGACCCACTCAATGTTGGTAATTCAGTCCTGATCCAAAATCAACATGTAAACTGCCCAACAAAGTGGAACATCACAGGCTTCATCACAGAAGTCCTCCCAAATCGTTATTACCACGTTGTTGTGGACAGGAGTAGACCAGTCACACCCGCAACCGTCGATTACTCCGACAAATCTCCCGACGTGCCGTATGTCTGATATAACCCCTGATACCCTGATTTGACCATATCTCCCCCCCCCAAAAGCAACCAGAAGCGACTTGAGATATTCCAGCAACTCAGTCCGCCACCGGTAACACGCAATCGATCCACCAGTCGTCAAACTGTCGAGTCGCCGCGTAACATCAATCGAAGTGCCGACAATGGACAAAACAAAACAAAATTCCCGTTCAACTGTACACGCGAAAAACGTCCGCCAAGACCACTGTCTCCGAAGATGTTAGAACAATCTCATAACTGATGTACTAGGCTAGTGAAGGACTGCAGTGTTTGGGTTATTCCTGAAAAAGGTAATTATAGATAGTGCCAAGATATTTAAATGAAGGTAAAGATGGCGAAAGTTATTCAAAATCCACTAAAGAATAAATAATGTTAGATGGCAACGCAAATTGAAAGTCATGTAAAGCTAGTTCACATGGTGAAAAAAACTAGATTAATATAGCTATCCGGATAATGTTATAGACAATCTGAATTAATTCTATTATTTTTATCTGCCATGTTTGTCTTACAACGCAAGGAATTCTTTTTGACTCTTTTAGCGCATTATTCTGTCTCTTGATAGTTAACTAAGCTTTCGTTGATGATATTAACACCTTATTCCTCTGATTTCCCAATGGTAAGAAATAGCACGCTGGCTTTCCTGGCTATTCTCTTGCCTTAACCTACTCTTGTCTATACTTTTAATCTGTTTTTTTCTGCAAACTTTAAATTTCCTTCTGTACTCATTTCCTTCTGTACTTCTGTCAGACAACAAGTGCTTTCCGTTTCCTGTTAGGTATGATCCTGAGTTGAAATTTTAAGAAAAACCTATTTTAGCTAATTTATTTATTTATTTATCAATATTTATACAGGATAAAACATTTCAGATAAAATATCTGCTTTACAAATGTGTCCTGTTTAAAAAAAAAGAATATAGCTAAAAATTAAAAAACGATATGGGAAAAAATAGAAGAAAATGTGAAACAAAAGGCAGAGAAAATGATTGAGTGTGGACACAAACTTTGAGTAAAGACGCTCCTCAAATAGGACACATCTAGAAAACAAAGAAACAAAATTTCATAACATACACCTAAATATAATATTGCTTCAATTTCTTTTTAAATGTTACATAACATTTTTCTTTTCTAATATCTAATGGCAACTTGTTGTATGTATCAGCACCCATGTAATAAAAACCACTTTTCGCCACTTCTAATTTAACTTTTGGCAAGCGTAATGATAACTGTTTGTTCCGTGTAATCCTTTCGTGATTCATCAACTCGAAGTAACTGTTGAAGCTGCTACAACTCTCTCCGTCAATACATCTACGAACTACGCAACACACATTTCTTATTATCATACTTTTGATTGTTGTAACGTTTGCATTTTTCGTGACATTTCTCGCTCTGTTGTCCAGAGATACAAGCCTTTTCTGTTGTGTATTTGTAAATTTAAGGTTGATGATACTGTTAAACGTGATAAGAGGTAGTATCATCATGTTGTAAATGATAGTAGCAGTGTTGTAATCAATTTGCGATCTCAATGCTGATAGGAGACGAAGCCTTGTTGAAGCTTTCTTGTAGGCTGTGTTGACTTCCACAAAATTGTAAAATAGCTTGAGCTTGTGGGATGCTGAATTCAACTTTTTACCAGTTCCGAATAACATCGCTTTCGTTTTTCCTCTTTTTAAGTTAATTATAAGATCATTCTCGATTAGGTACTGTTCGATATTTTTTAATTCTGAGTTCAAAATATCTTCGATATAATTCACATTGCTTCCAGCAATATAAACCACTGTGTCGTCAGCGAATTGGATAGTACGTGCTCTAATAAGCGAGGTCTCAAAATCATTGAAGAAAATTAAAAATAAAAGCGGTCCTAAAATAGATCCCTGAGGGACTCCGCATTTTACATTCTCAGTGTTAGATCTGATGTTATCAATAACCACCTGTTGTGTACGGTTGAATAGGTAGTGGGTAAACCATTCTAACTCTTTGCCACAAATACCATATGCGCGAAGCTTTTCAAGCAAGATGCTATGTGAAACAGTGTCAAAAGCTTTCGACAAATCAATGAAGATTGCACCAACTAAATTTCCTTTATCAAGCTCTTTTCTGATGTTATCAGTAAAAAACGTTGCAGCTATGTCCGTGGATCTATGTCTGCGGTAACCAAATTGAGAAAGATAGAATAAATTATTGTTTTCTAGATAGCTGATAAGTTGGCTATGAACTGCTTTCTCAAGTATTTTTGATAGGCTTGACAATATAGATATTGGTAGGTAGTTATTTGGTTCAGATGGTGATCCTGATTTAAAGATGGGAGTGATTAGTGCGTGTTTCCAATCTGATGGTACTTCTGAGTTTTCTAATGATAAGTTGATTAAATAACACAGTGGTTCATCAATCTCAGATGCACAGTCCTTCAATAAAGCTGGCGGAAGATTATCCGAACCAGTTGACTTTTGACGCTTAAGCTTTTTTAGTTCTTTCTCAACAAATATGCGTGATACATAGTTAAATTTAAATTTCATACATGTTCTTAAAAGTGATAATGTTTTGGTTTGTTCCAGATAAAATCTTTTAGGTAAATAGATTTTAATTTTAACTGATGTGCCACGTTAGAGAAAAATGAACATAATGTATTTATTTTTCGAATTTATTGGTAGTTGTAGTTGCATCATTGGTAACCTCGTCTTGGTGAGCATTATGGTTTTTATAGTGTCCCAAAACTTTTTTGGATTTCTTGAGTTTCGACTTAACAGATCCCTACTCTAGTTACCTTTAGCTGTTCGTAAGTCAGTGGTACATTTGTTGCGAATTTTTGTGTATGCTTTCCAATCTGCTGCTGCGTTTGTCTTACGAGCTTTTCTAAGGGTTTTATCTCTCTCGATCATGAGATATCTGATGTTGTTGTCAATCCATGGGCAGAATTGACCCTTGACCCTTTTCTCGATTATCGGTGCGTGTTTGTTAAATACATTAAGAAGTGTATTCTTCAAATAAAGCCATGCTTCGTTAACATATTTCATTTCGTACATTGGACTCCAGTCGTGATGTCTAAGCTCTCGTTCATGTTGTCGCTGTTGTACTTTGCGTAGTTCCTACTTTTTTACATTTTTTGGCGGTAACTTATCTCTCTTGATTTTACGCACAAAGCCAACCATGTTGTGGTCACTAATAGAAGTAACTAAGTTTTCTTCGATTTTAGGATATTCAAATTGTGTACTACTTACGATACTTAATTGTAGTAAGAAAATTCACTCTGGGTCTCCTGGCTAAAATAATGCCCTTTAACACGATTGATACTAGAAGTACATATATTAACAAAATTAATTACTTTAGGCTGTAGTAATATTTTCTCTTTGGATTTTGGGCAGTCTCTTCTCCAATGTCCTGCTTTCCCGCACAGCAAACAAATGTCGGTTGGTTTAGGGATTCGACTGTAGGTGCTTCTGTAGGGAGGCTCCCTGAATTCAATTGATGTGTGGACGAGGATTTGTATAGGACTCTGTAAAACGACGAACAGGTTTGTTTATCCTTTTTAAGGATTTTCAGTGGTTTAGAAGTATATCCATCTTGATTAGAGATATGGCTTCATCAATTTTTTTCGTCAATTTCGTTGTTAAATGCCAGCTGTTTCTGGTTTGCCTTGAATTTTAAATCAGTGTTTAATTTTTTTGTTTTTTGAAGTGGCGCCGAAGGAACGGTGATTTGACGCTTCAAGTGTTCAACTTTTTATCGAAATACGTCTTACACAAAGAAAACGTGTCGTTTACAGACATCATCTGGTTGTCATCAGCTTCATTGTCAGCACGGCTACTGCGACTTACTCGCTCGATATCCATTTCAACTTCTGGATCAAACATTCATAATTTCTGGACGATGTACTCTTTGTAAATTTACAGAATAATCAGACATGATCCTTCTCACAAGATTTCTATCGACGTGTGACTTGAAAACTTGATTGAACGCCTTTAACTTACTAACCACGTGATAATTTGTTATGCAAATTATCAAGTGCATAATTTACATAATCGTAAATAAATTCAATTAGTAGTTTAACTGTCTTAAACACGAAAGACACGAAGCTTCACCTTTCCTTAACAATGCGTGCACTCGTTTTTTTAAAAGCACGGTATTTTTCTTCTCATCAGTAAGCTTTTACAAACACAAAGTATACTTCTCTAATAATCAACCGCCTGAGGGCGGTTCGTCATTAGTCGGTAAGGCGCGATATTTTCCCCGACATTATTCCGTTTTTTTGCATGGAGTTGAATTTTGGTGCACAGCTGCGGTACCATTTTAACTATTGTTTTCGCGAGGCTAAAGCAACGGTACTCTTTGGATGGAGGGAGATCGTTTTCACTCACACGAACATGTATGTTCAAGATGACTATCTCACCAGTCGCTACGTAGGGACGAGTTCTCGACGGTGCTGACTAGTTTGTATCGGCGAAAGTAACACGGGTCCACGGCTTAGGTTGCTATTAATTGACATATTACCTTATTCTATTCTTTAAAGAAAGGAAAAGTTGCCTGGCCGTAGCACCGGTGTGTCACCGTACTAGTAATAGGCATATTCTGTCAGTCATGCTACGGACACAAAAGCAATATAAATTTATTTTTTCTTTCGCGTGTCTTTACAAAAGCCTTTTTAATTTAAACTTTTTTCTTTTAGAAAAGTCATGGTGATTAACTTTTATTATTCCCTCGATGTAGTTTCGTAACGTGCACGCACAAATTAAGATTTGGCTAGTTCGTAAAATATAGTTTTGATTATTCGCGCCTTTTAAAAGAAACTAACTAGAACAAATTTATGAGGAGAAGAAAAATTAAGTTTAAGATGTAAGAGGATTTTTTGTTTTATTCCTGCCTGTTAATTGAATTTATTTCGTGAATTTACATTTTTATAAGAAGGATGTCTGAATTTTAGCTGAAGCTGGATGTGTTTATATTTTACTGAGATTGTTCTTATTATGTTTTTAACTGTTTTAAAGGCTATTACAAGAGGAGCCTCCTTCTCAAATGCGCTGATCATTGTTGTATATAAATTATCTTTTACAAGAAAGCGGCATAACAGTACCCTTTGGGAAAATAGCAGCGCTAAATGTTCTGATAAATTAAATGTTTTTTAACTTTTGGTTTGCCCAACGTCAGCCTAAATTTTTTGAAAAACTAGACTATAATAAAACGTGTAGTTTATAATACTTTAGTAGTGCTGATAAGTGGATCTTATCAGGAAGGATTACTACCGCAGAGTAATTTCATGATAGATGCACGGAATAAAGGAACGGGAAATGAGAATGCCGGGCGAATTCCTGCGAATTTTCAACGGGAAAACGACTAGTCTCTATATTAATAATACCCGTATTTTTTATGTCAGTTAAAAGCAGGTCGTGTTAACCACGCACAAAATCTTGAAGGCTACAAATAAGAAATGCAATATTTTTACCGAATTTGTTTGTGATCGCTCGGGCGTAGTAAACAATTACGAAGACTATATTTTTATGAAAAGCCAATCCAAGGCTACAATCGTGGTCACAATATGTTGGGACAAGAAACGAATTTCGAAGTTCGCCACCACAAGTAATTGCGTAGGCTCATGTTAGATTCACACATCTTGAACTTGTTCAAAGTTCACTTGTCAATGTTCAGAGTGGACTTAGGACTACGAAATTCTTAAAATGTGTAATTTTGCTGACGTCAGCAAGAGCCTTTAATCACGAATTTCGGGGCCTTCGTGGTCTTCGACGTGAATTATTTCGGTGTGCGGGCGTGCTAAAGAATGTGACTAGCAACTTTTCAATGCTCTCTGCCTGGCCTACTTGTGTGCAAAAGTAGCGACTTTGCAGCCTGCCGGCTGCAGAGCATTGACTATTTGACTTTTTTGTCCATATTTGATAATGAGTAAAAAACCGCCTTAGTCTCAATATTTCTGTCCACGATTGTAGCTAGATAGCTGACTTTAGGTTGCTTCTCAAAGTCTACGTTCGTAGCCAAAATCTTCAGACTTGTAGATGGCTAGGAAACGTAACTATATGTTTATCCATGTAACAACATATAAAAAGAAATATTAAAATGAGGGTTTTAGAAGACAAAAAAGTCAAACAGAGACCTACAACCTAACACTGAACACAACACACTTCTAAAATCAAAATTGTAAATATATATGATTAACAAGACTGGCTTTAGTATGGCTCTGCGTTACACCAAGGTTACACGATTCTTTTCTGGCGTGTTAAGGCCGCATAAATATCGGATTGGTTACTACACGCGGTGATCAAAGCACAGTCAGTAAAAAATATATCGCATTTGGTATTTCGTACAGATAAAAAAATTTCGTGTGGCCATGACACAGCGATTTTCTTGCGGACAGACAGACCGTCATTTAAAATCACAGATACGAACGAAAATGCCGGTGTAACATGCATAAAAAACATATGTTTTAAAGGCCAAGAATAAATCGATTTAGATTTTAATAAATAAAGAACAGGACATAATTTGCGAAATGTTGCAAAGGAATGCGCATAACAATCGGGAATACAAGCTAGCTTCGAACGAAGCAGGGGCAAATCTGAAATTATAAAAGCCTGTGGGTGAGGTTGTAAAAACTTTATGTTTACATATCATCAACACGAACACTGACGAACATGAATGGAACTATTCAAAGACAGTTAGAGCCTCTACAAAACAATGACATGTATTACTAATGCAGATTTCATTCGCATGAACTTCGTGCCGTCTCCTCCCAAGACGTAAATAAACTCTTGTTCGAAAACGTCGGTGCGACCACCCTCGACGCATGTAACGAGGACGAACTGCTAAATCACATTAAGAGCGTCGCCGTGAAAGGCACTCAGAAGGAATTACATCGCATTAACTTTTTTAGACTTTCTCAAATGTACAATATGTCGCCGCGCCTGCGATCTCAAGTCGTTGTCTGTTAATTCAAATTTGCTTCCACAGAAACTAAGCCTGAACTCTTTGTCAATTATGCGACGAAATGATGCACCCAACAGCTAGTCTCAAATCTGAGGAACCAGCAGCACCAAACCCGCTTCCTGTGCGAATCACCCACGCTTCCATCGCTCGCCCAGGATCGAAGACTCCAGTGCCTGGAATCAACTGAACAATCGACCTCGCTTCACAAAGTCAACAATTAAAAAGATTAAGTTACAAGCGATCAATAACAGTAGCAATAAAAGGCCGCAAACCCACCTTGCAAAAGGTGCGGCCAACTATACCACCAAGGAAAAACAATCGCTTAAAATGGACTGTCCTGCTTTCAACAAGACATGTTCAACATTGCATAAAAGTCCAGAAAGAGAATTGATTCAACATAACACGATCGAACCCAATCATCGCAGAGGAAGAAGATTCAACTGCCACATTAAATAGCAATCAAGCCGAAGGTTTCACACCATCATTCACGATTGAGGCGACCCAGGATTTTCGTCTGGCCCTGAATCGAACCGAGGAAAACGTAACGCAATAACCAGACTACCTTTCAAAGCCACCATCACACATGGAAACGATGGACGATTCGTTCAGCCCACGACGCCCAGAACCCCCACCGAATTTAAACGTTTCAATAGAAATCATTAACCAAAAAACACGAACAATTCAAAAAGAAAGTATTTTTTTCAATTTCAACTAGCTTCAATCCAAGCAGTCGCAGACTCGGTTGTCAAACGTGCACTGTAGAAACTGAAGATTCTAACATTGATCTGCCCCTATAACTACTTGGTATCTACTTACTCCGTCCCAACCGAAACCCGCAAAACTATCATAGATGCTTGGAACAGCTACCACAGCCTAGCCCTTCACGAGGATACCAAGAACGCTACTAGGTTTATACCAGAATGTGGGCGGTACTGCAGGGCCCCGACGGGATTTCACGTATCAGGTAATGCATACACGAGAAGATTCGACGACATAACAGCTGGTCAGGCAAGAGTAGCAAGCTGCGTGGAAGAATGCCTTCCGGCATACGTTTGACTACCTTAAGTTATGTAACGATCGTTGGGCTATATTTAAAAGTGAAAAGTTCCAATTCGGATTCTGTGATCACCAACGAGGGTTATAAGCTATTGAAAAAATCATCGAAGCAATCCACAACTTTCTCGTACCGAAAAAACACAACAGACGTACGTTCATGGTTTGGCTTGGTCAACCAAAATCATACGCCTTGCCCAAGCCCACATCATTGAGCCGTCCAAAAATTTATTATCTTCCAAGTCATTTTATTGGGACACTCAACTGGACCATATTTTTAAGAAATCGAAAATAAAATCATCGCACTTGTACAAGATGCAGTGAAAACTTTTGTGCCAGATCGCCCTACTTGTCTAGCTACAGATTGGTCCAAGACCATGGATGTCATCTGACGCAAAAGCATTGCAAATGTCAATCCCCACACAACCCTCGCGGTAACTTGGAAATTAGTTTCGCCGGTTCCCGCCTCACGACGGTAGTGAAGGCCACTACGCGCGCATCAAGGTTGAAGCTCTCGCAGCCGTTTATGGTTTACAACGATGCCATATGTTCATCATGGTGCACCTGCATCTGATTTTCCCTGTGGATTGCCCAACTACTAACAAGAATATGTAACGATGGCGAACTGAGCATCATTGCTGACCCTAAGGTTTTAAGTTTGAAAGAAAAAACATTAATGTATAACTTTAAAATCATTTTCGTCCCAGGAAAATAAAAAATAATGAGGATCGCCGACACTACATCACGAAATCAGTCGAGGCCTGAAATCGATCTTGTGCGAGGTTGCAGCAACAACATTCGCTCACAACCAAGAGGATAACATTGAGAGTGTCCTGGAAAATAGTTAACAGACCACGCCATATTCCATCAGGGGTGCTTGCTTCTATCTACGTACATTGTCAATGGTTTCCCAAAATCGAAGAAGATCTTCCGACATAAATTCGTAATTACTGGACAATAAGAGACGATCTGTATTTGATTGAAGAAGTCCGTTTAAGGAATGCTAATCCCGAGGACGCTCCAATCAATTGTCCTCGATGATTTACAAGTAGCTCCACATGCGTGAGTAGCATGTTAGCCATTGCTGCGAACGGTTTTTCTGGCCAGGGCTCGACGCTGCGATCCGTCTCCTCTGAGCTCATTACCGCCAATGTAACGAATAAGCCCATCTCAATCAAAAGAATCACAGATTGAGGCACAACCACCAGAATTTCCGTTCGAACAAGTCGAAGGATTTGGCAAAGTTTTCTTACCTCATCTAGTTTTACTCATGCACTTTTCTTATTTGGGGGTCTCAGACGAACTTCCGACTGACAGTGAACCCCATTTGACTCAATCAACTACCGCAACTTTCTTTCTAAATGAAACATTCACCGTCTACTTTCATCCACCCACTACCCACAAATCAATGAAAGCGGCATAAGTAGGAGTAAAACGGCCAAACACATCCTTCTGGGCAACACAAACCAAGGACAAGTAAGCACGGCAACGACAGGGCTGTCAAAGCCCTTCTAACGCACAAAACACTAACGTACAAACAAACTGGAATTTCAACAGCTATTGCACTGTTTGGCAGAGCGGTTCACGGTCACTTGCCCATAAAGAACCTCAAACTTCAGGACGCGTAGCAACAAATCGCTGATAAACGGGAGGAAAGCACTTGCAAACGCCAATGAATCGCCAAACCGTACAAAAACAACTCGACCCACTCAATGTTGGTAATTCAGTCCTGATCCAAAATCAACATGTAAACTGCCCAACAAAGTGGAACATCACAGGCTTCATCACAGAGAAGTCTCCCAAATCGTTATTACCACGTTGTTGTGGACAGGAGTAGAACCAGTCACACCCGCAACCGTCGATTACTCCGACAAATCTCCCGACGTGCCGTATGTCTGATATAACCCCTGATACCCTGATTTGACCATATCTCCCCCCCCCAAAAGCAACCAGAAGCGACTTGAGATATTCCAGCAACTCAGTCCGCCACCGGTAACACGCAATCGATCCACCAGTCGTCAAACTGTCGAGTCGCCGCGTAACATCAATCGAAGTGCCGACAATGGACAAACAAAACAAAATTCCCGTTCAACTGTACACGCGAAAAACGTCCGCCAAGACCACGTTCTCCGAAGATGTTAGAACAATCTCATAACTGATGTACTAGGCTAGTGAAGGACTGCAGTGTTTGGGTTATTCCTGAAAAAGGTAATATAGATAGTGCCAAGATATTTTAAATGAAGGTAAAGATGGCGAAAGTTATTCCAAAATCCATAAAGAATAAATAATTTAGATGGCAACGCAAATTGAAAGTCATGTAAAGCTAGTTCACATGGTGAAAAAAAACTAGATTAATATAGCTATCCGGATAATGTATAGACAATCCTGAATTAATTCATTATTTTATCTGCCACTGTTTGTCTTACAACGCAAGGAATTCTTTTTGACTCTTTTAGCGCATTATTCTGTCTCTTGATATTAACTAAGCTTTCGTTGATGATATTAACACCTTATTCCTCTGAATTTCCAATGGTAAGAAATAGCACGCTGGCTTTCCTGGCTATTCTCTTGCCTTAACCTACTCTTGTCTATACTTTTAATCTGTTTTTTTCTGCAAACTTTAAATTTCCTTCTGTACTCATTTCCTTCTGTAGCTTCTGTCAGACAACAAGTGCTTTCCGTTTACATTATCTAAAAGTAAATAAAGATATAAAAATCATTTTCTTTGTAAGAAAAGTAAATTACTTTATTAATTAATTAATTAATTAATTCCACTTTTTTGTTTTATTCTCGAAAGACTTTATCTCTGTAATATTTGAAATTAACACAGTTTAGCAATTAGTATCAAAACTAGTTACCCGGTACCCTATTTCTTTCTAAAATAGTACGCAGTAATCTTTAAAAATTGTAACCTAGTACAATATCTTTCTTTAAAATAGCATCCAATACTATTTTAACTCAGTATTCAGTACCCTATCTCTTTCTAAGATAGTACGCAGTAATCTTTAAAAATTGTAACATCTTTCTTTAAAATAGCATCCAATACTATTTTGAACTCAGTATCGAGTACAATATCTCTTCCTAACATACTACACGGTACTCTTTAAAACTTGTACCCAGTACAATGTTTTTCTTTACAATAGTACCCAGTACTATGTTGAACTTGGTATACCGTACTAAATCATCCTCCGTAGTAGCACCCAGTGCTACTTTAAACTTGGTACCTAGTACCGAATCTTCCTCTATAATAGCACCTAGTACTATTTTAAAAAACGCAACTCTAATAGCCTCTCACAATTACTTCACATTTGAGTAATTCTAGAGTCAATTTTAAAAGCTATAATTTCGTCTTTATATGTTTCTTTTCCGAGAATATGAAAGCCACTAGGACCTACATTTAAATACGTCTGAGACACATTGTTAAAAATTCTGAAATCTTTTATAAATTTTTTAAAATGTTTCCCTTCTTTTAAAAGGGGCCAATAAGTGGCAGAACGCCATAAAGGAACTACCAGTACACCTACAACTTCACTATTACATATTCTCTTTAAGACCAAAATTACATCATCCGTAGGGGGAACTAAATAATTGTTCTCATTAGTCCAAGGTTGCGAAAAAGCGTTAACACCTTCACTTCCTAAACAATTAAACTTTGAGTTTAATCTATTTACTTTATGGTTACGCGAGTCGGCGAACCTATCAACTGTCAAAGGACCCCACAAGGAATTTAAATAATTAAATAATCTATTGCTTGTTTCCCAATCATCCCTATCAACAAAACGGGAGATAGTATCGGCCTTAGTATTCAAATTTCTGGATAACCAAGCAGGTTTTAACACAATTTTATTTTCGCAACAAATATTATAAATTTCAACAGCCATCTGTTGTAAATCTTCCTTATTACTTCCTGCTTTAAGAATTTTTGACACAGCATAATTATCTGTATGCCAAACAACACTTTTATCTTTAATATTTGACTAGAACATTGTATTGAAAATTGAACCGCTTTTAATTCTCTCCAAGTGGAACTGTTTTCCATTTCATTTACCGTAAAAGTTCTATGTGAAACGTTTTCCGTGTTATTATCTAAAACCCATGCTCCTAAAGCGTATTTCCTTGCATCAGAGAAAACAGTTAATTGATGTAAACTTTCGTCGAAACATCTGTAATTAAGTCGATCAAGGTTCCTATCCCAAAAAAGTAATTCTTGATGAACGCCTGAGAAATTCACAATATTAATTGTCGCGTCCCATGACGATCTGTTTTCAATTAACTCGCGTTTTTAAATTTACGACATCTCTCATGACGAATTTTTTAGAAACTAATTTCCCAGTTAATTTTGCAAGCTTTCTAGCTGTAGTATAAGGATGCGGAAGAAGAGACCGTAAATAATTTTTTGTAGAGCTCATGCGGTTTTCTGACACTTTAATGATGTTTGTTTTGCAATCTAAGGTAAGTCCCTAACCAAGTAAGATTTTGCGAAGGGGTCCAAACCGATTTCTCGCAATTTGATACGAATCCCGCTTTTTCTAATGAATCCTTAACAAAATTCGCATGATTTTTTGCTATGTTAAAACTATTTTCAATTCCTGCGCCGTCATCTAAATAAACACTAATCTTAATTCCATTTTCGTGCCAAAAAGCTACCAGAGGGCGAACCACTTTTGTGAAACGAATGGGGCAGTACTTAATCCAAAAGGCAATACTGCGAACACAAAATACTTCTTTATTCCGTCTATAACCCATGAAAAACCTAAATAAGTTTGGTGTTCTTCAAAAATTTCAATTTGATGGTAACCTTGTTTCCAATCAAACTTATATGCGTGACTGTTTTTTGACGCAAAAGATCTCAAAGATGTCCAATCGTCAAATTTAATGTAGTCTTTAGCTAGATGTTTATTAACGTATCGTAGATCTGGAATCAACCTTTTCTTTCCTGATGAGTTGTACTAATAGACAAAGGAATTAATGATTTTGGGAACCACCAGAGACTCAACTATTCGTCCACTTTCTAACAGTTCCTTAATACTGTCGGAAACAAAATTATTTTCTACAAGAGCAGATTTAGTATTTTCAAAGTAAGAATTTCTAGGGGTGGAGATAAATGGAAGTTTGTATCCGGTTTTTAAAATTTCTAAAATGGTAGATCTAGCGCCAATTTCTTCCCAATATTTTAAGTTAGCTCTTAAATTCCCTTTAACACGATTGATACTAGAAGTACATATATTAACAAAATTAAACTTTTAGGCTGTAGTAATATTTTTCTCTTTGGATTTGGGCAGTCTCTTCTCCAATGTCCTGCTTTCCCGCACAGCAAACAAATGTCGGTTGGTTTAGGGATTCGACTGTAGGTGCTTCTGTAGGGAGGCCTCCCTGAATTCAATTGATTTGGTGGACGAGGATTTGTATAGGACTCTGTAAAACGACGAACAGGTTTGTTTATCCCTTTTTAAGGATTTTCAGTGGTTTAGAAGTATATCCATCTTTGATTAGAGATATGGCTTCATCAATTTTTTCGTCAATTTCGTTGTTAAATGCCAGCTGTTTCTGGTTTGCCTTGAATTTTAAATCAGTGTTTAATTTTTTTGTTTTGAAGGTGGCGGCGAAGAACGGTGATTTGACGCTTCAAGTGTTCAACTTTTTATCGAAATACGTCTTACACAAAGAAAAACGTGTCGTTTACAGACATCATCTGGTTGTCATCAGCTTCATTGTCAGCACGGCTACTGCGACTTACTCGCTCGATATCCATTTCAACTTCTGGATCAAAAGCATTCATAATTTCTGGACGATGTACTCTTTGTAAATTTACAGAATAATCAGACATGATCCTTCTCACAAGATTTCTATCGACGTGTGACTTGAAAAACTTGATTGAACGCCTTTAACTTACTAAACCATGTGATAATTTGTTATGCAAATTATCAAGTGCATAATTTACATAATCGTAAAAATCATATATTTTAACTTAATTAGAGTAACTGTCTTAAACACGAAAGACACGAAAGCTTCACCTTTCCTTAACAATGCGTGCACTCGTTTTTTTAAAAGCACGGTATTTTTCTTCCCATCAGTAAGCTTTTTACAAACACAAAGTATACTTCTCTAATAATCAACCGCCTGAGGGCGGTTCGTCATTAGTCCGGTAAGGGCGCGATATTTCCCCGACATTATTTCCGTTTTTTTGCATGGAGTTGAATTTTTGGTGCACAGCTGCGGTACCATTTTAAACTATTGTTTTCGCGAGGCTAAAGCAACGGTAACTCTCTGGATGGAGGGAGATCGTTTTTCACTCACACGAACATGTATGTTCAAGATGACTATCTCAACCAGTCGCCTACGTAGGGACGAGTTCTCGACGGTGCTGACTAGTTTGTATCGGCGAAAGTAACACGGGTCCACGGGCTTAGGTTGCTATTAATTGACATATTACCTTATTCTATTCTTTAAAAGAAGGAAAAGTTGCCTGGCCGTAGCACCGGTGTGTCACCGTACTAGTAATAGGCATATTCTGTCAGTCATGCTACGGACACAAAAAGCAATATAAATTTATTTTTTCTTTCGCGTGTCTTTACAAAAGCCTTTGTTTAATTTAAACTTTTTTCTTTTAGAAAAGTCATGGTGATTAACTTTTATTATTCCCTCGATGTAGTTTCGTAACGTGCACGCACAAATTAAGATTTGGCTAGTTTCGTAAAATATAGTTTTGATTATTCGCGCCTTTTAAAAGAAACTAACTAGAACAAATTTATGAGGAGAAGAAAAATTAAGTTTAAGATGTAAGAGGATTTTTTGTTTTATTTCCTGCCTGTTAATTGAATTTATTTCGTGAATTTACATTTTTATAAGAAGGATGTCTGAATTTTAGCTGAAGCTGGATGTGTTTATATTTTACTGAGATTGTTCTTATTATGTTTTTAACTGTTTTAAAGGCTATTTACAAGAGGAGCCTCCTTCTCAAATGCGCTGATCATTGTTGTATATAAATATATCTTTTACAAGAAAGCGGCATAACAGTACCCTTTGGGAAAATAGCAGCCTAAATGTTCTGATAAATTAAATGTTCTTTAACTTTTGGTTTTGCCCAACGTCAGCCTAAATTTTTTGAAAAACTAGACTATAATAAAACGTGTAGTTTATAATACTTTAGTAGTGCTGATAAGTGGATCTTATCAGGAAGGATTACTACCGCAGAGTAATTTCATGATAGATGCACGGAATAAAGGAACGGGAAATGAGAATGCCGGGCGAATTCCTGCGAATTTTCCACGGGAAAACGACTAGTCCTCTATATTAATAATACCCGTATTTTTTATGTCAGTTAAAAGCAGGTCGTGTTAACCACGCACAAAATCTTGAAGGCTACAAATAAGAAATGCGATATATTTTTACCGAATTTGTTGTGATCGCTCGGGCGTAGTAAACCAATTACGAAGACTATATTTTTATGAAAAGCCAATCCAAGGCTACAATCGTGGTCACAATATGTTGGGACAAGACAACGAATTTCGAAGTTCGCCACCACAAGTAATTGCGTAGGCTCATGTTAGATTCACACATCTTGAACTTGTCAAAGTTCACTTGTCAATGTTCAGAGTGGACTTAGGACTACGAAATTCTTAAAATGTGCTAATTGTTGCTGACGTCAGCAAGACCTTTAATCACGAATTTCGGGGCCTTCGTGGTCTTCGACGTGAATTATTTCGGTGTGCGGGCGTGCTAAAGAATGTGACTAGCAACTTTTCAATGCTCTCTGCCTGGCCTACTTGTGTGCAAAAGTAGCGACTTTGCAGCCTGCCGGCTGCAGAGCATTGACTATTTGACTTTTTTGTCCATATTTGGATAATGAGTAAAAAA
Source organism: Hydractinia echinata (assembly GCA_030067915.1). Taxonomy (NCBI): domain Eukaryota; kingdom Metazoa; phylum Cnidaria; class Hydrozoa; order Anthoathecata; family Hydractiniidae; genus Hydractinia; species Hydractinia echinata. Next base: position 872,689 of record JASGCC010000111.1, on the reverse strand, counting down.
CCGCCTTAGTCTCAATATTTCTGTCCACGATTGTAGCTAGATAGCTGACTTTAGGTTGCTTCCTCAAAGTCTACGTTCGTAGCCAAAAATCTTCAGACTTGTAGATGGCTAGGAAACGTAACTATATGTTTATCCATGTAACAACATATAAAAAGAAATATTAAAATGAGGTTTTAGAAGACAAAAAAGTCAAACAGAGACCTACAAACCTAACACTGAACACAACCACTTCTAAAATCAAAATTGTAAATATATATGATTAACAAGACTGGCTTTAGTATGGCTCTGCGTTACACCAAGGTTACACGATTCTTTGTCGGCGTGTTAAGGCCGCATAAATATCGGATTGGTTACTACACGCGGGTGATCAAAGCACAGTCAGTAAAAATATATCGCATTTGGTATTTCGTACAGATAAAAAAATTTCGTGTGGCCATGACACAGCGATTTTCTTGCGGACAGACAGACCGTCATTTAAAATCACAGATACGAACGAAAATGCCGGTGTAACATGCATAAAAAACATATGTTTTAAGGCCAAGAATAAATCGATTTAGATTTTAATAAATAAAGAACAGGACATAATTTGCGAAATGTTGCAAAGGAATGCGCATAACAAATCGGGAATACAAAGCTAGCTTCGACGAAGCAGGGGCAAATCTGAAATTATAAAAAGCCTGTGGGTGAGGTTGTAAAAACTTTATGTTTACATATCATCAACACGAACACTGACGAACATGAATGGGAACTATTCAAAGACAGTTAGAGCCTCTACAAAACAATGACATGTATTACTAATGCAGATTTCATTCGCATGGAACTTCGTGCCGTCTCCTCCCAAGACGTAAATAAACTCTTGTTCGAAAACGTCGGTGCGACCACCCTCGACGCATGTAACGAGGACGAACTGCTAAATCACATTAAGAGCGTCGCCGTGAAAGGCACTCAGAAGGAATTACATCGCATTAACTTTTTTAGACTTTCTCAAATGTACAATATGTCGCCCGCCTGCGATCTCAAGTCGTTGTCTGTTAATTCAAATTTGCTTCCACAGAACTAAGCCTGAACTCTTTGTCAATTATGCCGACGAAATGATCACCCAACAGCTAGTCTCAAATCTGAGGAACCAGCAGCACCAAACCCGCTTCCTGTGCGAATCACCCACGCTTCCATCGCTCGCCCAGGATCGAACGACTCCAGTGCCTGGAATCAACTGAACAATCGACCTTCGCCTTCACAAAGTATCAACAAATTAAAAAGATTAAGTTACAAGCGATCAAATAACAGTAGCAATAAAACGCCGCAAACCCACCCTTGCAAAAGGTGCGGCCAACTATACCACCAAGGAAAAACAATCGCTTAAATGGACTGTCCTGCTTTCAACAAGACATGTTCAAACATTGGCATAAAAGTCCAGAAAGAGAATTGATTCCAACATAACACGATCGAACCCAATCATCGCAGAGGAAGAAGATTCAACTGCCACATTAAATAGCAATCAAGCCGAAGGTTTCACACCATCATTCACGATTGAGGCGACCCAGGATTTTCGTCTGGCCCTGAATCGAACCGAGGAAACGTAACGCAATAACCAGACTACCTTTCAAAGCCACCATCACACATGGAAACGATGGACGATTCGTTCAGCCCACGACGCCCAGAACCCCCACCGAATTTAAACGTTTCAATAGAAATCATTAACCAAAAACACGAACAATTCAAAAAGAAAGTATTTTTTCAATTTCAACTAGCTTCAATCCAAGCAGTCGCAGACTCCGGTTGTCAAACGTGCACTGTAGAACTGAAGATTCTAAACATTGATCTGCCCCTATAACTACTTGGTATCTACTACTCCGTCCCAACCGAAACCCGCAAAACTATCATAGATGCTTGGAACAGCTACCACAGCCTAGCCCTTCACGAGGATACCAAGAACGCTACTAGGTTTATACCAGAATGTGGGCGGTACTGCAGGGCCCCGACGGGATTTCACGTATCAGGTAATGCATACACGAGAAGATTCGACGACATAACAGCTGGTCAGGCAAGAGTAGCAAGCTGCGTGGAAGATGCCTTCCGGCATACGTTTGACTACCTTAAGTTATGTAACGATCGTTGGGCTATATTTAAAAGTGAAAAGTTCCAATTCGGATTCGTGATCACCAACGAGGGTTATAAGCTATTGAAAAAATCATCGAAGCAATCCACAACTTTCTCGTACCGAAAAACACAACAGACGTACGTTCATGGTTTGGCTTGGTCAACCAAATATCATACGCCTTCGCCCAAGCCCACATCATTGAGCCGTCCAAAAATTTATTATCTTCCAAGTCATTTTATTGGGACACTCAACTGGACCATATTTTTAAGAAATCGAAAAATAAAATCATCGCACTTGTACAAGATGCAGTGAAAACTTTTGTGCCAGATCGCCCTACTTGTCTAGCTACAGATTGGTCCAAGACCATCGGATGTCATCTGACGCAAAAGCATTGCAAATGTCAATCCCCACACAACCCTGCGGTAACTTGAAATTAGTTTTCGCCGGTTCCCGCCTCACGACCGGTAGTGAAGGCCACTACGCGCGCATCAAGGTTGAAGCTCTCGCAGCCGTTTATGGTTTACAACGATGCCATATGTTCATCATGGGTGCACCTGCATCTGATTTTCCCTGTGGATTGCCAACTACTAACAAGAATATGTAACGATGGCGAACTGAGCATCATTGCTGACCCTAAGGTTTTAAGTTTGAAAGAAAAAACATTAATGTATAACTTTAAAATCATTTTCGTCCCAGGAAAATAAAAAATAATGAGGATCGCCGACACTACATCACGAAATCCAGTCGAGCCTGAAATCGATCTGTGCGAGGTTGCAGCAACAACATTCGCTCACAACCAAGGAGATAACATTGAGAGTGTCCTGGAAAATAGTTAAAGACCACGCCATATTCCATCAGGGGTGCTTGCTTCTATCTACGTACATTGTCAATGGCTTCCCAAAATCGAAAGAAGATCTTCCGACATAAATTCGTAATTACTGGACAATAAGAGACGATCTGTATTTGATTGAAGAAGTCCCGTTTAAGGAAATGCTAATCCCGAGGACGCTCCAATCAATTGTCCTCGATGATTTACAAGTAGCTCCACAATGCGTGAGTAGCATGTTAGCCATTGCCTGCGAACGGTTTTTCTGGCCAGGGCTCGACGCTGCTATCCGTCTCCTCTGAGCTCATTACCGCCAATGTAACGAATAAGCCCCATCTCAATCAAAAGAATCACAGATTGAGGCACAACCACCAGAATTTCCGTTCGAACAAGTCGAAGGATTTGTGCAAAGTTTTCTTACCTCATCTAGTTTTACTCATGCACTTTTCTTATTTGGGGGTCTCAGACGAACTTCCGACTGACAGTGAACCCCCATTTGACTCAATCAACTACCGCAACTTTCTTTCTAAATGAAACATTCACCGTCTACTTTCATCCACCCACTACCCACAAATCAATGAAAGGGCATAAGTAGGAGTAAAAACGGCCAAACACATCCTTCTGGGCAACACAAACCCAAGGACAAGTAAGCACGGCAACGACAGGGCTGTCAAAGCCCTTCTAACGCACAAAACACTACGTACAAACAAACTGGAATTTCAACAGCTATTGCACTGTTTGGCAGAGCGGTTCACGGTCACTTGCCCATAAAGAACCTCAAACTTCAGGACGCGTAGCAACAAATCGCTGATAAACGGGAGAAAGCACTTGCCAAACGCCAATGAATCGCCAAACCGTACAAAAACAACTCGACCCACTCAATGTTGGTAATTCAGTCCTGATCCAAAATCAACATGTAAACTGCCCAACAAAGTGGAACATCACAGGCTTCATCACAGAAGTCCTCCCAAATCGTTATTACCACGTTGTTGTGGACAGGAGTAGACCAGTCACACCCCGCAACCGTCGATTACTCCGACAAATCTCCCGACGTGCCGTATGTCTGATATAACCCCTGATACCCTGATTTGACCATATCTCCCCCCCCCCAAAAGCAACCAGAAGCGACTTGAGATATTCCAGCAACTCAGTCCGCCACCGGTAACACGCAATCGATCCACCAGTCGTCAAACTGTCGAGTCGCCGCGTAACATCAATCGAAGTGCCGACAATGGACAAAACAAAACAAAATTCCCGTTCAACTGTACACGCGAAAAACGTCCGCCAAGACCACTGTCTCCGAAGATGTTAGAACAATCTCATAACTGATGTACTAGGCTAGTGAAGGACTGCAGTGTTTGGGTTATTCCTGAAAAAGGTAATTATAGATAGTGCCAAGATATTTAAATGAAGGTAAAGATGGCGAAAGTTATTCAAAATCCACTAAAGAATAAATAATGTTAGATGGCAACGCAAATTGAAAGTCATGTAAAGCTAGTTCACATGGTGAAAAAAACTAGATTAATATAGCTATCCGGATAATGTTATAGACAATCTGAATTAATTCTATTATTTTTATCTGCCATGTTTGTCTTACAACGCAAGGAATTCTTTTTGACTCTTTTAGCGCATTATTCTGTCTCTTGATAGTTAACTAAGCTTTCGTTGATGATATTAACACCTTATTCCTCTGATTTCCCAATGGTAAGAAATAGCACGCTGGCTTTCCTGGCTATTCTCTTGCCTTAACCTACTCTTGTCTATACTTTTAATCTGTTTTTTTCTGCAAACTTTAAATTTCCTTCTGTACTCATTTCCTTCTGTACTTCTGTCAGACAACAAGTGCTTTCCGTTTCCTGTTAGGTATGATCCTGAGTTGAAATTTTAAGAAAAACCTATTTTAGCTAATTTATTTATTTATTTATCAATATTTATACAGGATAAAACATTTCAGATAAAATATCTGCTTTACAAATGTGTCCTGTTTAAAAAAAAAGAATATAGCTAAAAATTAAAAAACGATATGGGAAAAAATAGAAGAAAATGTGAAACAAAAGGCAGAGAAAATGATTGAGTGTGGACACAAACTTTGAGTAAAGACGCTCCTCAAATAGGACACATCTAGAAAACAAAGAAACAAAATTTCATAACATACACCTAAATATAATATTGCTTCAATTTCTTTTTAAATGTTACATAACATTTTTCTTTTCTAATATCTAATGGCAACTTGTTGTATGTATCAGCACCCATGTAATAAAAACCACTTTTCGCCACTTCTAATTTAACTTTTGGCAAGCGTAATGATAACTGTTTGTTCCGTGTAATCCTTTCGTGATTCATCAACTCGAAGTAACTGTTGAAGCTGCTACAACTCTCTCCGTCAATACATCTACGAACTACGCAACACACATTTCTTATTATCATACTTTTGATTGTTGTAACGTTTGCATTTTTCGTGACATTTCTCGCTCTGTTGTCCAGAGATACAAGCCTTTTCTGTTGTGTATTTGTAAATTTAAGGTTGATGATACTGTTAAACGTGATAAGAGGTAGTATCATCATGTTGTAAATGATAGTAGCAGTGTTGTAATCAATTTGCGATCTCAATGCTGATAGGAGACGAAGCCTTGTTGAAGCTTTCTTGTAGGCTGTGTTGACTTCCACAAAATTGTAAAATAGCTTGAGCTTGTGGGATGCTGAATTCAACTTTTTACCAGTTCCGAATAACATCGCTTTCGTTTTTTTCTCTTTTTAAGTTAATTATAAGATCATTCTCGATTAGGTACTGTTCGATATTTTTTAATTCTGAGTTCAAAATATCTTTGATATAATTCACATTGCTTCCAGCAATATAAACCACTGTGTCGTCAGCGAATTGGATAGTACGTGCTCTAATAAGCGAGGTCTCAAAATCATTGAAGAAAATTAAAAATAAAAGCGGTCCTAAAATAGATCCCTGAGGGACTCCGCATTTTACATTCTCAGTGTTAGATCTGATGTTATCAATAACCACCTGTTGTGTACGGTTGAATAGGTAGTGGGTAAACCATTCTAACTCTTTGCCACAAATACCATATGCGCGAAGCTTTTCAAGCAAGATGCTATGTGAAACAGTGTCAAAAGCTTTCGACAAATCAATGAAGATTGCACCAACTAAATTTCCTTTATCAAGCTCTTTTCTGATGTTATCAGTAAAAAACGTTGCAGCTATGTCCGTGGATCTATGTCTGCGGTAACCAAATTGAGAAAGATAGAATAAATTATTGTTTTCTAGATAGCTGATAAGTTGGCTATGAACTGCTTTCTCAAGTATTTTTGATAGGCTTGACAATATAGATATTGGTAGGTAGTTATTTGGTTCAGATGGTGATCCTGATTTAAAGATGGGAGTGATTAGTGCGTGTTTCCAATCTGATGGTACTTCTGAGTTTTCTAATGATAAGTTGATTAAATAACACAGTGGTTCATCAATCTCAGATGCACAGTCCTTCAATAAAGCTGGCGGAAGATTATCCGAACCAGTTGACTTTTGACGCTTAAGCTTTTTTAGTTCTTTCTCAACAAATATGCGTGATACATAGTTAAATTTAAATTTCATACATGTTCTTAAAAGTGATAATGTTTTGGTTTGTTCCAGATAAAATCTTTTAGGTAAATAGATTTTAATTTTAACTGATGTGCCACGTTAGAGAAAAATGAACATAATGTATTTAATTTTTCGAATTTATTGGTAGTTGTAGTTGCATCATTGGTAACCTCGTCTTGGTGAGCATTATGGTTTTTATAGTGTCCCAAAACTTTTTTGGATTTCTTGAGTTTCGACTTAACAGATCCCTACTCTAGTTACCTTTAGCTGTTCGTAAGTCAGTGGTACATTTGTTGCGAATTTTTGTGTATGCTTTCCAATCTGCTGCTGCGTTTGTCTTACGAGCTTTTCTAAGGGTTTTATCTCTCTCGATCATGAGATATCTGATGTTGTTGTCAATCCATGGGCAGAATTGACCCTTGACCCTTTTCTCGATTATCGGTGCGTGTTTGTTAAATACATTAAGAAGTGTATTCTTCAAATAAAGCCATGCTTCGTTAACATATTTCATTTCGTACATTGGACTCCAGTCGTGATGTCTAAGCTCTCCGTTCATGTTGTCGCTGTTGTACTTTGCGTAGTTCCTACTTTTTACATTTTTTGGCGGTAACTTATCTCTCTTGATTTTACGCACAAAGCCAACCATGTTGTGGTCACTAATAGAAGTAACTAAGTTTTCTTCGATTTTAGGATATTCAAATTGTGTACTACTTACGATACTTAATTGGTAGTAAGAAAATTCACTCTGGGTCTCCTGGCTAAAAAAAGAGACCAAAGTCGTCACATAAATATAGTTAAATATATTTAAATAGCTCCGTGCATTTACTTATATTTTTTACATCTATACGAAGCAGACATGTCGCTATACGAAGTGATAACTATAGATGCATACTCCGAATGGAACACCTGATCTCACCTCTCCTATATGGCGAGATATTATTTTTGTTTTGATAATATTCCCATTTAAAGAATTTAACCTGCGTCTAGGGTAATGGGACCCACCCTCTAGGGTCCCAGGACCATGGGTCCCACTTTTGCCGTATGCCGTGCACAAAGGCGCGTGTGAAAGAAAAGCGTAAAAAACAACATGAACTGCATTTTCAGTAATAAATTAAAATTACAAATTTAAAGGCGGGCGCTAATGCATCAAAATTTTCATCAAAATCCATCAAACTCGCAATTTTGATGCAAATTTTGGTAAAATAAAAAGAAGGAAAAAATCGAGTATGATGGATTTGATGATGTTTTTTTTCTGAACAAACTTTAAATCCAAATAAAATCTGCTCATTAAACCAATTTTGGCTGCCTGATGCATTTGAGTTGCTTTCATCAATTTTTTTTCTTTTATAACTGCGTTGAGTGCAAAATAAAACAACAAAAGATGGAGTGTCTTTCGAATGTTTTTCACATTCGAATGTCAAAAAAGCGTAGGGTTATTGCTAGCCTTTCATCACTTTGAATAGGTTCAGTTCCACCAAGACTCTCATTTGGTGCCATCATGTATGAGACATTACTCCGAAACGCAGGCGATCCTCATACCTCAATCCTTAAGGTTGTTGAAATAACATTTTTCACGCCTTTCCTTCATCCAATCTCATTAAGTTTCTCCACGAGTGGGCTTTTCACCACCGGAATCGATTAATTCGTTCAACAATAAAGTTACTAGCTTTTGTCATCTTGAATTCTCAAATGAATGTTACTTTCGAATTTCAAATGTTTTGACAAAACGTGTTTTGATGGCAGTGCAAATGCAAAATTTGATTTCATTAAAGAATCGAATTTTGATTTAAAAACCTTATGAAAAAAGAACACTTGATTTTAATCAAAAAATTTGATGCATTTACGCCCGCCTTTATGTGTAAATATATAATGTTGTTTATTTAAAACCTAAGAAATTTCACAATGAACAAATTATTACGCTGCTTACAGGTATACATACACATTTCCATTGTGTTTGTGTTTCCCTGCGAAGAAAAAATGTAAAGGTTTTTCTTTATAATCAATGTATAATGTCTCTAAATTTTGAACAGCTTCAAGGAACTTCATAAATATTTAGGTACAAAACCAACTAAAACTATTTACGAACTCTTAAAATCGTTGACATCAGAAATATATTATTAGCTAACTATCTAGCTGACAACCCCTTTCCTTACAGGCGCGTAATCACCTTGTTGGCAAATTTTTCAGAGGTCCATATTTTATTGAAAATACTGAAAGATATAAATGAGAAAGCATTATCCTGAAACTTTTATTGAAAACTGAAGATCAGAACAGTTCAAATGTTTTACTAAAACAGCAAACTCACCCTAATTTTTCTCCGCCTACAGAGTAGCCATTGCAATTCATTCCACGATTCACACGATCATAAACGCACGGCAAAATCAACAACATGTTTGCTGGATACTTGTTATCACCCAAAATTTAATCAATAAGGCAGAACATGTGTAGCTGCATTTCCATCTTAATGCTTTTCATAAATATATCGGCTACGACTAAGAAAACGATCAGAGTTTCTGTGTTATTCTCTATGAATTAAACGTTTTAACTTACTCAAATCAAGCTTCTTTGGAACACCCAGCTACCTCTTGATTTTGTTTTCGAAGACAGCTTCGCTTCGCTTTTTCCTTACTTTTTGATGGTGATCCTTTGTTGAAAGAGTTAGTCGCTTTCTTATGGAGAAAGTTTTGTCTGTTTTCGAAATTTCCCTCTTTACGCTTTAATATTATTTATCTCCATAGTCCTTTAACTATCTTTAAATTTTCACTTTGGGCATTCTCCCTCATTTGAAGAATTGTCAAAAATTTGCAATAAACCAGGCCATAATTTAATACATGGAGGAGCGCGTGATAGAATAAATTATCATAATTAGTAGCCATAAGGCAAAGAGATATACCTACGATTTCTTTTTGTTGTTTTGTTTTGCAGCTAATTTATTGATTTTCAAAGGTAATTTAGCAAACTCCGCCTTTGTGCTCATAAAAAACAAGGCCGTCTGTTTACCTACTACCGAAAACGATTATTTTGCGACGGCTCGCTTCTGGGCGGGGATTAGTGATCAAGGAATTTGTTAAATAATAATTTTTTCGATAAGGATGATTACGCGCCTTTAACATCACATCTGCTTAACCATTTGAAATAGCACAGGCTTTTTCCAGCTGAGAAACATATAAAAAAACAGCTAAATGATAAACTTTTTTATCGACATTACACTACACAAACAACGTCATATTTCTGTGTCGACAAAATTTAATTTGGATCCAGTCAAAGGCACATTTAATATGATTCGCATCCAGTGTGTTACCCCCACGACCGCCGCCCACGCTGCCGACGCCGCGACGAAAGGCTAAACCAACATACCACACTACTCCATACGTCTGATTTAAAGATCATATGTTTATAGTTTTTTACTTCTGGACAAACTTGAATAATCATTTACTGTAAAAATACCGGCAAATATTCTAGTTACGAAATACTACAGGCGCTAAATTACACTAGCACCTACCATACATACAGTTTTTCTGCCAATTAATGCACCAACTCCTTTGGCGCATTAACTTCTGATCGGCTAATTAGTGGTGTCCGCCATTGAGAGAGTCTTATTCGCTTCAATTCGTCAAAAAACAAGTTCCTGAATTGCTTAACCGACGAACTAGGTAACCCATGGTCATGGAAAAGGCTTAAAACGACATAACTGTTTTTCTTTTATAAAAAAAACTCCAACAGAACTTGTAGGGCGTAAAAGAAATCATTTAAACTGATGAAAAAATATTCCAAACAAATCGAAAACCAGTCAGAAAATTCTAGAAGAGAAGACTGTCCAGAAACAGACTTTCTCCCTCATCACACAGCACTGACAGTAGGCACATTTTCGAGTACAGAATCCACACGTAAGAGAAACCCATTGTTTACTTAAACTTTTATCTTCAAATCCTTTTATTTATCTAGGGAAGCCAGCTAGCTAGCTTATTGTTAAGCTGTTACCAGTCAGTGTCAAGATTTAAATGTATTGCAACAAAGTTGAATCTAGGAAGCGCAGTTTTGAAGCATAGCTAAGTATAGTTATCAACATTCAAAGTGTAACAAAATTCCGTAGCCAGATTTAAAATTACTCCATCAGTACTGATGGCTACATACAGAGAAGCAGCAAAAAAAATCTGTAGGACATGTACTTTCAACGAACGGGTAAGAAGGGTTGCGTTTATGTGTAGAATTGTGAAACGCTGATCAAGAAAATGTATAGAATCGCGTGCTTTTAACAAACGGTTGCAGGGATATTAGGGTTTAATGTTTATTGATGACGTGATTAAGTCTGTTAGGAAACGGTTGGGTTGACCCAGTTTTAGAAGATTGGTTCCATTTTGTTTCCAGGTAGTCTCTGGTTACCCACGCGGGAGATGAAGTCAGTTATTTCCACCTGATTTCCACGGGCGACTAAGAAAATTACAGTACCTCTCTTTTCAATGTTTTTTAAATTTTAAATTTTGCAACGTATACATGTGAAGTATATAACTCTACTGAAAATCTAAGAATCACATGATCCATGCTATCTCTAGTATTTAAAAGAGGAAAAAAGGTTTATTTGGCTAATGTAATCCAACAATTTGTCAAAATAAACTACCGTCTTTATCTGACGACAATTTTTTTTTGGCGCTGACAGGTAATTAACTCTAAGGATGCGAAATTTTCCTAATGAGCAGAGTTAGCAGTGAGTTTACATAAATAAACAAATAAACAAATAAACAAATAAACAAATAAACAAATAAACAAATAAACAAATAAACAAATAAACAAATAAACAAATAAACAAATAAACAAATAAACAAATAAACAAACAAACAAACAAACAAATAAACAAATGAACAAACAAACAAACAAATAAACAAATAAACAAATAAACAAATAAACAAATAAACAAATAAACAAATAAACAAATAAACAAATAAACAAATAAACAAATAAACAAATAAATAAATAAATAAAAAAGAAATGCCTGATTAGTGCTAGTTGGTGCAATGCAAAAGATAGAAACGATAATTAACGTTTCTTTCTTTTCCGTTAACATTTCAAAACTCATGTTTCTTAACTGTTTCTCAAGCACTTTCTCCTTTGACTGGTCTGTTTCGCTAGATCATTAAAAACGTGTTTCGGTGTCTTGTGTTGTTTTCTTTGATAAACATTCGAGAGCTGCTGTTTCGTATTTATTAACCAAATTGCGTTAAAGTTTTTTAGCTGCTTCTTAGAAAACACGTGTAAACGTGATGGTCGGAATTAAATTTAGATCAATATACCATGACATAGTCTCAACCGGATATTAAACTGGAAATCCGATAACTTCCATTTCTCTAATCGCCAAATGAACTACGTTTGTAATACTAATTTGAACGAACGTTCCCAAAACGCCTCCCTGGCAGGGATATGACATACAATTTCCAGAAACAAGGCTAGCTACGTTAATGCAGTTTACTGCTTGCTGCGTCATATCTGAAGATCTTGCAATTGTTATTATCCCATTGGTTATAGCGATTTGTGCGAGTAAGTTTACTCTTGTGATGTTGGAAAGTGTTGCCAACTGTACTTTCAGCCATGAAGGCGAAGTTATTGGTGCTGCTGAAAAGGTGGAAGAACTACCGTCAAATGCTCTTTCTGGATAGTAGTTTGAATATGTCGCAGATTGTGTTGCAGGTTTGTTAAGCGCTAAATTATTTCCACCTTCAAGTAAAAGAAAGGTAATCAATGTCTATCATGTAAAACTATAAAACATGTTTTTAAAGCACATGTGTGGCATATAGTATTTTGTCTGTCATACGGGTCAATTTTGTTTAAGAACACACAAAATATTTTTAACCTAAAATATTTTTTAAAATTATTTTTCATATATATTTCATTTTCTTCGACAGGCTAACATTTTTTCACTTCAACCTCCCCTCTCCCCCCCACACCCTGCACTAACACACACATAAAATAAATAATTTCCTGACGGGTGACTAGCTTTTATTATTTTTTGTAAGAAATTTACGTGTACTCAATGCGAACTTTACTTTACGTAAGATCAGTATTTGAAATGGTCAACTTATGATAAACTTATGCCAATTCTTGAACATAAAGAGGTAAACAAATGTTGACTTAATTCCTGACGGTAAATTACGTTCTTGCGCAGAATTAATCTTTTTTTGCTATTTCCTTACCAACGTTCGTACAACTTGTTACTACACCAATTGGAGTCGTTGTGGTCGTTGCTGCTGTTGTTGTTGTTGTTACTGATATAAAAATTAATACGTTAATATATAATATATATTACATATCTGATATATATATCAGTCGCTTTGCAAGATACACTAACTATAAGTTCACAGCTCCCCTAATGTTTTACAGAAGTAATTGTTAAATGAGTTGATACTAAGTGCAAAAAATAGTAGAAAATATTGATGTTTTCCGGAACAAAAATATAAAATCACATTAGCACGAACCGCATAAACAGCCGACATTTTACTAAGTTACAATTTAAAAGCGTTTTTTCTTAAAATTCTAAACTTTTTTAGACTACAAAATTTTTTTTTTCAACGATATGCTTTTTGTATTTCTTACCGGCGGCTTCACAATCTGTCTCTCCGATAACCTTCATCTCATAAAGCACCAATCTTGCATTGCAACTAAGTCGAACATACATTCCAAAGATACCAGCTCCGCAAGCAAACGATTTAGAATCTCCAGTATTTAGGTTAACTGTTTCGCACTGTTCTGCCTGTTGCGTCATGTCTGAAGATCTTGCGATTGTTATTATTCCACCATTTATAGCGAAGTTTCCGTGTGTATGTATATGTACTCTTGTGATGTTGGAAAGCCCTGCTAACTCCACTCTCAGCCAGAAAGGCATATTTTCTGTTGTTGCTTGAATGGTGCCTAAATTACCATCAAATGCTTTCCATGCATAGTAATCCAAATACGTTTCTGATTGCGTTGCCGGTCTGTTAAGTGCCAAGTTTTCACCATCTATATGCAATATCAATGGCGTTATTTCCCATTCCTTAGGACGTTCTTGTCCCGCATTTTTGGTCAAGGTTTACAATCCGCCTTGGTGTAATTTTTAAATTTTTACGTTTAAGATACCAATCTAATCCCAAAGCCGTTGCGAGGGAAAAGATGTCGCAAAAAAAAACTGTAAAGTCCGTAGAAAGAGTTACACATAATCCTTACCGAAGGTTCCGCACACTGGCTTCGTTGTTGGAGCTCCTGTTGTTGTTATTGCTGTTGTTGTTGTTGACTGCTCTGTTGTTGTTGTTGTTGTTGTTGTTGGATCTCTCGTTGTTGTTGTTGTTGGATCCCTCGTTGTTGTTGTTATTGGATCTCTCGTTGTTGTCGTTGTTGTTGGATTTCTCGTTGTTGTTGTTGTGGGATCTCTCGTTGTTGTTGTTGTTGGGTCTCTTGTTGTTGTTGTTGTTGTGTTGTTACCGCAAGGCACTTAGCGGGACACGGGTATGTATTTTTGAACACATAGCGGGACGCGAATACTTAGCGGGACACGCCGTGTCCCGCTAAGTATTTAAGGCATAATATTACTAATTAAGTGTGTATAACATGGTTTAGGGAGGTTTGACCGTGTCCCGCTATGTGCCGGATTTTGACTACAACAGACTTTGGTAAAATTGACACTTAGCGGGACACAAAAATTTTGGTCATTTCTTGGCCTAATTGTGCATTACCTGTCTCCAAACGATTGTTAATCGTGTAAATATTAGTTATATTGCAATTAAAATCGATATAACCAATGATAAAGTTTTTAACAACAGGATCTGATAAATGCGGGACATCTAATGTTATTGTCTTTTTAACACTTAGCGGGACGCAAATTTTTTTGGCGTTTTGGCATAATATTAACAGCCTGAATATGATAAAATTATTGTGAGTGTTTTGCATGCGTATCTAAGATCTCTTACTGTTAAAACCGCGAAGATCCCACTTACGTCCATGAAGTTTAAACAAAACAAAAACGCTAAAGTTAAATTGTCCCACTGGCATTCGAATCATTAAAGCCCTAGACACATGTCACGAGGTTGGAGTTATTAAGGGTTACTGAGAGAAAATACTAAGAGGGACACTGATAATTACTCAAACCTCCTAAATCGAATTATGGAGGTTCGAGTAATAGAGTTTAAGGAGAGGTTTAGTTACAGAAAGTCGAGTTAAGGAGAGTCTACTGCGCATGTATTTATAACTCCGTGATCTACGAAAAGAGATAAACACAATAACTTGTGTAGGACCACGATAGAAATATAAAATTTCTAATATGATTGTGAAGATTATTCCGAATTAATAATGCGTGTTATAAAAGGGTCAAATCATTCTTTAGTCTTACGGACTTGTAAAAATTCGAAATATCCGGGCCTAGAGGGTTTTACTATGCATACAATTATGCATTGTTATGTTTGAACCTATCCACTGTAAATTTATATTCATGTAGTTCAATTTTCAAAGAAGTTATTTCTTCAAGCAACGATTTTTCTTTGTCCTCTAATTTTTTGATATCACAGGCTCTTTTGGTTTTACAGGGAAAGGTAGCTTCCTTTTTAAGCCACAACTGAACAAACTTGTCCTTTCTTAAAAAGTGTTGGTGCTATAGTTTTTGGTACAGTAGTAGGCACATTGTTCATGTATGTTTTTTTGCCATCCTTGAAGTGGGATAAACATACTCTGTGAGCAGCTGTTGGTTTGAAGTTTTTCTGCTAATTTTTGATAGCCAGACTTATCTTAAGCTTTTATCTTTTGTAATAACGTAAAACGACAAATCCTTGTTTCTTTTAGAGTTATTGTAGCAGAGGGGAACACAACATGGTGAAACCCCCACTAGCTGCGGTTTTTGTTCTGGCTGTTTCTGAGGAATTTTCACTGCTTGTAACGCGTTCTGTTGAAATTTCTGTTAAAGAACTAACTGAGGATGCCCCTAAGTTAATTGGAGATGTGTAATGCGATATAGAAAGAACAGGCGATCCCGTGATAATAATTTTTCAATATCTTTTGGAACAATACAATACACTATTAATTATTCCGTTAAGTATTCTATTTTTAGTAAACTTCATGTATAATTTATCGATCGTTCACCGTCTAAAAGGGCCTTAAGTGTTATATGCACATAAGGGAAATGATTTCATTCGAAGAAAAAAAAATGGAAATAAATTTAGGTTAAAAAAAAAACAATCAAAAACTAGTCCACTCGTGAAAAAATCCACGGGGTCGCCCGTCCTTCATATATCGCATTCCGTGTCTCCGTGTAACACGACGTTTTTTCTCGCAGACAGACAAACAAAATACGGCTATATGGTATTTCGCGAATCTCTTTTCCACCTGGTGTGTAAATACTCTATGGTCATATGGCCCCTGAAAATATCTACTTATGGGCAAGTAATAAAAACTACATGTTTTTGTTTTTATTAGAACCTAGTTTATCCAAAAATTTAGAGTGACATTAGACTGAGAACATATTAACTATACTGAGTCTCAATTGACTTTTTAAGCTTGGCAAATTTTACGAAAAGAAAAAAAAAGTATGGTCACGTTGCTTTCTCGTAGAAGACGTATATGTAGCAATTATGATCACATTTTTACAGCCAGATCTGGGTTAAGAATGAAAAGCAGTAAATAATTTTCAAAAATTTAAATTTGACACTTTCTTCCATCAAACAAAATTTACGAAGAAATAAATTCAAATTTATACCGAGTAAATATAAATACGTCTTTAATATAATTCGTTTTAATAATTTTAATCGAAAGGCAGAAATAATCCCCTTACAAAAACGTCTTAAAATTTACTATTCTTCTTATCATAAGTTTGTTGATTTGAAAAAAACCCACGAAGAACTAAAACTTCTTTAATAAAATAGACAACGCAATGTTAATTGTGCACAACTTTGACCGTGTAGTTATTTATAACAAAGAAACTGCATCGAAGGAACAATAAAAGTTAATTATCCATGACTTTTGTATAAGAAACTTTCTGAGCTGTGCGCAACAATTTCGTGTGTCCGTAAAACAAACTTTTTCTTGCACACAAACAGACAGACGGAATAGGGCTAAGAGAAATAAAAAGATTCAGTGTTTGTTCCGACTGGTTATAATACGATGAAAAGCATTGGAAGAAAGTACATTCTTTGCGAATTTTTATTGTAAAACAGTACATTTTCATTTTGCGACAAAACCAAACCAAAAACTGCACCTCTACGAATTTTAACGTTGCAAATTTCGTGCATAATTTATCCTCTCTCCTCTTTTATAAAAGTAAAAACTTTTGATCTTATTGAAGAAATACTTCTGCGCTGAAGTACCGAGTATTTTTTCTGTGCTGCTTCAACGAGTAAGGTTCCGGGTATACGTTTAGCTGAAATCTGTGCAGCGAAATATGTTCGTAATGCTGATATTTCCTCGCTGCTGTACGCTATTCTTCTTTTGCCAACATCTAAAGATAAATTGTTATTTTGTTCAAAAAAATTATATTCGCTAACCATATATTTGAAAGAATTGGTACTCGAGCAAAGGGAGGTTTAAAGGACAGTTGTAAAAAATACATAAAACATCGTATTTGCTCTAGACACTAACAGGTGAACAGACACTCAGGTGACGTATTATTATAAGAAATAACTTGACCTTTGTCCTCACAACCATTGGTAAAATCGTCTTTAGATTGTCCCACAAAACTCTAAAAAAATATGTTATCACAATATTTGTAGTTCTGTATAAAAATGTCCTATCATGAACGTAATAAAAACATCACAACCAAGATAAGAAATGCTTGATTGTTGTAATATGTTCTATTCCTTCATAAAACGTAAGTTTAATTTTCCAGATATTTTGGCGTCGCAGAGAAGTACCACAAAGATAAATATTTGTCAATAATATGCAATAAGAATAATATTAATGAAATTTGCAGAAAAAATACATAGCAGTACAATCTAATGTCACTAAAATTATTGCATGGTTAATACAACTTTCCCGAATTACTTTTATTCGCCGCAGTTTTTCTCAAACTTTATAAAGAAAATGAATGTGGTTTTTAAAATCCTTGCTAAAATGTGAAATTTTTAGATCCACACAGCAAACATACAAATTTTAATTTTGTACTCATTGACCTCTCTTCGAAAAGAATCCTTGTACTACACAAGTCAAAAACTAAGAAGACTTTGACCGTAGCAATTATGTCACCATAACAGCGCTTTCCTATGTCGGATTAAGTTGGAAATTTATACATACACCAATTCAATGATGCTGAAAATGATTTTAAAGCAAAAACATAAAAATTCCAGCATTCGTAAAACGAATATTGTTATTGTCACATTTGCAAATTAGGATTTTTTTTTCTAAATTCTCGCGATGACATATTTTTACGAAATCAGAGAAAATTAAATCTCTAAAGTATTCTTTAAACAAAAAATACAACTAATCCCATACCTCTACTTTTAATCTATCCTCAGATTCTTCGTTACCCTCTCCAGCAACTAAAAGTTAAGTCAAGTTAAAAGTTAAGAACAAAACAGGAATTTCATTAATTCGACTATAATTAATTATATAAAATTACCTTTGAAATCAACATTACAAGCCTTTTGGTGTTTTTGGTTTTTCTTGCTTTTCCTATAAAACATGGTTAATGTTAGTGAGGAACTAAAGAAGATCGCTTATGAATGTTCAAGTTAAAGTGAAATTCACTTCAGCAAAAATTCTTGACGGAACGCAACAAAACATTTTGATTTTTGAATTCTTCTCGGTTCTTGGGTTTTCCGTTCCTGTCCGCGGAAGAAATTAAACTGATTTTAGATTCGTTTAAACAAAACAATAATTTAAAAAACGAAACACATTTCAATTCCCCTTTTTTTTCGTTCCGCGGAAAACATTGTTAAAATGAAAATACACCCTTTAAGAGAAAGTTCTCGTTAAGCCGAACACCATCAAAAACACGTCTAAAGTTAAAATTAAAAAAAACCTTAAAAATTGTCACTGGTACTGGCATGTTGATCAAGACAAGAAAAGAAGAACTAGAATTTTCAGAAAATATTAGCAGAAGCGAAACTCTAGATAACGTTCCAGTTATTAAAATGTTTGAGTTAGCAAAAGTTCCAGTTATCATGTGTTCCAGCATAATGGTTCAAGTTAGTAAGGGTTGATTAAGTAATAAAAATAAAAGCAATAATGTTGATAAATAGAAAGTTAAAATCAGGATGTGAATAAATGCACCTCGCTCTCCATAGGAATATTACACTCTTTCGGTTTGACTGTTCCTATTGGTTTTGTTTGGGTTGAAGAGCCTAAAATTAATAAAAAAATAGTACAAGTTTAGCCTTCATTTCTTTTCATTGACAGGTTCTTCTAGTTTGCTTACAGAACGATCTAAGAATTTTTTTAAAGATTCCTAACATATTATGTTTATATAATTGTTTCTCATGTCCAAATAATACAAAATATCGCAAAAAGTAAATATTTGGTAGTAAAGTGTAAAGAAAAGAGCGTTTTAAGTTAGGCTCACCACATAATTCAGTCATTTTCTTGTGTTGGAGAGATTCGCCTCGATCTTTAGCAATGAGCAATTTGGCAATTTTTGTTAACTCGATGGTTGAATCTTCTTGGCGGTACCACTTCCTGTGTACATCTGCAGAATGGCCCAAGTGGTTAGTAACCCAAGTAAATTCGCCTTCGTCCATATCTAGCAGTTGCAGGACTGTTGCCAAGTGTTTGCGAATTTTTGTCGATGTTATTAGCTCTGGCTTCTTTAACTGAGCCTTCTTCGCAACCTCGTTAACTGCATCCCATCCACGAATTGCGTTTACAGATCCTCGAGTTGGTCTTGGGAATAAATATGGGTTTGCAAGGTTTATATCCATTTTTTTCTCTTTGTTCATGCAGGACTGATATTGCATGTTGGAGATCTTCGGTAAAAATTATTGGAACGCGCCTTTTTCTTTTGCCTTTAACGTACAACACTTTCAGCCGAATCGCCATGCGTTTTTCTACAGGATCGGTGAGAGACTCAATATCTTCCTGTCTCTTCCACTGATCGCATCGAAACCAATCTGATTTCAAAACCTTTGTCGACTCCCCACCACGTCTTGCATTAAACGTTATTATTCTGACAACAATTAGCTTCTGAAGCCAACTCCATTCTTGAAGTGACATGGCACGCTCTAAGGTTGTTAACTTCCTCATCTCCTTGAGCAAATAATCTCGTAGTTCTTGCACATCGGCTGTCAATGGGAGCAGTTCGGGAATCTTGTCCTTTCTGGCCTCAATTGTAGAAATGGCATGTTTTGCATAAATATGCCAATACTCTTGATACAGGTCTAAAAATAGCCTGGCATCTTCAATGATGTTTTTTTTCTTTTGATCGAATACCCCAAGCGCGCTTTGTACAAGCAATAGCTTCAAGAGATCTACCAATGCGAAGTAGTAGACTTGGGATTCCGACAGCTTCATCACCTTTATGTTTTGCTACGTCCTTGACTGCCTTGATTATGTTATCCCAATTACTTGGGTCGATTAATACAAAAGCACTGGCATCCTGAATGCCAGTTACTTTTCTATAGGATAATATTAACCTACCAATTCCACGCAAGTTGCTTGAAATTTCATTAAAGGCGTTTTTTCCTCCCTTTTCGAAAAGTGTGTATCCGTATAAAAGTACACCTTCGTCATTTTCAATGACTTTGAAAACTTCGTCTTCCACCATACGTGAAAGCAATTGAGTTTTCAATTCTTTGAACTTATCATCCTTAACCAGTTGTTCTTTTAAAAGTATTCTGCTAGCTTTGACATTTGTGGCGTGTGATGAAACTCTGGTTTCACCGTTCGTTTCCTTTGGATGACAAAAACTTAAATGTCTGACTAGGGTTTTGTTATTGTATATACCATGGCAATTAATGCACGGAGTATAGTTGATGATCGACATATCCTTACTTTTTCGAACAACTGTTAGGTAGTCTGGATTTTCACGAACATACTCCATATTTGCCTCAAAATCCCCTTTTCTGCGAAGTACTGCAAATTGTTTTACTTGTTCCTTCTTTGACATACTTAATATTTTCTTAACCCGATCATCTTTTTTGTGTGTTAATTTGAGATGCCTTGGTATCCTGTAAACCCACTGTTTGCAAATTACACAACAGTGCTTCTTCCTTCCATCTTTATGTTGAATGTGACAAGAATGACCATCTAAAATGTAAAATATGTTTGTTCAGATAGTGCGCAGTCAAGTTATACAAATATACCTCCATGTACAAACATAGTCAGATAAGTATATAAATTACAATCATTGCTTTCTGTCCCATTATTCTCGTTACCTGAATGTTTAAAATATAGCAAAATTTAAAATGTGTGTTTTTAACGTATGCTCTTTAAAGTAGTTTGTTTGAGGTTAAGAAAACATTGTAAATTGTAAACATATTTCACTAATGTAACATTTTATGCTTTACGAGGCGCAACCGAGTACATACCTTTATTTTCGCTGCTGGAGGTACCGTTTGAAGCATTTTCTTCTTCTCTTTTTTTATCTTTATTGTGTCTAGAACAGTAATTTGGTACACGGATGGGATGAGATTAAATTAGAACGCAATTAAGGCGTATTTAACGCTCATTGCTTGCATATGCTTACAAATTTTTTTTAGAAAAGGTTTTAAGGAAATTTTTGATTAGCAAAGAAATCATGGCTACTTTAACTAAGCTAATCTACAAAAAGGATTAGTATTTAGTTTTACATATAGAAAATACGCAAAAATAAATTCAACACGAATTTACAATTTACAATAGGTTTTAAAGGCTAACTAACAACATAATCAACTTACCTTTTGGCTTTATTCGGAAGATTTTTTCAAGATTGCTTTCACCACCTTCATCTAAATATTTACACGCCAATTCACGATCGCATCCAAACTTTGCCATACAGACCATGATAAAGCATTCTGGGAGAAGAACTTTGAATCGGTAATCAATTGAGCACGTAGGTAGTTGTATGTCTTGTTTTAAAAGGTCAGATAAAATTTCAATTTGTTTTTCATTTAAGCCTCCGCAATCGAAATATTGGTTCAGGTGAACGGCACGAATTTGCGATTCCTCCCTTGCGAGATTATGGAATACTTTGTGCCTCCACGATTCACTCTCTCCATTGTACAGAGCTAATAGTTTGCTCCCAATTTTGTGCTCGACGTACAATTTTGACAAACACTCCTTGTCCATACTTTCAACAATATCATTCATTTCTTTGAACTTTTTTCTGAGATTATTTTCATCTTCTGAAAGCTCTGAATCTAAAAGTAAACAAATTTAAATGAACATAACTTTTGTGAATTGCAACTCACAGTAAACTTGTTATGATATCAACATTCATTTTTTACTGTGATATCATATGTTAGTAACTCTGTACAATCAGCAGAAATAAAACTCAACTGTGTTCACACGGCTTAACAAATACAATATATCCGAATATGGCGTATTACTTTGTTTTCAAATGATTGGTCAAAAAGATGGAAAAGAGTTCCTTATTCAATCCTGCTTTTTCACACATCAATAAAGAAGTTGCGGTAGTTCAATCAGATTGTCCACTCGGATTTTAATAAGATACATGTATCAACATTTCAATTGAAAATTCGGTTAAATTGATATAAAATAAGGAGCTACCTGTAGAAGAAGTGTCTTCATCGACGTCGTCCTTGTTACAGGTTGCTGCATCGGGTATATCTAAAGACACATTTTATAAGTAAAATTTATATACAATCTCATAGAAATTTAAACTTCATATTTAGCTAATTACGCACGAGAAAGATGCTATTAGATCAAAATTTAAAGAATTGTTTTTATTTTATTATTCAATTACTTTTTTTATTATTATTTTTATCATCAGAATTTCCACCACCTAATACCCTTATTTTATAAGAACAACTAGGCTGAAAATGGCTGTAATTAAGAACAAAATAAGAACAATTACAAGCATAAAATTTTAACCGACTTTTTTTCTTTTTTTCATGAAAACACGAAAACATAGGAAATATTCTCACGATTTTTACAAAATTTGCAAGTTAAGTTAAAAAGGTTACATGGTTTTTATCATAAAATTGAACGTTTTTTGACCTACCTTCCGCTGGTAAAACACGATCAATTATTGCGCTTAGTTCCATACTTAAGTCGTTATCCTCTTCCTCAGAATCGTCAAAGTCAAATATTTTTGACTGTGGAACTGCCTGTTGCGTAATTCGATTCGGCAGTTTCTCACTAAATTTGAGGATTTCAGGCACATTGTCAAAGTCAGAGATGTAGGATTCTGATGATTCAACTTCACTGTCCATCTCGAAACTGCTGTCAGTTGTATTTCCTTCACTTTCGGTTGTCTCTTCTTCACTTGCATCTACCTACAAAAATTAACACAGGTTATTTACAACTATAAAGATTTGAATTCTTAAATAACTAGAATGTCTACATACGAGAACAGGTGAGCGCGACACTTCCAATCCGCTATCACCAAATAGTGCATTCCACGAAGAATCGAATAGGTCGTTTGATGCATTATCTTCGCCTTCACTTGTTGAATCTGGAACCACCTAATATAACAAGGCAGTTTCATTGGTAACTATCACATTTTCATGTTTAAAAAAACATGTAACTATGTGAACCAAACTCACATTACTAGGTGTAGAAGAGTGGATTGTCCTGGACCAGCGACCTGGACCTCTTTTCTAAAAAACGAAATTAATGAATTATTTTGTATATGACAATTATAAACAGCTTAAATTAAGTTCATGTTATTGTGTCTGGCAAAGTGTTGTTTGTGCAGTATGAGAACATAAAGAATTATCTAAAAAATGCTTACAGTTTTATTACAACGTTCTCCTAGTAATTTGTTCTTTTGATTAGTTGGAGTCAGTTTCTCTTTATTCGACATTTGCTAAAAGGAAACAAAAAACAGTAAGAACAATATTTATAAAAAGAAGGTTAAGATGGAGGTCATGTTCTCATGTCCCGCTAAGTGTTGTTGGTTCAAGTATGAGAATTTGAAAAATTATTCCGAAATTCTTACAGCGTCAACAGGTTGTTCTGCAAGTTTGAAATCCATTACGTTATTTGGAATGGTGGCTTCATCGTTCAACTTCGCCTAAAAGGAACACAATAATAAAATCAATTATAGGAAAAACGGGTTAAAGTGGAGATCATTTTTCGTGTCCCGCTAAGTGCTGTTGGTTCAGTATCAGAATTTTAAAAAAATATTTCGAAACTGCTTACATTTGCAATAGGTTGTTCCTCGGGTGAGAATTTCTTAAAATTCGGAACAGAAATTTCGTCATTCGAAATTGCCTATAAGGAACAAAGATGAGATAACAAAACATTTTGAGAGATACAGACTAGAGCGGAGGTCATGTCATCTTTTCGTGTCCCGCTAAGTGCTGTTGGTTCAGTATCAGAATTTCAAAAAAAAAATTCCAAACTGCTTACATTTGCAATAGGTTGTTCCGCAGGTGAGAATTTCATAACATTCGGAACAGAAATTTCGTCATTCGAAATTGTCTATAAGGAACAAAGATGAGATAACAAAACAATCTGAGAGATACAGACTAAAGCGAAGGTCATGTCATCTTTTCGTGTCCCGCTAAGTGCTGTTGGTTCAGTATCAGAATTTTAAAAAAGTATTTCCAAACTGCTTACATTTGCAATAGGTTGTTCCGCAGGTGAGAATTTCTTAACATTCGGAACAGAAATTTCCTCATTCGAAATTGCCTATAAGAAACAAAGATGAGATAACAAAACATTTTGAGAGATACAGACTAAAGCGGAGGTCATGTCATCTTTTCGTGTCCCGCTAAGTGCTGTTGGTTCAGTATCAGAACTTCAACAAAAAAAATTCCAAACTGCTTACATTTGCAATAGGTTGTTCCGCAGGTGAGAATTTCTTAACATTCGGAACAGAAATTTCGTCAATCGAAATTGCCTATAAGGATCAAAGATGAGATAACAAAATATTTCCAGAAATACAGACTAAAACTGAGGTAATTTTTCTGTGTCCCGCTAAGTGCTGTTGGTTCAAGATCAGAATTTCAAAAAAATATTTCGCAACTGCTTACATTTGCTATAGGTTGTTCCACAGGTGAGAATTTCTTAATATTCGGAACAGAAATTTCGTCATTCGAAATTGCCTATAAGGAACAAAGATGAGATAACAAAACATTTTGAGAGATACAGACTAGAGCGGAGGTCATGTCATCTTTTCGTGTCCCGCTAAGTGCTGTTGGTTCAGTATCAGAATTTCAACAAAAAAATATTTCGAAACTGCTTACATTTGCTATAGGTTGTTCCACAGGTGAGAATTTCTTAATATTCGGAACAGAAATTTCGTCATTCGAAATTGCCTATAAGGAACAAAGATGAGATAACAAAACATTTTGAGAGATACAGACTAGAGCGGAGGTCATGTCATCTTTTCGTGTCCCGCTAAGTGCTGTTGGTTCAGTATCAGAATTTCAAAAAAATATTTCCAAACTGCTTACATTTGCAATAGGTTGTTCCGCAACTGAGAATTTCATAACATCCTTCTGAACTGAAATTTCGTCATTCGAAATTGCCTATAAGGATCAAAGATGAGATAACACAACATTTTGAGAGATACACACTAAGGTGGAGGTCATTTTTTCGTGTCCCGCTAAGTGCTGTTGGTTCAAGATCAGAATTTAAAAAAAATATTTCCAAACTGCTTACATTTGCAATGGGTTGTTCTGGAACTGAGAATTTCTTAAAATTCGGAACAGAAATTTCGTCATTCGAAATTGCCTATAAGGAACAAAGATGAGATAACAAAACATTTTGAGAAATACAGACTAAAGCGGAGGTCATGTCATCTTTTCGTGTCCCGCTAAGTGCTGTTGGTTCAGTATCAGAATTTCAAAAAAATATTTCCAAACTGCTTACATATGCAATAGGTTGTTCTGGAACTGAGAATTTCTTAACATCCTTCTGAACTGAAATTTCCTCATTCGAAATTGTCTATAAGGAACAAAGATGAGATAACAAAACATTTTGAGAGATACAGACTAAAGTGGAGGTCATGTCATCTTTTCGTGTCCCGCTAAGTGCTGTTGGTTCAGTATCAGAATTTCAAAATTATATTTCCAATTTGCTTACGTTTGCGAAGGGTTGTTCTGGAACTGAGAATTTCTTAACATCCTTCTGAACTGAAATTTCCTCATTCGAAATTGCCTATAAGGATCAAAGATGAGATAACAAAACATTTTGAGAGATACAGACTAAGGTGGAGTGTCGGAAGCAGTAATAATAAAAAATAAGTTACATGTTGATAGGCAAAATTATTTTATTAAATTGCTAAATTAAATTATACAGATGATTGCCTCACTTATAGGCGTGATTATTAAAGTCCACCGTTTTATATTTTTGATGTGTTCCTATGTAATTTTTCATTTAAGTGTGCTTTTTTATTTTTTTTATTTTTCACTTAAAACTTAGAAATACAGGATAGAGTAACAAAAATCTGATGAAATAAATCGAAAGACAGTTTTTAATTCTAGTACAGTAATACACTAGGCATATGTTAGCAACTCGACATTTGACTAGAGTTACTAAAAAGATTGCCTTAAATGGAGGAAGGAAGTTAGCAGAAAATCGAACAATTATCAAAACCTTATGTCAAAAAATTACTCGTGTTTAGGGGAATGCAAAAGAAGCTGCGCATTGCCAAAACCAATAAAGTCCAGCAATGTATCTTTTAAAACCGCAGCTCAAAAACCGAATTTTAGTAGTTTCTTATAAACTAGCTGCTTTAAAAATATACTTATATGTAGATTAAATATATTTATCTTACCTTTTTTTTTGTTAGCTCCTTAAAAAACTCGGTAATCTATAAAGAAAATGAAATTTTTTTTAAACAAAACAGTTTCTTCGCGCCTTAACAAATTGCTTTAAGTACACGAAGTACCTGTGATATACTTGGTCTTAACTCTGGAACAGTCTGCCAAGAATCAGTCATGATATTTACAAGTTGCGAAATATCGTTTGGGTAAAGTTTCTTTAATCGTCTACATCAGGTCTGTCTCCTTTTTCAGTGCTTCCAGGATTAAGCAGTCATTAACAATTGCTAATTTTGCTGCTCCAAGCAGATGTTTTATCGCTCATTATCTCATACGCAGTTTATTGCCCACGAATACACATCAGATTGAAAAGATGCACATTTTACTTTGTTGAGACAGATTTCCTCAGCAGTGTACGCCAATGTCATACCAACAAGGACGTTATTTACATTTGTAAATGTCGACGTGATTGTATTTTTAATTTCTGAAATATCATCAAAATCGGCAATTTTCACTAAAGGGTTGTGCTCTGTACCACACAGCAGAAGATTCGAGGTTTGAAGTCCTTATGAATGATAAGGTGATCATGTAATGCTTGCAATCCACGTGTCGCTTGAATAATTAGGTCCATTCGTTCACTAAGGTCAAATTGAATCATCTTCGTTCCGAATATTAATGAATTGCGACACGTTGTGTACTGTTTCAACCATCTAACACATCAATGCGCAGTATTCAATATCAAGGGAAACTGGATCCATGCAAAAACCATCAAAACGAACAACATTTTTAATGACTCAATTGCGCCCAATTTATTTGCAACTTGTATATTTACGTCTGCTGATTTTCTGCTTAATACTTTTGCAGCCACCAAAGCTTCCATTTACTTTATATTTGGAAATATTAGAAGAAGCTCCCTCTCCTATTTTTCTCACCCAAATGTGTTGCCAATTTTATTTCAAGTTTAGTAACATCATTGTTTGAAGAGGTACGCGCCTAATTTAAACAATATATACAATTATAAATAAGCCTTGCCTAGCCTTTTAAATTCTGACTACAGAAATATAACAATCGTACATTACTCTGAAATTTACACTAACAACATGTTATGTTAGATAACATGTTTCTTCCTAAACTTATTCAATGACTAGATAGTATCGGATGTTCGGGTTCGTTTACGGTTTCCCATATTGGTGACCCAGAACTGAACCCTGTAATCTTGCCACGAGTTTCTAAAAGATAAAATGGTATTTGATTTACCTGTGGTGTTTCTGTTTGCTCGGGCGCTAACTCTGCAAGTACCTAAAAAAAAATTAATTCGTTATTTGAAATACAGAATACGCAGCATGAGCGTATCGTACGAAAAGTTCCCAATTTCTAGTCCTTTATCTTTTTTTGACCGTGATTGTGCGACATAAGTGCAAGTTTACACCAGTGAATTAAAATGTAATACTCACGTTCGATACTTTAGGAGACAATACATAAGGTTTTTTTGTGTCTTGGTTCTACAAAAAATAAATAAAACGTTTTTCTATCTAAGAGCCCGCATGACTCGGGGGATTAAGACTTCATGAGTTTAATTCTCTGGAATACGTTTAGTTTCATTTCCTTAGTATATTAGAACCCTATGCAATTTTAATCGCTTGTTTATATAAGGGGATTCTAAAAAGTGTTATTTTATCTAGGTGTGATGATGAAGGGAATTCCTCAGTATTGCAAAATTTTACGCACAGTTAGAAGTAAATTTTAAGGAGATATCTTTACGATAAGTTTAGTTATATTTTACAAAAGAATGTATTTCGCGATGATTAATTTCATTTTCGCGAAACATGCATGAAATTTTGTTTTTGCGAAACTCTTATTATTATTTTTTCGCAATTTCAAAAACGAAATAGGTCCTAAAAAATCTCATTCTTGTGTTATGTAAAAGCTTTCTTTTGAGGAAATTATAGTCGTAAAATACAAAAACCGAAGATAGATATGTAACATATAAATAACATGTTTCCGAGCGTAAAATGATCAGTGTTCTTAATAGCGAACCGCTTAAAGGAAAAAATATAAAACATTTTTCTTTGGAATATTTTTTTAAAATATTCGAGAGAACTGGCTCTAGTGATATATACAAATAACCTCCCCTTGGCGCTTATTCAAGAGAGCCCTAATTGAACATTTACTGTACTAATGCGAACTATGTATGTTTGTTTTTTTACTTTTTGTCGCAGAAAAAATAGTCATGTTCGTGTCATCACGTAATTATATATTTTCGCAAAAAAAATCATGATTTTTCAGATTTTAGAAAAAAAAGAACAAAAAATATTTTTTGTGTGTGTGTCGTTTGGAAGAGCAATTGCATAAGTTACTTAAAGGAAGAACTCGAGTAAAAAAAAATTATGGGAAAAACTTTCGCAATATATTTCGTATATTTTTCGCAAGAAATAACTTTCGCAATTTGTCAATTAATAATTTTTTGGTAGTGGTGTGGACAACATTTTTCCTATTTTAATTTTTTCTTTCAGTAAACTACTATTTATCACGTAAAACAACATGTCGTAAAAAGTAATGCTTATATTACAACTTATTCATAAATTTCGTCAATTTTTTCCTATTCTAAAAAAACAAAATAAAGAGAAAATTATTCCGAGGAAATAAACTCTCCGCAATTAAGCCTTTACAAAAATTTTCGTGGGACCTAACTTTCGCGATTTGAGCCAAAAGTCGTGAAATCGCAAAAGTTCTTCCGCGACAGTTTCTTTCTTTAAAGTAGTAAAAGTTAATTAATTTGAATCTATTTTACGTCAGAATTAAACAAGAAAAGAGATACCCTTGTACATTCAGATTAAAAAAAGAATAATACAGTTAACTCCCGGTAACTCGAACTTTCAAGGGACCAGAGGAAACAGTTCGACTTAACGATGTTCGACTTAAGCGAAGCTCCCGTTAATTCGAACTTAGACAAAAATGAGATATTAGTTCGAGATAAGGCTATTTAAAATTTGTAAGATCAAAACTTTTAGCAAATTGAAGAGCCTTCTCTTTTATCATATTGCCATCAAAAGGAACATTTTGGCGCCTTTGTAAAGCGCCATTTAAGAACAGCTTTTTCGAAAGTTTTGGCGAAATTACATACCAGTTTTCATTTTTCGAACATTTCTTTTCTACTTAGACTCTAAAAAGTTCGAGTTATCCGAAGAATGAACTTAAGGGGGTTCAAAAAATGCTTCGAGAAAATGAGTTACCGGGAGTCTACTGTAGTTCAAACATTGAAAAAGAAATTAATATACCGCTCTCCATGGTAACTTTGAATCTCCATAGCAATACCTCAATTCTATGCCAGCTTGTATTTCGTCCTGAACTGAAATTTCCTCATTCGAAATTGCCTATAAGGATCAAAGATGAGATAACAAAACATTTTGAGAGATACAGACTAAGGTGGAGTGTCGGAAGCAGTAATAATAAAAAATAAGTTACATGTTGATAGGCAAAATTATTTTATTAAATTGCTAAATTAAATTATACAGATGATTGCCTCACTTATAGGCGTGATTATTAAAGTCCACCGTTTTATATTTTTGATGTGTTCCTATGTAATTTTTCATTTAAGTGTGCTTTTTTATTTTTTTTATTTTTCACTTAAAACTTAGAAATACAGGATAGAGTAACAAAAATCTGATGAAATAAATCGAAAGACAGTTTTAATTCTAGTACAGTAATACACTAGGCATATGTTAGCAACTCGACATTTGACTAGAGTTACTAAAAGATTGCCTTAAATGGAGGAAGGAAGTTAGCAGAAAATCGAACAATTATCAAAACCTTATGTCAAAAAATTACTCGTGTTTAGGGAATGCAAAAAGAAGCTGCGCATTGCCAAAACCAATAAAGTCCAGCAATGTATCTTTTAAAACCGCAGCTCAAAAACCGAATTTTAGTAGTTTCTTATAAACTAGCTGCTTTAAAAATATACTTATATGTAGATTAAATATATTTATCTTACCTTTTTTTTGTTAGCTCCTTAAAAAACTCGGTAATCTATAAAGAAAATGAAATTTTTTTTAAACAAAACAGTTTCTTCGCGCCTTAACAAATTGCTTTAAGTACACGAAGTACCTGTGATATACTTGGTCTTAACTCTGGAACAGTCTGCCAAGAATCAGTCATGATATTTACAAGTTGCGAAATATCGTTTGGGTAAAGTTTCTTTAAATCGTCTACATCAGGTCTGTCTCCTTTTTTCAGTGCTTCCAGGATTAAGCAGTCATTAACAATTGCTAATTTGCTGCTCCAAGCAGATGTTTTATCGCTCATTATCTCATACGCAGTTATTGCCCACGAATACACATCAGATTGAAAAGATGCACATTTTACTTTGTTGAGACAGATTTCCTCAGCAGTGTACGCCAATGTCATACCAACAAGGACGTTATTTACATTTGTAAATGTCGACGTGATTGTATTTTTAATTTCTGAAATATCATCAAAATCGGCAATTTTCACTAAAGGGTTGTGCTCTGTACCACACAGCAGAAGATTCGAGGGTTTGAAGTCCTTATGAATGATAAGGTGATCATGTAATGCTTGCAATCCACGTGTCGCTTGAATAATTAGGTCCATTCGTTCACTAAGGTCAAATTGATCATCTTCGTTCCGAATATTAATGAATTGCGACACGTTGTGTACTGTTTCACCATCTAACATCAATGCGCAGTATTCAAATATCAAGGAAACTGGATCCATGCAAAAACCATCAAAACGAACAACATTTTTATGACTCAATTGCGCCAATTTATTTGCAACTTTGTATATTTTGCGTCTGCTGATTTTCTGCTTAAATACTTTTGCAGCCACAAAGCTTCCATTTACTTTATATTTGGAAATATTAGAAGAAGCTCCCTCTCCTATTTTCTCACCCAAATGTGTTGCCAATTTTATTTCAAGTTTAGTAACATCATTGTTTGAAGAGGTACGCGCCTAATTTAAACAATATATACAATTATAAATAAGCCTTGCCTAGCCTTTTAAATTCTGACTACAGAAATATAACAATCGTACATTACTCTGAAAATTTACACTAACAACATGTTATGTTAGATAACATGTTTCTTCCTAAACTTATTCAATGACTAGATAGTATCGGATGTTCGGGTTCGTTTACGGTTTCCCATATTGGTGACCCAGAACTGAACCCTGTAATCTTGCCACGAGTTTCTAAAAGATAAAATGGTATTTGATTTACCTGTGGTGTTTCTGTTTGCTCGGGCGCTAACTCTGCAAGTACCTAAAAAAAAATTAATTCGTTATTTGAAATACAGAATACGCAGCATGAGCGTATCGTACGAAAAGTTCCCAATTTCTAGTCCTTTATCTTTTTTTGACCGTGATTGTGCGACATAAGTGCAAGTTTACACCAGTGAATTAAAATGTAATACTCACGTTCGATACTTTAGGAGACAATACATAAGGTTTTTTGTGTCTTGGTTCTACAAAAAATAAATAAAACGTTTTTCTATCTAAGAGCCCGCATGACTCGGGGGGATTAAGACTTCATGAGTTTAATTCTCTGGAATACGTTTAGTTTCATTTCCTTAGTATATTAGAACCCTATGCAATTTTAATCGCTTGTTTATATAAGGGGATTCTAAAAAGTGTTATTTTATCTAGGTGTGATGATGAAGGGAATTCCTCAGTATTGCAAAATTTTACGCACAGTTAGAAGTAAATTTTAAGGGAGATATCTTTACGATAAGTTTAGTTATATTTTACAAAAGAATGTATTTCGCGATGATTAATTTCATTTTCGCGAAACATGCATGAAATTTTGTTTTTGCGAAACTCTTATTATTATTTTTTCGCAATTTCAAAAACGAAATAGGTCCTAAAAAATCTCATTCTTGTGTTATGTAAAAGCTTTCTTTTGAGGAAATTATAGTCGTAAAATACAAAAACCGAAGATAGATATGTAACATATAAATAACATGTTTCCGAGCGTAAAATGATCAGTGTTCTTAATAGCGAACCGCTTAAAGGAAAAAATATAAAACATTTTTCTTTGGAATATTTTTTTAAAATATTCGAGAGAACTGGCTCTAGTGATATATACAAATAACCTCCCCTTGGCGCTTATTCAAGAGAGCCCTAATTGAACATTTACTGTACTAATGCGAACTATGTATGTTTGTTTTTTTACTTTTTGTCGCAGAATAAAATAGTCATGTTCGTGTCATCACGTAATTATATATTTTCGCAAAAAAAATCATGATTTTTCAGATTTTAGAAAAAAAAGAACAAAAAATATTTTTTGTGTGTGTGTCGTTTGGAAGAGCAATTGCATAAGTTACTTAAAGGAAGAACTCGAGTAAAAAAAAATTATGGGAAAACTTTCGCAATATATTTCGTATATTTTTCGCAAGAAATAACTTTCGCAATTTGTCAATTAATAATTTTTGGTAGTGGTGTGGACAACATTTTTCCTATTTTAATTTTTTCTTTCAGTAAACTACTATTTATCACGTAAAAACAACATGTCGTAAAAAGTAATGCTTATATTACAACTTATTCATAAATTTCGTCAATTTTTTCCTATTCTAAAAAAACAAAATAAAGAGAAAATTATTCCGAGGAAATAAACTCTCCGCCAATTAAGCCTTTACAAAAATTTTCGTGGGACCTAACTTTCGCGATTTGAGCCAAAAGTCGTGAAATCGCAAAAGTTCTTCCGCGACAGTTTCTTTCTTTAAAGTAGTAAAAGTTAATTAATTTGAATCTATTTTACGTCAGAATTAAACAAGAAAAGAGATACCCTTGTACATTCAGATTAAAAAAAGAATAATACAGTTAACTCCCGGTAACTCGAACTTTCAAGGGACCAGAGGAAACAGTTCGACTTAACGATGTTCGACTTAAGCGAAGCTCCCGTTAATTCGAACTTAGACAAAAATGAGATATTAGTTCGAGATAAGGCTATTTAAAATTTGTAAGATCAAAAACTTTTAGCAAATTGAAGAGCCTTCTCTTTTATCATATTGCCATCAAAAGGAACATTTTGGCGCCTTTGTAAAGCGCCATTTAAGAACAGCTTTTTTCGAAAGTTTTGGCGAAATTACATACCAGTTTTTCATTTTTCGAACATTTCTTTTCTACTTAGACTCTAAAAAGTTCGAGTTATCCGAAGGAATGAACTTAAGGGGGTTCAAAAAATGCTTCGAGAAAATGAGTTACCGGGAGTCTACTGTAGTTCAAACATTGAAAAAGAAATTAATATACCGCTCTCCATGGTAACTTTGAATCTCCATAGCAATACCTCAATTCTATGCCAGCTTGTATTTCGTCAACAAGGACAAACAAACAAAAATGTGTTCTCCCTTTGACGATGACAGGGCGCATTTTACAATTTGAAAATGCCACTGAACTATCATTTACGTATTTCCCCAACCGTGTTGCATATGTTCCGTCAATACTAAATTAATGAATGAATACTGTATTTCAACTTTAAAATTGTTGGCAAAATATTTGTTAGGGAACTTACCAGCAATTGTTGAAGAAAAAAAGAAAAAGATCCCAGCGATTCGTCGTAAGCATCCTGTCTTTTATTCCCCTCCTCGGCTGAGATGTACTCTCCTGGATACTCCAGCAAGAATTCTCCCTTTGAAAATGTTCTTTCCGCAAATACTCCGAAACCTAAACAAAGATAGATAAATTATTCGCAAATTAGCTTAAAGATAAGTAGTATTGCTTACTTGTTCAATATTGACTATTTTTTTACCAATGTTTTTATTGATGTATTTTTTTCTGAATCCTTCTTGGTCTTTTTCTTCGAAAATAAATTTTCGCGCAACTTCCTCATGGTCAATTTTTAATCTTTTGGATCGTGTCTGTAAAGTAATGCACTTTATTAGTACTGAAATCGAATATAACTGGAAATATTTAGATAATATATAAATATATATCTACCTGGAATAAAGCAGCCATAATTTTTGTTATAAATAGCACCTAAAGAAAAAATTGTTTATCACGAATAATAATATACAAGATTTATTAGTGCATATGAAATAATAAGAAAATCACATCAAGTTACGCAGTCAACATTGTTTCAATCCGAAAAAAAGTAAGTCGGGGCTTAGCAGTATTCTTAAATATTTTTAGAATTTGCTGATTTTGAGCCAAAATGTTCTTAACGTTTATTTTTATAAAAAAGTGTGTATAAACCTTATTCGCACTAATATTTGCGTGTACGAATAACGAGGATAAATAGTTCTGTTTTTTTATTAACCCGTATTAATTTTTGCGCAAATCTTGTACGAATAAGGTACACTGTACTACACGGTACAACTTCTTGTGTTGTCTTTGCTACCTCTTCAAAAAAAAACTTTTCATTCTACTAATGTATGTAATATGCAGAGCATTGCTTATTTCACAAGAAATTAGAATTTAGGTGACAAAGCTTTATAATCATCGTCATGTTTTGCATACTTTTTTTGTTCCCTGTGCCAGTTTTTTCAAAAACTAAATCAGTTTAATTTTTGGGTCAAATATGGCCTAGAATGGTATTGCGGACAAAAAATACCATCATCGTGGTATCGTTCAACATGCTTTTTTCCTCAATTGTGAAATTAAGTCAAAAATCAAACGAGGCCTAATACCACTACAAACAGGGTGTATTATTCAACGTGAGGCCAAAATGATCTTATCAAAACCGCAGAAGATTTTTTGAATAAAGAACTCTCCTTTTTCTTCGTGTTTTAATTATTCATAACTAAGTTGTGTATTGAGCATTTGCATTGTAGATTATGTGGGGATGGAGTGTACGGAGATCTTGCTTGAGTAGCTCGCGTATCTTAATTTATAAAATAAGATTTTGACAAAAATTAAGAACCACAACTTGTCATACATTATCAAAAAAATAAACTTTTTTATAAGAACAAGGAAATTTGGATTCAGCTTAAAATTGTTGTAATTTTGTTCTTATTAGTAAACTTTCAGCCTTATCAATATTCTTATTTTGTTCTTATTTTTCAAAAAATCTCAGCCCTATTGCTCTTATATATTTATTATTATTATTTTTTTTCTTTTTCTTTTCACATTCATCATTTGTAAATATAATTTGATGAGTTCAGAGAAATTGTTTTTTATAAAGGAACCGATGGTTCTATATTCACTCTGTTTTTTAAGAACGATTTTGTAAGAATGAGACTGAGAAGGGATGAAAAACAAAAAGAAATCAAAACAATGACAAGACCGAAATTTCGCTGATTTTCTCTTTTTTCATAAAAACATAAAAACATCTTTCATGGCAACATTTTTGAAGAATCGACTGCGTCAAGGCATTATTATTCTTAATCTTTTGATCATTATCAGCCTCATGTGTTCTTATTAATATTCTATCATAGCAAATCTTGCTAGGTGTAACTGACACTTTTAATTCAATTTTATTTATAATACAAATTTTCATATATAGAGTATAAAAAGTTGAGCCTGGGCATATTCTTAGGATATTCTTAACTTTTGACCCATTTTTCAGCATTGATATTCTTATTGAGTACATTCTGGTAAATAAAAACTAATGGGAAAATTCTTAAAATGAAGGAACGAACTAGATTATAACTGAATATAACTAAGCGAAAAAATATATCACGTGATAACAGAAACAATAGTTTTACTTAAAAGAGTAAGCAGCAGAGTTACAGTGGACAGCAGAGCAATGCGACAACGAGATAACAAGCATACGCTCATTGTAATCGAAAAGAGGACTGAATTCTACGTTGTATTTTTTTGTATGCATTTTGCGCCTCTATCATAAAAACAAAAATACTTTTACTCAATTAAAATATAAAAAAATACCAAAATCACAACAAAAATTGCTCACCTACTCCTGCTTCGAAGATGCCAACTAACGAAAAGAACTGTAATGCTTCAACGCGAAGACTTAAATGTTGCAAATTTGGAGAATGATGGGAAATAAATTCGACCCCAAACTTTTTTAATCAGTCCGAGGTAAAATAAAAATACAAATGCTGGGAACGAAATAGCATTAGCGTAGCATTTTGCTATTAGTCACATCCCAATAGAGAATTGAAACCTGTCCTAAATTCAGACTCAGTCCTTTTTTAGATTTTTGGGAAAATGTTGAGAATGATTGTAGCCAATTTGCCTCCAATCTTTAGCCTGACTTGGTTAAAAAAAATTAAAACACTGGAAACGAAATAAAAGCCAATAATTTTGCTATTAGTCACATCCCAATAGAGAATTGAAACCTGTCCTAAATTCAGACTCAGTCCTTTTTTAGATTTTGGGAAAATGTTGAGAATGATTGTAGCCAATTTGCCCCCAATCTTTAGCCTGACTTGGTTAAAAAAAATTAAAACACTGGAAACGAAATAAAAGCCAATAATTTTGTTATTAGTCACATCCGAATAGAGAAACGAAACCTGTCCTAAATTCACACTCAGCACTATTCTAGATTTTTGGGAAAATGTTGAGAATGATTGAACCAAATTCGTCCCCAATCTTTAGCCTGGCTTGGTTAAAAAAATAAAAAACACTGGAAACGAAATAGCTAGAATTAAGGTGACGGTATACCTTTATTGTATCAAAAAATCGATTTTTTTTTTATTAGCCATTTATACTAAAGAAACGACGATCTTTCCAATGGTGAAACTATTTATTTATTTTTCGAAGGGGAATATTGACTTTATCCAAATAACTAACTTTTTTTCTGATCGGTCTTTCACACCTCAAATTGAATAAGAGTTAAGAGTGAATGTTTTTATCATCCTCTTGAGTATAACTTTTAAAAATAAATTATATTTCCTTTCCGAAAAGAAATGACCATCTGAAAAAAAACACTTTCAGTTCTAAAAATGTATGCCATCCCGTTCTGTTTCTGCAAGTCAAAATGTTAAACGACTTAGAAAGTTCTATTTCTATGGTATTCTCAGTCACGTCTTTGCGAATAATAAAATTTAAAAGGACAACTTTCTGAATATTCATCGCCTCGGAAGTGTGAGAGTATCACCATCATTATGAGTATGCTTGAAAGGTGTGATATTTTAAAAAATCTTTAAAACACTTTTTCGTAGTGTTGTTTTTTTCGTATACCATCTATTACATTTCAAATCTCTTTTACAAAACTACAGAAGATCTACAAGGGAGAGTGCTACTGTGCTGGAGCCAACGTGTTTATCTAAAAGCGATTTTTTTTTATTTTCAAAAAATCAATGGTTCTCTAGATATTACATCTTAAAGACGAAAGTTTAAGTTAAAAAATGGTTTTTTTAGAAAAAGTAAAATAAATCAAAAAACGGGGACTTTGTGGAAAATAATTAAAAAATCGTTTTTACATACATCTATCACGATTCTAAAGAACATCGAATGAGATTTGGAAACGAAGTAGTTTTGTAAATGAAGTCACTTTTTTGAAGGCAGGGTGTGTTTCAAAAATGTCTCTGTACTTTTCACGAGTTAAAAAGTTTCAAATTATTTTTATACCATTTGATAGGTGTTTAAAAATGCCTTTTGGTGATGTATGAATGAATAAATTTTGATTAACTATCGCTGAAAAAATTGCGATTTAAAAAAACCATGCTCAAAAGGTATACCGTCACCTTAAAACGCTGAGATGTAAAGTGTCACGAGAAAATTGTTTCATGCGCATGCTATGCAATACTACTTTATTGAATAAGCAAAACCAAAATTCTTTAGTGCCCCATATTATCTGTGTTTCTGAAACGCAATAAAAATTCATTCTTGGAGCAAAATTAGTGCTCGTGCTCCAGGGACAATTTATTTTTTGCACATCAACTTTTAATGCCCAATCGTGCCGCCACCATTTGAAGCATGTTACAACTCAACTTAACTCAATCATTTACTGTCTAATCTTTGACATTATGTTTTTTCTCTCTCGGCTGTTTTTTCATTAACTTGTTTTTATAAAACCATGCACATAACAGCATAAAGCGTTGCAGCATACAACCCTTGGCTCCACGAGATATGTTTTCTGGCGCATTCAATGGCGCACATGAAATTTTTTTCTTGCTCCTTTTGTCTTACGTTTATTGTTACACTTTAAATAAATAGCCCTCACAGGCCTTGGAGCAACTTTCACGTTATTCTTGAACAGATTGTTTTTCATCCTGCATCAGTGATAGTCATTTATTTCAAGAATAAAGAAAAACTGTTCTTAGTATGTGATTGACGGTCTTTTAACCTATGTCCCGCTATGTGCCGATAACACATAACCAACTTTGCAACAGGCATGTTCAAATGTAACTTAGCTGGACACAAAATTAGTAAGTTAAAAATTAAAAATGTATTGCATGGGAAGTGTAATAATATGTTTAAAGGCACTTGTGTAGTGGCACAAAAACAAAAGAAAATGATTTTTTAACCTATGTCCCGCTATGTGTTCATAACACATAACCAACTTTGCAACAGGCATGTTTAAATGTCACTTAGCGGGACACGATTTTTTTTATTCTGTAATAATTACTGAGAGTCATT
The DNA here is from genome assembly GCA_030067915.1 of Hydractinia echinata. Taxonomy (NCBI): domain Eukaryota; kingdom Metazoa; phylum Cnidaria; class Hydrozoa; order Anthoathecata; family Hydractiniidae; genus Hydractinia; species Hydractinia echinata. The sequence goes on along the minus strand of JASGCC010000111.1, from coordinate 833,873 downwards.
CATTTTAACAAAATAACTCCGCAGACCTAATATGTGATTGGTGGTGTAATTCGAATTATGGAGGTTCGAGTAATAGAGAGTTAATTTGACGCTAATTAAAAGTTAACGGAAGGAACTTTACCCCTAAAATTTGTAGCCTGAGGGCTCTTAAATATTGATCACTTTGATGCTTGCGCCTTGAACCGGCGTACTAAAAGAATGGAGTGAATTTTGAACTTTAATAAAGCACGTGCAAATACAGGTTTATGGAAAAGTGGGATATTACAAAGACCAGAATGCTGCATTTGGGTCCTCCTGTGATTTTTAGAAAATATATCTATAAAATTTGATTGTGTAAGAGTATAAAACATGTCTGGTATATACAAGTTCCACCAAAAATATATCTCCATACAAATAAATTATTTACATATATGTACATTGGTGATGAATGTTTTATCAATTTCAGCACAAGTTTTTACTAAAATAAGACGTATATAAATAGAAAATCAAAATAACAAAACAAAAACAAAAAACAAAACAAGACACTAGATAATAAGAAAGTGAGAAAAATAAAAAACAAAAAACAAAAACACGATATTTTATAAAAATGAAGGTTGGAAAAAGCATTCCCATGTTAATTTTGTGCATTTAAAAACCTTAAAATGCCTAAGACGCTCTTTGGTTTGGATTTTGGTATATGTTCTATATAGTACTCCGTGTAGAATTCGCTGGATGGGTTATTTAAACAAGTCCGAATCAAAAGTGATTTAAATCTCCTTACGTTGGCTTTTGATAAGTGGTTTGAAACATTGACGACCGGTCGGAACGATATGCAGATTTTAGACATAATACATAGTCTAGGAAAATAATGTTCCTCTAACACAGCTTCACCATTAACCACAAATAGGATACAAACTACAAAATACGGTATAATTGATACAAGGTGCGCCCCTAAAAGCAACATGGGCGTTTTTTTAATCGCCATACCATGATTTTGAGTCAAACTGAAACACCTTTGCAGTGTTTGAGTTACACTTAGTTTTTTAAAATGTTCTATGTTCTGTTCCTTCATTCTGACGGCATGCGTTTTCGAACGGTATCTATTTTGATGATCTTTGGCCGTTCCCCATAATGAGAATTCTAAAGCGTAAACAACAAGTAAAAGTGCACTGTGTGCGACAAGTATACTAATAATAACATCCGTACGCAGCCACGCTGCAAAACACATTACAACAGAATAATCCTTGTATTCGTAACTTGGTTTGGAGTATGAAAAGTGAAAGATACATGACAACACAATAAACGAACAAACTGCAGACCAGATGGTGACAACTAACACAGTCAATTTAGATCGATTAAGTATGATGTTATATTTAAATGGAAAAGTTATTACCACGTATCTGTTAATTGTCACTAAAGCCTGATTGGCCCAGGATAATAAAAACATCAACATATACAGATTGGAGAAAATTCTTTCGTTTTCCGTGCCAACGGATATGCAGACACCAAAAACAGAAACCCAAATATCTATGATAAGGGTATTAAATAGTAGAATTTTGTCACGCTTTCGCCAAATTTTCTGTGTTGAAACGACTAACGTTCCAAATAACGTGATAATAATTAAGATGAAACATATGAAACTATATATAGTTACTGCAGGTAACTTCATGATGATTCTAAACAGAAATAAAATAATACGTTACTGAAACTTTATAAAAAAAACAATTTTTTTTAGAAATAACTTTTACAAAAAGAGAAATTCTATTTAGTTCTTACGCTAAATATATCTTTTCTAAAAAAATACATTTTTAAATTTGAACCGACAAAGATATTAAAAGAAGCGATAAAAAGATATAGATTTACCTTGTGCTTTGAGCGTTTCGTAAAAGTACTTTATTCTTGTGTCTTTTCTTTGAAAAAAGGAGTCCTTTGTGCTCTGCTTCAGCATTAATAGAGTTTTGTTTACATTTTTAGGATTATGATTGGCTAATTTTTACCAAGATCATTTATACGATCGCACAAATAGGACCTGTTTCTACTTTTTTGTGACCACACGTTGTAGAATCACCGGTTTGAATTACAACTGCGCATTCCGTATTGATTTACTGTCTTAAAAATATGCGCGAGCGTGAAAATAGTTTTAATAAGAGGTTTCTAAAAATTGTTGTTTTGTCTAGGTGCTATGAAGATAAAAAGAAAAGGAAACTCCTCGGTATTGCAAAATTTAGTTATAAACAATAAATTATTTACAAAAGACCCATTAAAAAGATAACTTATAAGGCTCAATACACAAGGGGTTATTGAGCCCTATAAGTTTACTTTACTTTATAAGAATCATACTTTTTTGTTTGAGCCTCATGATTCTTAAAAAATCGACATTTTAAGCCTAAATAATTCGTAAAGTAATTCCTCTTTCAAATACATTAAATTTTAACATCGCTCTGCTTCATCTTTGTTGGTATTGAGCACTTTCTCAACAAAAATAACTTTTGAAAACTAAAGTAATTCTTAAATATTTATTAAAACGTTGACTAATACTTTAACTAATCTGTTAAACAAGGCTGATTTCCAATAAAAGAACTAATGTATAACACGAAAATTGTTTTAAGAAGAGTGTTGTAGAAATAAACATGTCAGATTATTTGAATTTCGCACACAAAAAATTTGCTGCCTGATGATCGAGCCTCAGCATTATTCTTTAGAATAATAATAAATTTTCTAATACTCTGAAAAAATTAGAGAATTTAGATGTTCTTACAAAAACAACGTGTATTGGTGCGTGAGCGCAAAGACGTCCGCAAATGCATTTGTGATCGTGTGTGCAAAATAATTGCATTTTATTAACACTAAAAATCATTAAAAATCAAATGTAACAGGAAATAATTGGATAGAAATATTATTTATGAAACTTGGTTTAATGTCATAATAAACGAGGTAAACAAGTGTGTATGTGATTTTTTAACTATTAGGAAAAGAATGTTTACAGTCGTCCGTTATAATTCAAATGCCGTTAATTCTTACATTCATTAATTCGAACGTATTCTTTCTACAAGAATATACTTTACCAGTATTTTGTCCCGTGAAAAATACACGTTTCTTATTTTACCAGAACACTCAACCTGAAGGAAGACTTCAAATGTCCTTAACTTTTTCAATTTAAAGCTACGAAATGTTCTTGAATTGTACTTAATTTTTCTCTCTTTTTATCATTTGTTCTTAATATGTTTTAAAGTTTTGTACTTCTTTAGCCTTAAGTTCGCATATAGTTTTCCTTCCCCATTCTTCATCACTTGTAAATGGTTTCCCTAATACTTGGACAAACACAAATATTTAACGAGGCTGAAAAGGTGTTAAAAACTAAGCACAAGATGAAATTTAGACGTTTTTTTAAAACATGTGTCCTCTGAAAAGTTCTTACTGCTGCCTCTCAAATTTAACCTTCTAGACTTTAATGAAATTATTTGTTGTAGATATGGTTCTATTTATATAAATTTTTTTTCAGAAGAACAATTTATAAGAATAGTGAAACTGAGAAGGGATGAAAAATGAGAACAAATCAAAACAATGACAAGGCAGAAATTTCGCTGGTTTACTTTTTTTATAAAAACATAAAAGACCAGGGCCGCTGGTTTATCTTTTATTTGTCGATTTTATTATAAAGAAGTAGGCAGCGGTACAGCGAGCAGCAAAGCACCAAGCATACGATCATTTTAATCCAAAAAAGAGGACCGTACGCTAGGTGGAATTTTTTGTATGTATTTTAGGCCTTCATAATAAAAATATCAATTTAAATACAAAAAATCTTAACAAAAATCGCTTACCTAGCTACTCCTGCGCTAAGGAACCGAAAAAAAGTTCCAACTAACGAAAAAGAACTTTATCTTTTTTTCAACGCGAAAACTTAAATGTTGAGAATGTTGAGAATGATGTGGAATAAATTCGACCCCAATTTTTTTATATCTGCGCAAGGTAAAATTAAACTTAAAACGCTGGGAACGAAATAGCTTTACCATAGCATTTTGCCATTAGTCACATCAGAATAGTGAATTAAAACCTGAGCAAATTCAGACTCAGCATTATTTTAGATTTTCTTGCAAAATGTTGGGAATGATTGAAGCAGATTCGCTCTCAATCTATAACCTGGCTTGGTTAAAAAAAATTCAAAACACTAGAAACGAAATAGCTTTATCAATAATCATTCATTTTAACAAGTCTTGATCTGTGATTGGCAGTGTTATAAAATAAATAAATAATTTATGTCCCGCTATGTGTTCATAACACATAACCAACTTTGCAACAGGCATGTTTAAATGTCACTTAGCGGGACACGAAAATTAGTAAATTAAAGAATTAAAAATGTATTGCATAGGAAGTGTAATAATATGTTTAAAGGTACTTGTGTAGTGGCACAAAAACATTGGAACAAAAGAAAATGATTTTTAAACCATGTCCCGCTATGTGTTGATGACACATAACCATCTTTGCAACAGGCATGTTTAAATGTCACTTAGCGGGACACGAAAAAATAATAAATTTACAAATAAGCCATTATAGTGTATTAACACGTTTGAAAAGCACATAGCTTGTGGCGGGAAATTATAAAGCTTAAGAAACCATAACAACAACAAAAAATTTGGAACGGTTGGAAAAATAGCGGGACACGATACAACAACAAAATATGTCCACCATTATGGTGTTAAACAGTGTTGTTCGTGATAGTTAGACGCTGACATGAATCTCATTTGATTACGGCAACCAGAAGACGTGTCCCGCTAAGTGACTTTTGCACACGTCAGGCTTCGTGTCCCGATAAGTGCCTTGGGGCTTGGTTGTTGTTGTTGTTGGATCTCTCGTTGTTGTTGTTGTTGGATCTCTTGTTGTTGTTGTTGTTGTTGTTGTTGTTATTGGATCTCTCGTTGTTGTTGGATCTCTCGTTGTTGTTGTTGATGTTGTTGCTTCAGTTGTCGCAAACGGTATTTCCTTAATATTTGCTGGTCCTTTGTGTTCTATATAAAATATAAAAAAGACTCATTTAAATGGCAGAGATGCTCTGAACAGAGCTGTTAGTAATACGGAGACCAGTAGTTAACGATTAGTAAAAAGAAAACCCTTGCTTTTTGAAAACGCTAGGTTATGAAAAAATTGGATACTGTTAACCTTATCTACGTCAGACTTTGTGAGAGGCTCTAAAAGCCGGCGAGGTGGGACCAGACGACATTTTGTACCAATCTGTTACAAACGTTGGTTAGCTGTGTGGAAAACGAAAGGGATAAAGTTTGCATAACGTCGACGTCAACATATATCTCTTTAATAATAGTCGGATTCATAAGAGTTGCGCCGCAACTTTTTTTCGGAAATACCCGCAGAACCCGATTTTTACGGAGCTTATTTTATTACATCATGGTAGAACCCAAGAAACCGAAACATGCTACGAAGGACAATTTGGTTCGGAAGTGATGATGTCAGGTTAGTAGATCTCTGTTTGAACTTTTTTTCTTCGAAATACTTCGTATATAGGTTTGTTTATTTTCTTTAGTTTTTATTTCATTTGTTAAATTATTATTTATTTTTATGTTGGAGTTGTGGCTACTTAGCTAGCTCTTTATTAGCTACCTAAAGAGTAAAGTAGCAAAATGCAGCTTGGCTAAAAACAAATTCTTATGCTAAGTGCAGTCAGATAGCTACACCTTTTAATACTGTCATGATGTTTTTGCAATAAAGTTTTTTGAACTGAATTTAAACCGAAGTGGTGATAAAATTCTTTTGAAAAGACTATTACACATACCGATGTAAGACATTGTTTACCTATACAAAGTAAGCAACCCGGTGTTACGAATAATTTTTAAAATTTCAGGAAAACTTATTCTGCAAAATAAAATTACTGAGTAATATTTTTAGCTGGACGGGTAACGACGGTTTGTTTCCTATGTTTTTACTTAAACAGAGACTGCAATAAAGTTTTTTTGTTAAGTCTGTTTCAGACTGAATTGCGTTGCGCTTGCGGCAGTGGAGTACGCATGCGCACTTGTTCAAGTTTCAAAAGTGGCGCAAGAATGCCGCAAGCCGTTCACATTGGCGCAAGGATTTTGTTAAAGTATTAGCGACATGGACGAAGACGAAGCTGTAATTTTTGTAAGTTTTATACTTTTGAAACGAAGTTACAGAAGAAAATTAAATACAAAGAAAAAGAGATCGGCTGGGGTTAGAGAGATCTACAAATCTAGAGAGCAGCATGGAATATATACCATAATCTGGTTCAAGAAATGACTTTCTTTTTTTGAACTCTTCTGAAACTTTGGCCTTCCGGTGACCTTCGATTTTTGTACAGATGCCCCTGCAAAGTGTGTATCTGTTGTTGATTCTAAAACGTAGCCTGCAGAAGCATCATTTTCTTCCTCCTGTTCGTCTTCATAACCATGATTATCGTCGTCTCCAATTTCATCGTCTTCAGGAACAACGGTCTTCTGCCAGTTTGAAGGGGTTTCCACTTCAATTATAAAGGGCTCCAACCATCCTAACGCATCTAGAACCAAAGGTCTTCTCACATTTTTGGCCCCGGAACCCTTTTATTTGAAGCGTTCCATTTCTTCTTTATCTTCCCATATTTTGTTCTCAGAGCTCTGAAAGATCTTTCTGCAACATTCTCTAAAATGCAAAATAAAAATAAATTGTTTTAATATTTGTGACTTATCTAAACAGCCACCGTTTAAATAATAAGAACTTTTGTTTGGGCCACACTGTATGCAGCAAGCTATAATATCTTTACTATGCTTCACAACATATCAAAAGAATTCAGGAATCCCGTTAAAATATTATCACAACATTAAATCATTGAAATTTAAAGAGTTACCGTTTTGTAGATTTGTCTTTAAAACACTTATCTGTTTATCATATAAAACAGGATATTTTCTCACAGCCTCAGCAAGTTTTTGTTCGTTTTCTGTTGACATCGTTAAACTCTCCAAGTGTGAATGAATCCAGCCCTTTAAATTTCTTGCGTCATACTTGCGCACGTTGCGCTCGTGTTCACATTTTGAAATAGTGCTGCAAGAGTGCCGCAAGATTGACACAACGACGCAAGATATCAAAATGTTTTGATATTCTTGCGCGCTTGCGTCAATCCTGCGGCACTCTTGAGGCGGTATTTTCAAAACTGTTCACACTGTGCGCAACATTGCGCAACCGCAAGTCGGTCTGAAACAGGCTTAAAGGGTGTTATGCCGATATGTATGTGCCACACCGTTTGCCTGTACTAAGCGCTCAGCTCTGTGTCACGATTATTCTTTTACTTTCACGGAAACTTATCCCTTAAAATAAAGTGATATTGATCGATTTTTGTTGCTATGACTGGATAACAACGGTTTGTAAACTGTTTTTATTTCAGCTATTGTTGCAGGAAAGTTATATTTTGAAAAATATATTACACCCGAAACACTATATATACGCCGGGTCCCCCAACTAGCATAATAGAAAATGAAAAAAATAGTCTTTAAAAGGAAATAAAATAAAGACAGAATATAGGCTAAAATACATGATCATCCTTTAAAAGCTTGGTTCTCACTATGGGCTAACGATGAGCTAACCATAGTGCGCATAATGTGGTAGCCGAATTCAATTTTTGAGCTGCGGGTACCTGTAATCAGACAATAAATCAAGAAAAGTACCTGTCATCATTTGGAAGTAAAACCGTGAATGAAAATAGAATTAAAGTAAAGCCTTCGGTTCTGAAATACACGATCAAGCTGATTATTTAAGAGGTGACCATTTAAAAGGTGACCATTTAAAAGGTGATCATTTAAAAGGTGACCATTTAAAACGTGACTATTTAAGAGGTGACCATTTAAAAGGTGACCATTTAAAACGTGACCATTTAAAACGTGACTATTTAAGAGGTGACTATTTAAGAGGTGACCATTTAAAAGGTGACCATTTAAAAGGTGACCATTTAAAAGGTGACCATTTAAAAGGTGACCATTTAAAAGGTGACCATTTAAAAGGTGACCATTTAAAAATGATCGTGTAGATAGGTGATTTGGATGAGTTATTTATAGAATGGTCACGAATGAGTGTATTTCTGCCTTTAATAAGGGTATTTTGTAACTTTATTTTTCTTCTAAAAATAATAGTTCTTTTTCTCCGACCACCGATGCATTATTGTGGCAACAGGTTATGCAAACGATTTTGACGCCCTTAGGATAACTAATGCAAAGGCCTGACAGGATAAACGGCATATATAAACGTTATTATAAAAGTTATTAAAATTTCTCTTGTGAAAATACATTTGAAGTCTATAGAAAACATTTTAAGTCTGAAGGTAACTTTCTCTTTCGTTTTTTCCCTAAAATTCTATTTGTCAAGAAGTATTTTAAACAACAAAGAAACTGCTTAAACATGTTTTGCCCTCTCTATATGGTGTTCTCTTCGTTAGCATCCTCCGCACTCCACTTAGTGCCCTACTTTTCCAATAATATTAAAAGAAGAGAAAAAAAGAAGCATAAAAAAAATGCTAAACGAAGTTTTAAGTATAAGATAAACAAATAGTTACCTAAATAAAAATAAAGATTAAAAAAGATTAATAAAAAAAAGTACAAAAATATAAAAGAAGGAGTCTAACAACAGCAAGAATCCTTACCAAACAAAAATATGTAGGACAGAAGTGACGAAACTTTATTATTGTTCGGCCAATAATTTGGTTCGACATTCTTTTGTTATATAGGGGTGGAAATAAAACCTCACCTTTGAAAACTTCAAAGTTTCCTTTATCCTTACCACACTCAACACATGTACAGTCTACCAATCCTTTCTCGTTTCGCTCCGTCATTGCTGGGGATGCTTTCAGCTTGTTACAGTATATCACACATTCTCCCATCAGAGCATTTCTTTTTCTTCCAACGATCTCCCCTTTATGAATAACACCTCGCGTATAATAACTTGCTGTACTCAAACATGTTTGAGAAAAAAAGACCAAAATAGATATTATGTATGAATTTAGCTTCATATCGAAATTATTCCTTTTTAATGGTTAGTGCTTACAATTCAAATTAAATAACTAATTTCCTGTTGAAATTTTCTCAATTTTTTTTTCTTCCCATGAAAAATTTAGATGTTGTTGAGCTATTTTATATTATAAATATAAGTACCTGTTTAGATTGTTTTATTTTTCGTAAATATTTTATTTGTCATTGTTTTGTAATTTGTACCGTATCTAATAGCCGAAAATCTTTTTCTGCATAGTTATTGGAAAAACAACAGCAAAAACGAAACAGAATTTCTGAAGAAAATGGAAAACAACATGTTATTAAGAATTTGAAGGCCGTATCCCACGTAACCAAACTTTATGTTAGTAAAAAACCGACTTAGAGCATGCGCAGTTGTTGAAAGAATAATTGGTGAGAGAAAAACTTCGATACGTTAGAAAATCATGTCGGAGGATTAGTTTGTTGTATTTAAACTAGACAGAAATATACTCCTTTGGTAAAATAAAGTTTTATAATTAAATTAAGACAAAGAAACTGTCCCAATAGGCTAAAGTTGATGACTGCGAGGGACCAAGGTAAAATTTAGTGAAACATTCTCTGTTGAGAATGAAAAAACGGATGTGTCATAATACAGAATCACCTATGTAAAATTTGGTCTTCTAATATAGACCTTTATGCGTTTTTAAACCATGACCACTTGCTGACAGGTTATAATGTCAAATAAGGAATGATAGAAAATTCATTTGAGTCACTGTGAAGCGTAAAATGTCCATTTTTGAAAGAAAAAAACAGGGCAAAGAAACGGGATGCCTTGAAGAGAAATGGATAATAGCTTAAATCTTAAGGATTAAGCTTTTCACATCAATATTCAAAGGTCATTTCACTACATCTATATGTCCAATAGAGAGAATAGGATCAATTGGAAGTTAGGAAATCGGGAAAAAAAACGGGCTAAATGTCTTGGGTCTTGGATAAAAAACAAACAAACAAAAACATCAAATTGTTTTCGTTAAATTATTTTTACTTCACTCTAACAGTACATCAATTTCATTATCATCATCAATCATGATTTGTTGTTCGTTGTCTAAATCGGAGTAGCTTAAAAGGTTGAGGTTCACCTATGCTATTGTGATTTCTTCCTCTTTGCCGCTATGATCGAATAAAGTTTTTCAGGGAGAAATTTTCATCGCCCACTTGTTAAGTTAATATGTTGTTATGTGTAATAATAGGTTAGCCCTATTCGGTCCGGGAGTTCCGTCCCCCTTTTTTAACAACTCTTTTTTGCTCGGCTGCATAGTTATGACCTGAAAAATATGATAAATATCTTTTATTTAGTAGTTATAGACATGGGGGTACGAGCACAGTTTTAGTAAACTAAAACTTTGCTCACACCCCCATGTCTATGCCTACTTGTACACCCTTTGGCTTCGCTCTATGACGTCACATGTAAAACTGTGCTCGTACCCTCATATGGTGTTTTGGAGATATTACAATACATGTATGGCCATTTACGTGTAAAGTGCTATTTTTTGCTGTTTGGGAGGGTCGGCAAGAGTATATTTTTTCAGCTTGTGTATACCATTGGATGTTTATAATATAGTATACCATCGGATGTCTCTCCAATATATGGAATAGAAAAATTCAACCGTCTGATGTCTCTAATATATGGTATAGAAAAAGTTCAACTGTTTATTTCTACAATATATGGTATAGAAAAAGTTCAAATGTTGTAATGTCCATATGCATAACTATTTTTGCCATCTTCCAGAATATATCTCTTGTCATCAAAACAACTGAGCGATATCTTGTTTATCTCATAACTTCCCAACATATGATTTTGACTTCTGATGGTTTTCATTTTATGGCATAATTGCTTGTTTTCAAATAATACATTCCTATAGTCTTCATGTTTGATTATATTTTTGACTATGTTCTTTTTAACACCTTTAGCAGTTTTACCACATTTCTTGTCATCTTTAATATAGCTATACATTTTTGATTTCAATCCACAAATTCAACTATTGGAACACCTGCTGCCTCATCTTTCATTTTATCAATAATTTTCTTATTTGATGTATTACAGAATGGTTATGTTTCTTGGTAGTCACTATTGTCAAATTTATCTTTATCATTCCAGAAATTCATATATGCATCATCTGTTGTAATTTCATATCTTAGGGAATCAGTATCTGTGAATAGTAGTTTCGCATTATTTTTGTATTTCTTTTTTATATAATTGTAGTGGAAATCGTACATCAATGTTATGGATAAATCGAGAATACACATTCCTACATATGCAGCTCTGTTGAGAGTTAGTGTCTCCTTAATTCTATGTACAGCCACAAGGTCCTCATTGAATATTTTTGATGATTCAAAGGTTGGTTTGGATGTTAATTTCATTAGTTTGTCCTTATGGGTTACAAGTTCTACATTTACACGTTTTCTTATGTTTCCATAGTTTTTCCAAATACACTGTTATTCATAAGTTTGAAGAAATCTTTTTCAAAAGCATTTTTGCAATTAGTTCTTTTATTAGTATTGAAATAAATATATTTTTTCAACCATCAAATTGTAATACACGATGTACTTTTTTGATTTTTAATCCCAATGACATATATAATTGTAGATTTCGATTGTGCCATACGTATTTCTCTTTTTTACCTAATGTTGGTATTAATTTATTTACATCACCTACTGATATTTTATATTTTTCTTGGATTTTTTTACCATAGTCTGATAACATATTTTTGGTAACATTCATTTTCTCTGGAGCTAGTGGATAATCATTATGCAGATCATGTAGTTCTTTTGGATATTCTAAATCAACTTCTAATATTAGTCCTTTACCACTTTCTGGTTTATAATCAGCTAGATTACATTTTATTTCCTTTTCTTTTAACCATCTAAATCCACCAGTTGGTAGATATATTGTGACATTCCATAACCGTATAGATTGTTAGCATCCAAATACATTAGATACTTCGATGGCATATCCTTATCATAATTGTTAATGTACTTATTATTGGCTTTCCCATATCTGTTAGCAATATATGATACACCACCTCTTAATCCCTTTTCAATAAATAAAAACATGTCAACATCTGTCATCAATTCAAGTTCTACTTTTGTCACTTTCAACATTGAATCCCAAGATAATCCTGGAGATGTATAATAATGGCATGGATCCAATTTATAATATTCTAAACATGTACTCCTAAAGTTTTCAAATATATCTGCCAATAGTAGTACATCCGATTTTAGATACAAGTCATGGTATTCTCCCATTGTTTTCAATTCAAACTTCTTCCAAACTGTTTTAGCATGCTTATATTGCTCATCGGTGATATATTCATAAATTAGTTGACTGTAAAAATCTTTTTGATACGGTAATTGTTTCTCATCAAATTTCGTAAATGAATCCATATAATCGTAGGGATACACACCTTTTTTAGTCATTAGTTCAAATTTCTTTTTATCACCAAATTCCTCTTTCGTATATTTAAATGATGTTTTTGGAAAGTTATCTGCTAATTTTTCCAAACTAGAACTCATAAACTGGAAACTATCAATAAATTTCAACTGACTACCTAACATGAATGCCATATATTTTTCCATATTGTTTGGAATTACGTTGATGTCCATTTCTTTGAGTTCTCCCCATTTGTTTTTATGCGAATGTTTTTTAACGATTTTACCAATCTGTTGCATAATAAAATGGCTATCATATCCTCTCAAATTATGGAAAACTACTGGTACTTTGTCTGTTAATCTATAACTTAAATTACAATCATTATGTGCTGATCCTCTATATCTACCTGTTACATGGCAATGATCTCTAACTTTGATATCTGTCTCAATATATTTTTGATTACATATGTGACAACTATCTGCTGTTTTAAAATTTTTGATATCGGTTTTTGACATTATCATATCCTGTTTAAAATGTTTGTTTTTAATGTATTTACAATATTTGGCTTCCTTTATCATTTCTTCCATAAATTTGTATACAGCATCTGGACCCCTATATATTTTCAATGGTTTGCTATATTTGTCATCATATCTACATACCACCTTATAACCATATCCACAATCCACATGTTTCTGGTATGCTTCTGTGTATGATTTACTGTTTTTAGGTGCACATCCATGTACTTTCTCAGTGATGGCTTCAAAATCTGCATATATTACAAATGGTGCCTCTAATTGTTTATGGCAGTTTTGGAATTTTAATGTGTTCTCACCCTCGTTTGGCATATTTATGGCTTGTTTACCATTTATCACCATACAAATTTCAATATGATTATCCAATATTTTTTAGTAGAGAAACATTGTAGACAGTACATGCAAAAGTGTTTTCTTTCCCTATGTTTTGTTTTGTTATACATGAAGCTGTTAAAATCATCAATTAGTACATAATGTTTGTATTCATCCTTTGTTATTAATAGTAGGGACATACTATCATCATACTTCTCTTTTGATATATATATTGGATATGGTTGATTATCCTCATAACCGAATACATTTATTCTGATATTGTTCTGTTTTTCAATTTTATTATACTGTTTAGTGGTTACAGGAAATTCAATACCATCATAGTTCAATTCATCTACATATTTTCTATCGGATTTTTTAATTCTTTGTGGATTCCTGTCCTGTTCGTTCAAATGCCTGATATGGCACCATCTAAAACATGCATCATCTGTATTTCGCATATTGATTAGTCCCTTTGAACTATTTCTTAATTCTTCTGGTAGTTCTATATACTTTGGTCCCTTTAATGGATCATATAATGTTAAATTCAAAAAATGTGAATCTACTGATTCAATAGTCCATCCAGATCCTTCAGAAATCCATTGGTTGATAAGATTAATTATTTGCTGGGATGATAGATTTATAGCATAATAGATATCTTTTCATTTATGACAGTGTGTACCCTATTTTTGAAATATGCAGTTTTAAACACCATATCATTTGCATTAAGAAGCTTTACAAATGTTATTTTTAGTGTTTCCACATATTTGAAACCTTTTAATTTCACCAATTCTCTATTTAAAATACCAGATATATTATTTCTTGTGGATTCTAATTGTTTTAATGGATCCATATTATTTTTAATTCTAACCTCAAATGATTTGGTTGACTTCTGAAATGCACTACTAAGTTGTATTATGGGTGTTGGTACAGGTTTTCTGGGAACTGGTGTTGGTTTATTGAGTCTGGGTGCTGGTTTATTAAACTTTTTATATGCAGGACCATCTATCTTGATCCATCCATTGATCTTTGGGCTTCTTATATACCCAGGTTTCTCATCAGTGGTTTTAATACCACGTATTAAATTAATTAGCTCACCCTTGCTTAGTTTTTGAAGATCTATATCATTCATCATTTTATTAGGTTTGGAAATTATTTTATTCATTTTATACTTTAATAAAGTGGTATTTCTTTAAGTGTTTTTTCTTAAACCCCCATTTATAAATGATAGTATAGTATATCCATATTACCATTATTTTTTTAATAACAAATATTTTGTACATTCTTTACTCTTTTGATGTTGATTTTAACAGCTTCATGTATAACATTCCATTATAATAATAATAAAGTGATATCTCTTTAAGTGTTTTACGTCATTTCAAATAACTGAAATATGATACTTTATAATAACAACTATATGCGCTCTGTACTTTCCCTCTCATTGAAACTCCTTTCATATAGTAATCTCTTATAATTTTCTTTTATTATTTTCACGATTCTGTTTTTATTTACCTGATGCTTACTTGTTTGTAAATGTTTAAGCCTCCCATTTGATTTATAGTTTATACCACTTTTACATATTGGACAATACCAGTCTCTCATTATAATGTACAATAGTTTTATTTACATAAGTATTTTATTTATGTGTTTTAGATGACTGTCTAATGTTTCTTGTGATTTAAATGTTCTATAACGATGTTCACATTTGATTCTAACTTCATAGAAATATTTGATGATTTCTGTTATAATTTCATCATAATCATTGCTCACCAGTATCTTGTATCCATTTAATTTATATTTCTGTAACATCACTCTCTGATTATGAGACAATTGACCATTTCCTTTCGGTGTCTTAAACTCAATCACAAATCCTGGATATATCATGTGGAAATTTTGTATCACCATATCTGGTGCACCCTTCTGATAACCCATACTGTGTGATCTTATTCTCATGTCACTATTTATTTGGTTTTCACCCAATGATACAGACATGATTGCCTCAGGATAATGGTTTCTAATAAAATTGACAACTTTTGAGTGTAGATCATATTCTGATTCTATTGTGTAGGCCAACATCTTGAATTTCTTTTTCTCATACTTTCCAGTTTTCCTTATTGATGGTAAAACTTCACCTGTAACCCACCTTTTGAGTTCTTTTGCTTTCTCCATCTTTGATCCTATAATAAGGCTGTATAATCATGTTTCATTTATGTACATCATATGTCCATTTTTTAGGGGGACTGCCACGGACACCCTAGATTTTAGCCCAGTTTTTTCAACGCCCCAAAATTTTAGGTCATTTAGTGTGGTTTTATTTTCTGGATCCACATGATTTCTAATAGCTTGACATGTATCCTTATATTCCAATATATTGGCAATTGTTTTGGCTTTGAACCAAACATTTTCATCAACTTTAACAACATCTAATTTAGCATCCTCATAAATAAATACTTCTTCCATAATAATAATTACTAATAATGTTATCTTCTTAAGTATAATTTTTTAAATACCACCAATCGGTTTATTATATCCTATTAAAAATATGTAACACCTACATTCACTACACAATGCCCAGTAAATAAAATTCCCACCATTATAATATGGTTTTACATCATTAGATAACTTACCACAATTTTTACAATAGCTATAGTATTCATAATCTTCCATTATATTATTAGTGTATATAAAAAGTTCATATTAACCCAAGTATTTTCATATTAATCTCATTTAATTCAACTTTAATTTTAATTAATCGTTTGAGGCATCTTATTCTTTCTAATATTAAATCCTCTATAACTTTAGTAATATCTACATTTCTTTTAAAATAAGTATTGGTCTTTAACATTATATATACATATAGAAATTATTCCATTTGAAACATTTTTAAATTACGTTTATTTACAACAGGTTCTGGATTATTTTACTATTTCAGTTTTACATCATTAGATAGCCTATGACATTGATTACAATAACTGTAAATACAATAGTCTTCCATATAACTATAGATTATTATTTCTTTCTTTTTTCATACCAATAAATACCACTACCAACCATAGTCATACTAGCAACAATAAATCCTAATTCCCTATATTTCTGTGATTCTGATGGTTTATAGAAGTCTGATAATTTAGGTTCTCGTGGTAGTTCTGGAAGTTTTGTACCAGTAAGAACATAATATCTCTTCATTGCAAGTCCTAAGTCATTAAACCTTTTTTCTGATAAGTTTTCCTTTCTTATTTCATTATTTATGTAATCAATTCGTTTTTGTCTTTTTTAAGCCCATGCTATTTGAGCCTTTTGCATTGTTTCAACTGCTAAGTCATGTCTTTTTCACTCTTCATCACTTCCCCTTAATGTACTAAAAAGGAAATTACTACCTGAGAAAGCAAGCGCATTCACCACAGCACCAATACCCATCATTGCTAATCCAGCCAACTTATATATTATCAGGAATTATTTTTTGCTTCACTAGATAGTCCTTGGTCATATCAGCAGCAGCAACAACAACTACCAATTTAACAGTATCCTCTATATCAAATTTACTAAGAGATGGTGGTGTCATTTTAAACAGTGATTTTCCTAGCATTGTGTATCCAACAGCTAGTCCAGAAACGACAGCTCCATGATACAGGCTTTCTTTTATATTTTTAGTGTAATCCGTAGTACTCATTATATATTATGGTATAGAAAAAGTTATTCCATACTAAAGATATCTTTACTAAGTTTTTTGATAACTACCTTTGACCGTTCCGGTTCTTCAATTGACTGTGGGTTGTGTTGTAATACTGGTATTTTCTTTTTATTTGGCTATACGCAATATATGATGCACCATTAACAATATGCCTGCACCAACAACCACATACTGGTAATTATTTGTTTTGTTTTGTTTTTCAACATGGTGTTCTTCTTGCTTAGTTATACTATCATTGAGTCTCTTTAATTCTTCTTTGTTACGACGATTATATTCAACAAGCTTTTTACCCTGTTCAACTCTTAGGGGATTCTTCTGTTTTGTTACTTTCTGCTCCTCCACTACTGTTGCTACTGCTGTTGTTGGTTCCACTATTAGCTGCTCTTCCATTATTACTACTATTAGTGCTAGAATTTTTCACATAATGTCTACCTGTAATCATGGCTACACTAACTGGCGCTAGCATTGCACCAAATTGATAGTACATATCACAAGTGAATCTCTGTAAAGCAGTATTAAGAAATGGATCATTCTCTAGATCATCATTTAGTTCATTTTTATTTTCCATACCTAAAGCCCCACATGCTATATTAGAATAAAAACCAATTAATGATTTTCCTAATGATTTAGTCATCTGGCCACTTAATTTGCTCTCATATCTTGTTGACATATTATTGATCTCATCTGCGTTCATCTCCATTATTTGTTGTTCGGTGTATTCTTTACTTAGATGTTGTTTAGAATTGCCTGATAGCACACAATTAATCAGTCTATTCCTTTTTTCAGGATCCACTTCTTCCATTGGTTCTTCAATTAATGGCTGTTCTATCTTTTTCTTTCTTCTAACATTTCTTTTAGGTTTTATTTCTTTGGCAACATTCTGCTCTAAATTAGTTAGTTGATCAAGTACTTTGGAATCCATTACTATATTTATAAGATGGAAAATCTTACGCAACTTATAACATGGATATATAATTACAAAAATTATTGCTGATAACAAAATGAAGTTAGCGTATTCAATCATTATGTTATTAAGTAACAAAATTATAACTAGCGTATAACTAGTGTACCAACAAATTTTAGCAGGATTTTAACAAAGTTGGCTGGTAACACTTCAGTATAAGTTTAGAATATTGCAGATTTTGCAGGAGTGTTTTTAATCTATCTCGTTCATCCTTATCTGACACGACATCAAACTCTCTTAAACAATCTTCAAAACTATCTCTATCTTTGGTGAAGAACAAGCAAAGCCATTTAACTTGTTCTCTAACGTCTTTTGAAACTGAATTATACTTTTGTGTTAATACCCATGGGAAGTGATTTCTATGTCTACCAGAGAATGCAAATTCTGATAGCGCATCACGTTTTTTATTTATTTCACCTTCAGCAAAACAATCATCAATTATAAATAGTGTTTCGTGGCCCTTAAAATTATTGGTAAATAGTCTAATCCATTCATTTAATTTACATTCTACATCATAAACAATAAATACACTTTCATCATCGAGTAACCACTTTCTTGATAGGTACGTCTTATTATCTAAAACTGTTGGACATAGAATAATACAATATTCAAAATGGTGCTTATATTTAGTTTCAAGTAGTTTTAATAAGTATTCGGTTTTACCACATGCGGTTGCACCAACAAACATTGCACTATAAGGAAATTTTGGAAAGTTCATTATATATTTAGTACATAATATTAACAAATGCACCATTTAAAATGTTAATTTGGGCATCCATAAATAGATAGATATAACACTGTAGATTACCACCAGCTCCAGCCGTCTTTGTAATAGCAAGATTAATACCTTCTGAAGCATTTTCAATACGTCTACCTGTTTCATGTAATGTGTTATCATCGGAAGATCTGAAATCCAACCACAATCCAAATTGTTTTGTATAATAATCTACCATTCTCATATCAAATACATTTAACTCATGTTGTGCTGAGCCATGTTGTTTCAATCTTCCAGCACCAAAGTGTTTCTTGATTTCATGCCATTGGTGATAGCTTTTCATCCCCTGTGCGTATAATTGAATAGATTTTCCCTCGACGGCTATCTCAACATTAGTAATTTTAGGGTTGTAGATTTTTTCAGTGTCTCTTGCCCAATCAGTCTCGTTTGTAAACAGCATTAGAATACCTTTTAGACTCTTTGCTGGTGTGTTAAAATTCATATTCCATTTCGTATCACCATCTTTAAGGACAATATGTCTGTGTCTTAAAACCCGATCATACAAAATACTCGTCCTCATATATTCAGTTTTGACATCAGATGCCAATCTTGAATTAGAAATTACATCAAACTCCAATGAGATGTTGCTAATTGTGTATGTGGCGTCCGTTTTATCACTCTTAATCACTTTATTGTATTCATTAAATGTAAGTTCGTAAGAAAGCCTACCCTAGTCTAATGGAATACAATCTCCAATATTGGCCGCTTTGTCTCCTGCACCAATTCGATATTTAATGGCCTTTTTTAGTTTGTCCATTTCCTTTGGTAACAATACCTTGAAATATAGCATTTCGTCTTTCAGCATATGCCATCCATAGGCCATAATATGTGTCAAGTGTGTCATTATCATCAATACTAAGTATTTCATTGCCCTCGATTTTTATAACTTTTTTCTTAATAATGGCCCTTCCAATATTTTTAACCAATGTTCTGTTCAAATCATCTGTTGAATTAAGACTAATATCAAATGTTAACCTGGTTTTTCCTGGAACTATGACATCATTAGCTTCCAAATTTGGAAACCGTACATTTAACATCTCATTTACTCCAATAGTAGTTGGATTATTAGTGACGACAATTTTTTGTCTATTCCCTTTAATTCCAAAAGCATTTCTAAGTGATCTATTAGGTTTTAGTTTTTCTCCTGTGGTTGTCATTATATATTTATACAATAGAAAAATTTACATAATATGAAGAACAACCGATGTAGGTAAATTACTGTTTATAATATTTCTGTCATTATCTCGTACCTCAACTTTAATATAATCTATTATACCATTTCTCATAGTTTTGTATTGAACATTAGTTGGCTCGAATATTATTGTATCACCAAATGAGACATCTTTTGGTGTGTATCCAGTTTTAAGGGTATTGGATGGAATCCCATTATGAAGGTTATCTGTTGTAGACAGAGCATCAGTAGAGAAAGTAAATGACTTTTTAGATAACAACAGATCAACGTAACTATCATTATTTATTCCTAATATGTTGTGAAGATAGTAATCAAACTTTTTTATTCCACCTCCAATTCTAGATCTTCCGGTTAATGTACTATAATTTATTCTACTGCTGATATGTCGTAAAATATCATTAATACTATAGAACCCCTTTTTAACAATAATGTGTGTATCATTTTTTAGATACATCTTCTCGTCTTCTTCAATGTTGTAAAACGTGTAAACCAAACGTGCTCTAACTAAACCAATTCTTTTACTATTATTTCTATTGTCGATAGGTTTTTTGCAAATCGATACCTTTTAATGTCATCTATTACAATATACATTTTCTAAGTTATATAATATAATGAATAGAATTTATAAATACGATCCTAAAATATCCGGGTTTTATGAACCAAACGGTGGAAAATACCTACAACAAATCAAAGCAAAGGAGTTATACATACAGAATATAGTAGTTTCGGAGAATGTAGGTGATATTGAGAGTTTCCAGAGTAAGTTTCCAAACATATTTATCAACTACGAGGTAGGAGCAGTTAGCAGGGGCGGATCTAGCGTACGTCAGAACCGGCAAGCGACTGACATCTTTTCAAACCTTAGAAATGTAGATAAGTGAAAAATAAAACAAAACGCCGGTCAACCAGCAACCGATATTGCGGCATTTTGTTCGGCGCCCGGACCTGACGCGCGTGTGGCGTTTTATCGAATTTACGTGGTCTGTGTACTAGGTTGTGGATGGCGTCTTCTGCCTTTCGCCGTTTCTGCCGATGTAAGTCAAAAAGCGACTGGAATTCGTATATTTTTTGTTGATTTGATTGGTCAAAACGGTTGATTTGGCTGTTCTGATTGGTTGTTGGGTTTTGACTGACATTCCTAGTTTCAAGGTCAGCCGAAAGCAGTATTACTTCTGCGCGAGTATAAAATTGTGTAAACATAGAAGAACCGATACCGGTTTTGTTATCTTGCGGACCCGCCAGTGGCCAAGAACTCTCCCACCCTTGATTAAGGTTATATGTTCGCCCTTGATTTTATTCTTTTTGTTTAAACATGGCTGCCAAGAGCATGTTTGAGCTGGTCCGTCTAGCTATGCAAAAGAATGATTTGTGTTATATGCAAGATATATATTTGAAATATTGTAATAAAATAAGGAATCTTCCTTCGTTCTCAAACGAAGATATATTGAACTCAATCAATAACAACAACATATTGAGAAATTTTAATGCTGAAGTTTATCTTCCAAAGATTTTACGAAAAGACCTTAACAAGTGTTAAGTAGCCTTGTGGTAAGGGTGTTAAGTTTTTACTTGTTTTTTTAAGTCATAGCTAGCTCTAGGTAACCATTTTTTTAATCTTTTAATTATTCAGCTTGCTCCATTGCTTTTATTTAAAGTAGCTAGCAGCTGTCTGCTCGTCACACAGTGATTATGGGAACAATAAAAGGTCATTAAATTTATACAATAGATCTTGTCAGCTAATATTTTGATAAGAAGATTTGCTAAATTAAACCAAACTCAAATGTAAACAAACTTCAGTCACTCTCCATCACAGTGCTTGCTAGCCTTTTATTTGACATAAAAAATAAAAGTTTAAAGATGGGAGCTATAGCTATAGCTTTGACAAAGCTCTTGATCAACACCTATGTTTTTATTTAGCTCTGAAAGTACTGGAAATTGCTTGTACAGTTCTGCTTCCATCCTGCTTGTTGGTGACAATTCGTTGGTTGAGCATCTCAGAATTTTAACGTCATTGGACTTGTTTCTGTGTCAAATCCTTTAACCATTACACCAAGTTTAGACAGCAATAGTCTCATTTTTGAATCCTCATGTACAATTCGTCATCCACCTGTTCCATCCCATGTTGCAACAACAAGCATTGTCACACAACAGATTTCACAATCAACTGTAAGTGCAGTTACAAAAATGCCTATTCCTACACCATCACCTTGTAGTAACATGCCAGACAGTTTATTACCTGTGAATAAATTTGATGTGTCATTGTACCGTGAAAAAATGATCACGGTGAAGTAGGGGAGTTTTCTTGTGAAAGGGTGTGGAATTTTGTGGAATTGTTGAATTTTAGGGTGCAAGGTGGAGACACTATTCTTGCTGAGCATTTGAAAAACAGCCTTAAAAATGCAACCTATATCTCCAAAACAACACAAAATGAGTTAATAAGTTGTTGTGGTGAATTTATTTTGGATAAATTAGTTTCTGAGATATTCTTGCTGATGAAGCCTCTGATTCATCTCACAAAGAGCAAATGTCTTTAGTCCTGCGTTTTGTGGATGATTCATTTAACATTAGAGAGGAATTCAACCCCGGGTTTAGCTTGCTCCTGCTAATAGTACCCAGTTTATTGGAGCGCTAGCTGACTGTACTTGTCTGGCACACTAAATAATATATAATGTTATTGAATGTTGCCTAGGCAAGCTGATGAGCCCTGATATTGGGCGAAACAGTCTGATAATATATAATTCCTACCGTTGTTTTTATTATCCCTAACTTTATACAACAAATACATTTTTCCAAAATTAACGCAAAAGATTGGTTTTACACGTTAAAGAGTAAGAGGAGATTGGACTTTAATTTAGCCTGTTAACGCTTTAGAATGCCGTAAAAAGCAAAAACTTCCGGGGCTTCGCCCCGTACTCCATTTGGGGGGCTTACAGCGCCCCCCAAATCCCCCAGCTGTTTTGGCGCGCAGTGGTTTGCTACGCAAACAACTGCGCCTTTTTGCTTCGCAAAAATTGTGACTGACATAAAAAAAATGCTATATCCGCCCCTGGTTAGGGCAGGAGATCCAACATTTAACAACTGGAAAACCAACCCATTCAAACTATGGCAGACCCAATTAAATCTTGCAGTATTTCTATCAACAAGCGTATGTGGAATATCACCCAGGCATTTAAATTCAGATCATCCTTTGGCTAAAAGCATATACAGATTCCATGTTTATTATCACATTAGACGGATATTCAAAATACTGGAAGTCTATCTACCATATCAACAAGGGTTTTCCGCTAGTAATAATACATTCACTAGGGATAAATATCTGCATTTATGTAGAGAATATGGTGTTGACAGCAATTATAATACATGGAGAAATGAAAACTATATGAGTTCATACCAAAGTGAGAGACCAGAATATAACAACACACCTTGTGATTCATATTATGATTCCAACAGTTTTGCTAGATGGATTATAGAACATTCGAGGGGTTTAACAACAATTGGCGTTCAGAAATTAAGTGAATCCGTGAGAGCGTACTCTTATCTTCTACTAACATCCCAAACGTCTAAAAGATCAAGCATTTTAGGTAATACAGGTCCAGCATTAGATTGCCAGCAAGTGTTTCTAAACAACTTTTAAAACATTATTAATAGACATGTGGATATAGCAGAGGACATTAAAAGATTCCAGGATACACTACAATATGCTAGAAGTAAAGTAGATTATGTTGTTGGTGAGAATGTGTATATGTTACCAAGTGATATGAACCTTAGAATTGGGAAAGTTAATAACTACAACAATGAAATCCTAGTATCGAAATCAGACTTTGGCTTGGGTACTAATCTTAAAGTTAATACGGGAAAAAAACTGGATCCAAAACCTATACCAAAAGAATAGAAACCAGATCCGACTACACCAAAGAAGAAGAACCCAGATCCTATACCACCAAAGAAGACAGATCCTACAATTCCAAAGAAGAAGACTACTGATAATACAAAATCAGAAGTACCGACAGGTGAAATAACTCATGAGGAGGAGAAAATAGCTGTAATTTTAACTATAACTACTGTGTTTTCAATATAGTGGTATATATTTTAGATAGATTATCCTCTTTTTCTTGTCATAAAGTATGTATTGATTAACACAACTATACCTGTAATAAGTGCCCATACATTTTGCGATAGCCATCCAATGGCATCCTTTGCTCTATTTAGTATCCATGCGACCACGGATCCTATTATACCCGGTAGTGCTGCTGCTGCTTTTCCTGCTAATTTACCAAGTAGGCCAGCGAGTGCTTTCAATTTGTTCTTTATCCATTCCTTAGCACCTCCTTTGCCACTAGGTGTATCACCACCTCCACCACCGGATGCTGCTGCTGCTGTTGCTGACCCACCACCGGTTAATGCTTCAACGAGGAAACCAATAGTCATACCAAAGGCTGTCATAATTGATACTATTGTTACACCTTGTTCACGGAAGAGGTTTTTAATCCTTTCACCTAGTGTACCGGATTCCTTATCTACAAAATGTGAAAGTGACTGTTTAATTTGTTGTATTTGATTTAAATATTCATCTTTTAACTCACGTAGATCCTCATTACTTTTCCTAAGATCTTCATTTTCTTTATCTATTCTAGCTTTGACTTCCTCCATCTGAATATCAATATAGCTATCATCACCTTCCATTACCTTAAGCTTTATGTACTCCTTCTTTTGCCTATTTTTGGTGTTCTTTATTCTATCATATAGAGCTTTAATTCTATCTATGAGTTTCTTAAATTCAATATTTCTTGATTTTAGTTCTTTATTTATTAGAGATGTCTTTTCATCCACTGGAGGATATGTCTCCACCACCAAAGGATGTGTCTACATTATGTGTAAAATCATCTAATCTATTCGATACCTCTAATGATTTATTATGCTCAGTAAGTTCAATATCATTATTAATATCAAAGCCTTTATTGTCATGGCCTAATTCATTAATATCTACAGTTATTTCGGTAGCCTCTTTTGATAATTCTTCTGTTTCTGAATTAGATGATTTCGGGCTAAAGCCAATCTCTCTTAATAAATCATCGCCAAATAATTCACCATATTCTATAGCCGTTCTAAATTCGTTTTCATCTGTTAATAATAAAATCCTTTTACCACCATAAAGAATGAACGGTAAACTTTTATTATTATACTTAATTTTATCATACAAATATTTAGCAGATTGTGCATCTAAAGACTTCGTTTTTCCATATTTTCTTGTTTTACGATATTCTGTATGCAGTATTTTTAATATCGTTTTAGAAATCCTAACTTTTTGTTCTTCAATTTTCTTCATTGATGCATCATAATCTTTTTTCAATTCTTCTCTTTCAGCAATTTGCTCTTCTGACAGTTCACCTTTATCTATATTATCTATTTTTGTTTTTAATTCATTAATCAGGTAAAATGATTTACTAAAATCTAATTTAGCATCATTACCATAATCTTCAGCTGCATTAAAACTTTCATTAAATTCATTGTTATCTAATGGTTCAAATCCTTCTGCCATTGTATAATATATAACTAGAATAATTTATTTTACATATAATATAATGAAACTATGCTTTGAATATAGTGGTGAAGATTGTTCAGACGCTGAAGTAGTTAAACTATTGAATTGGTATAAATATTACCATAAGTTGTACATATGCTACAAATGGAAATATAAACGTACTAAAAAACTAAAATTGGTTCTACATATGGTTAGTATAACATTAATTGTTGTTGGTGGGATTGCTGGAACAATAACCGTAAAAAGCCATTATATTGGGAACTATAAGCGGTGTTGGTGTCATCATACAGGGATATATGACGAAAACAAATATTACTAACAAGGTTGAGATGTATAAATTTGCATACACATCATACAATAAGGTTCTTACCCAAATACAATCATTTCTAAATGGAATAAAATATGAGGATACTACATTTCTATCAGATATGGTGATATTAGATGGTATTATTACTGACCTATGTCCACCAATCAATGGTATGAGTAACAAGTATGAGAAGATTTATGGTCTATAGATATTATACTCCATATATTATAAGAATGGATAAGATTTATTACTCTGATACTGGCTACTGGAGAGATAGAAGTGCAATAAGTAAGTTGGCTAAAAAAGCTGGTACAACCAATGAAGAAGCAGAAAAATGGCTACTAAAACAACCACTGTGTCAAATATATCTACCAGCACCAAAGTATGTCCCGAGACCCAATTCCTCATTTTCTATTTATGCTACACCGAATGATATTCACCAGGTAGATGTCTTGTATCTTCCACATGATAAGTACAAAAGAAAACATATAAGTACTAGTCGATAAGGCCCGTGGAAAAATCCACTCAGGCAGGATAAAAATTTTGATGACGTCAGCAACCCATCCACTAAAATAAATTTAGAATTTTGTTTTCACGTTGCCTCTATTGTGGAGAGCTTAAAGCGCTGATCAAGAAAATGTATATGATCATGTGCTTTTGATGAGCGGTTAATGAGATATAAGGGTTTAAAAATTTTGCTGACGTCAGCAATGGCCCCGTCAAAACCGAAATTTTTTTTTTAGAAATTTGTATACCTGTTGCCTTCATCGTATAGATCTTGAAACGCTGATCAAGAAAATGTATAGGATTATGTACTTTTTACAAACGGTTGCGGAGATATTAAGGTTTGAAGGTTTTTAGATGACGTCATCAACCCGTCCATTCCGAAACGGATTTGGTGACCCAGGTTTGGGAAACTTACCCAAATTGGTCCTAGGTGGTCCCTAGTTACCCACGCGGTGAAAAATCATTGACGTCACCACCTCGTTTCCAAGTTATTTAGCCTCAAAGTTTTAGGTGCACTGTAATGGCTTCATTAATTTAATATAGGATATTGACGTTAAAGTAGTGTTATTGACGTCGCGCCGTAACGTCAGAAAACTTAACATATTAGACATGCATTTTTCGGCAACTTCAAAGGAAAATGAACACATCCACTTTGCCTGTTACGGACAGACACAGTCTCCGTATTATTATAAGAGATGCTCTCTGTGTTGTGGATGTTGCTAGTAGGTATAAATCAGCATATCAACTAACTAGCAAAAGCTCAAAAGAAACTGCTGAAGCCTTTGATTGGATATATGTTAATACTGAACTAAAATTCCCCAAAACATTGATTTGTGATGCTGGCAAAGAGTTTTACGGTGATGTTACCAAACTTATGAACAAGCATAATGTCGTAATACAACGTGGTGATCCTAGCCAACATAGAAGTCAAGGTATTGTTGAACGATTTAATAAAACATTAGCAGATAGACTATTTAGTTATCAATACCATAAGGAGTTTGAAGATCCATCAAAAAGTAACAGAGAATGGGTTGGTAGATTGCAAGCGGTAGTTAGTGCATTGAATAACGAAAAAACCAGACTAATTGATATGAAACCAGTAGATGCCATAAAACATACTTCAATAAAACAGGGATTTTCAAAGCCCATCAAAAGTTACAATAAAACATTGCTAGATGTTGGTACCAACGTTAGATATCTATATGAGCCTGGTGAATTGGAAGGACAAATTTATAAAGGTGAAAGACGAAAACGATCTACTGATCCAATATGGTCGGTGGACGTATATAAAATAAAAGATAGATACATTAAACGTAATCAACCAACGTTATATTATTTGGATGGTGGTCCTAAGAGATCATTTGTTTCTGAAGAGCTTCAGCCCATTTGGAATCCTTAGATATTAAACCCCATATTCTTTCTATTTCCTTTTGTCTAGATTGTGTTTTTAATTGTGGAATTATTTTTGCATAATCGTTCATACCCAGTGCTTGGAATATCTTTTTTAGTGTAAAGTAATAGTTTACAAAGCTCTTTTTCTTATTTGGTTTGTACTTATTGTATAGGCGACTTATGACAGTAAATAGATGTTGTGCTCGATTACGTTCCTCTATTGTTAGATGTGGAAACGGTTGATTCATTAATGTGAAATAAATGTAAAATATACTATTTTTATAGGACATCAACTTGTTCTTCTTTAATAGTGATTCTAGTATGGGGATACTCAATGGTGTAACATAATTGTATACTAAATTGTCTGTATTATTAATCTGACTCCATAACGTTTTTATCACATCATCAGGTACCACTTGATCTTGCATACATATGAACTGTTTTAGGATAACAGTGAAATTCCCACCCCTCTTGTATATGCACTTCTTACAAAATGTACAACGTTCAAAAACACTGTATGAATTTATATAAACTGGAATATCACTAACTACACCACATTTTGGACAAACTAGTGTTGATGCTGTTGTACTCTTAATCTTATCCACATCACAAGTACAATCTATATCATCCTTATCATCAGTATCACCAAAATAATCATCCATATGATACTCTATATAATTAAGTAAATCATCATCATCTAATTTAGACATTTCTATATCTGTAAGTTTATTCATTTATACTATACATACATGTTATTTCTTTAAATCTATTCAATTAAACTATGACGTCACAACTACCATTATAACATTTGAACGTTTTCTATACCATATATTGTAGAAATAAACATTTGAACGTTTTCTATACCATATATTGTATATACATCAAATTATAAAATCGTAATAATCCAAAAATTTGTATATACAGATAATACTACAGGCTGAAAAAATATACTCTTGGCGACCCTTGGCAACACCATAAACATACACTTGCAGACCCTCCCAAACAGCAAAAAATAGCACTTTACACGTAAATGGCCATACATGTATTGTAATATCTCCAAAACACCATATGAGGGTACGAGCACAGTTTTACATGTGACGTCATAGAGCGAAGCCAAAGGGTGTACAAGTAGGCATAGACATGGGGGTGTAAGCAAAGTTTTAGTTTACTAAAACTGTGCTCGTACCCCCATGTCTATAACTACTTATTTAACTATCAAAAACTTCGAACAGAATGTGAAAATTCGATCTAGAACTAAAGTAATTAAATTTTAAACAGATAGTGGTAATTTTAAGAAGTTTGAAGCTTCCGCTGACGTCACAGAAAAGTGCTGACATAAGCAAAAATTGCTGCTATTTTGATCTTTCATGACGTACTGTCAGTGCACCAGGTTTGAGCCAATTTGGACTAGTATATCAAAAGTTCCCCACGGTCATAAGATTTTCGAAAAAACCCGGACCAAATAGGGTTAATATGTGTAATTCCTGAATTTAAACATATAATATTCAGGTTATTATACTGTCATTTTTCGTTAACCTTGTGTCAATAGAATCAGAAGTAACAGTAGATCGCCTATGTGCACATATTTTAGAAGAACGTCTAAATTTCAGCTTGGGCTGGATATGCTTACTTCCTCACATTTTTGCAGCAACGGATATTAGTTTTTGTGAGGTAGGAAATATATGCTCAAAGTTTCGTATGATAATAAATATTTCAAGGATTAGAAGGAGTAAATTAGTAGAATTGTAAAATCAGCCTAAAGGATCAGGAAGATTCCTTTCGTATGATGATAACTTAATTATCGCTCTGTTGCAAATATATCACAGACGTAAAATAAAAAATGAATATAACTTTTTTCAGACATTTCATTTCTATAAACATCTATTTTTTAATTTCTTTCCTTCGTAAGGAATACACCTCTATCCCCTCAAAAGCATTTCCAATAAAACACAATATGTTGGGTTACTTGTTTCCTCTAGAAAAGTGGTAAATTGGGACTTTTGCTGAGTGCGTCCTTTTAATTGGCTGAATTTGATGTACCGCTGCTAATTCTCAACTTTGTCAAACAAAATGACTGTGGTTTTTAAAATTCTGACCTAAAGCTTGATAAAATGTGAAGGCTTTGGATTTATACAGCAAACAAACAACCTGTTACAACAGGTTTTTTAATTTTGTACTAATTGACCTCTGCTTGAAACAGAAGCTTATTAGTAGCTACAAATCAAAAATTAAAAAGACTTTGGTCGTAACAATAATACCACCAAAACAGCATTTTCACATGTCGGATTAAGTTGAAAATTTATACACACACCAATTCAATGATGCTCAACATGATCTTAAAGTCTAAACATCAAAATTTTAAAATCCTGAAAAACATGCAAATTGTGTACCTATAACAAGATAATTTGAAGTGTTGAGCAACTGTTGTGCATTCATACATTAAGTGTTGTAGAGATAGGATATTTCTCTGCAACATTTACACAACAACTATTAAACAGTACAGATCTTAATAGAAACCAAGTTTAGGTGAGACTGCAATAACTTTCTGAGACTAAAAAAGTTTAATTTGGAATATAATTTCGAACAAACTGTAGCTTTTTTACCGATCTTAGGGCCGGCGCAAACCAATAAAACATTTCATCAAACATCGACATTTTCTGATCCCTTGAAACGCAAGTACACCTTGATCATTATTTTGTTGTTGGTGTTGGTGTACTTGGTATTGTGGGTAGCAGCAGGCACAGTTTTATATTTACACATTTCATGCATAAAATGTTTGCATTCTGTTAATTTCTAGCTGATACATTTTTTAACAAGTTCATCTGTAAATTTCTAGCTGATACATTTTTTAACAAGTTCATCTGTAAATTTCTAGCCGATACATTTTTTAACAAGTTCATATTACATTTTTAATCTTTACAAGAAACTGATGCAGTAAAGTCGGTCACAAAACCAAGAGACGTGTCTGTGATGGAACATGCACTCAATCTATGCAGTATTGTCACCCAAACGTGCATGGGTTTTTAACCTCGTTTATATGGATTGTTTCACGTTCTGTGTAGGGTTGTGCGTAGTTCTTAATTTCACTGAGCATTGTAGAACACGACTGATTGCCCCCCACCCTGCCATCTTTATCGTTTTGAGCGCCTTTGTTACCATGGTCACATGAAAAAAAAATATAAATAAATAAATAAAAGTAAAATCGAATGCCTTTAATGCTGTCCTGAAGAACTTAAGTTTTTCGAACTCCCTTTTTAAACATGTCTTGAATGCTCATGCGCAGAAGGATTTCCTTCATAGATGCTGAAAACGGAAAGAATCTTCATTTCGTTCTTTCCCGCACAACTCTCCTTCTTATATAACAATCTCAACTCGCAATGTAAACACGATCACTGTACCCGCTTATTCCTTGAAACATCATAAGTATAAAAAGCGAAGAATCGGCAAAAACGAATTAGTCGGCAAAAAATCTATAAAAACGGTCGGTCTGTAACAAAAGCAGTTTGGAAAAAAATTTAGTGCATGGAAAATATTGGTCACCAAACCAAAACTTTCTTCCTTTTTTTTACCAATAAGGTAATGATATCCATTTCGACACATATTATTAGCGTTTCTCCAAATCTTGATTATTATTGACAAGAAGACCCCTGGGTTCTTCCGGCCTAGATTATTGAATTGTTGCGAATTCGTGTTCGACTAACCAAAACTAACGGGAACCGATTGTAGCTTTGACAGGTACGAATTATGCCAACGTTGTCACAAACTAATTCAAGTGTTTACGAAAAATTATAAATTATTAATTGATTGTTCTAAATTGATATTGATGCATTAAACTTTTTTTTTCCATATTTATTATATATTTAACTACAGAACAAATCGAGTTTTATATTGCAGGAGAAAGTGCATGGGATTTCATTTGCAGTGTAACAAGCAAATACATATAAAAGTTATGATGGAAATTCTGTTTCGATTTACCATCGCAATCTTAATTTTACGCGCAGTAGTTTCCAACTACTACGCAGCGAGTAAAGATCTTAATGATCTGGTGATTGCCGCGAAGAAAGACCATGTTCTTTCAACAGAGGCCATGTTTTTCTGCACCAAGCTGAACGCCTTAATGTTAATTCAAAGAAGAACAGAAAACTGGGTTGATTGTGTTTGCGTCAAGAAGAAAAAAGATTCCGGTCTTAATGCAATTCACAAACAAAACGTTGCTATGTACATGCCATTAGGTTAGTTATTCGTTTTTTTATATGTGTTTTACATTGCATTGTTACATTTTGCCACATTAACTTAATTTTTGTCTCTAATTCGGATTTTGTTTTTTTGAAAAATTTACTACTTGGATCATATCCTTTTTCTATTTTGTTTTAGTGAATTTATAATTTTTAAAGCTTTACCACTCTTGATAGGTGACATAATTTTTTTTTAAAATGACACGGATTAAAATTTCCTTTTAATTATTGCATAACAAGTCAAAAAAGAAAAGGAAAAAAAAAGGAAAATCTAAAAAAATAAATGCTGAAAAAATATCTAAAAAAGAAAATCAGAAAATAATTACTGTTAGTGAAAAATGAAATTATCTCATGAAAGTATCTGCTTATAAGATGGTCGAATTGAGAAAAGTTTTATTAAATACAAACCATCATTCTTCTGTTCCTTACTTTGTCTCATTTTATGTGAAAATATACATACAAGAAAGCCCTTTAAAAAATAACTTTGAATAAAAACTTAGAAAACTTATTTTCGATATGCATACAGGACGATGAAAACGATAAAGTCATTGGTATCAAACTATTTAGTACAACACAATGCCACAATGATAAATGTGAAACCTTCATAACTTCCTCTGATAAAAAAATTGTTTATACCTTTTTTAGAAGTAAATTTGTCTGAGGGTAAACCAACTACCCAAGTTTCAACAGCCTACGCGATGTATGCAAGCAAAGCAACTGATGGAAGCCTTAACCAACTTTTAACTCAGGACTGTTCACATACCGGTTCGTCGCAACCTGTATGGCTTCGCGTTGATCTACAAAAGTTATTCGCCATAACAAGAGTCAAAATATACAATTTAATAGCGTTTTCTGATCGACTGAAAAATGCAGCCATCGAAGTGGCGGCTTCTAACGATATGTCAAAAAACAACCGATTTTGCGCTAAAGTGCCGAAAATATTTCCCCAAGATCAAATTCAAAATTTCGATTGCCAACCATACACAAGCGGGCGGTATGTGCGGCTGATTAAGTCAGGTGGATATCTGCATGTTTGTGAGCTTCAGGTGTTCGGCTACGAAATGATGTTTTATGCATCAAATGACAACTAACAGTACCCACTGCAACTTTTTTTTATCGATATTTAACGGAGACACCGTTTTAACGAATTTAACGATTTTGAATATTTATATTAGAAAGGCAGAATCGTACAGCGTTTATTTATGTTTTTTGAATCTTTTACATTATTAATAAATATTAGTAAAATGCTTGTCTGAAATTTTGTTACCTTAAAATTTTAAGCATTAACTTTCCACGGCGATAAAAATCGTTACAGGGCCAAGAAAAAAAGAAAAAAAACTCATAAATGTTGAATTTATCTAGGATTTTTCAATATCGAAAACATCGTCGTTGGAAGATACACAATTTCCACCAGAGACTCATTTGAAGTCTTGAAAGAAACTGACCATTTCTTTCTACACCATATAGACAAAATGACGCACAAAGCTAAATCATTTTTTTTATAACGCAGTAACATTGTAAATAGAACCTAAAAATTGTTCCGTCTAAAATATTGAGGTCCAAATATTTAGGTTTATTCTACTGTTTTTTACTTTTTATTTTTTTGTTGAAACAAACTATATTATCACGGAGGCGACAACGTAAAAACGTATGTAGAAGTCCAATTTAACAAATCTCTTTTATTTAATTCCTCTTTTCACTGGCATCTAGCTAGCAATACTTGACAGTAGCTGGCTAATTGTCGCTGAGCTATGTTCGTGACTTTGTAAGTCTAGCATTTGAAGCGAGAAACACCTAAAATGGTGGAAGGGAGTTATCAAAAGACATTCAAAGCAAAAGTTCTAGATTGCCGATTGCCGTTATTGTTGTTGTCGTCGCATAATGAACAATTCAAATGTCATCTAACGCTCAGCTTCACTGGTCCTCCTATTTTATCTAAAGGTAAAGTAGCTAGCTGCATTTGCACAGCTATTATTACTTATTGTAAAAGCTCTGGATGTTCTTGTAAGAAAAACGACAAACGAAAAGATTAATTGGGCATTGTCTCTTGAAATGAAGTTGAAGAAGCAAAACTGAAAATCTTATTATAGCTAAATTTTTACGTATCGGAGTCATAACTATCGTGTGATTTCAATCATATTAATATTCGATTCGGTTTGCTTGATCTAAAATGTAACAACAAGATTAGTATTGTAAATAATTGCAGAATATTAACACAATATATTTCTGTATTGTGAAAACAACCTGCAATAGATTGGTGAAAAAATATGACGCAAATGTTCACAATATTTTGCAATATTTAAACTGAGTTTGAATTTAAAATATTGCAGAGGAATTTCTTTTGTTTCAAATCACACATTTTCAGCAGTTTCACATTACTGCAATATATGCTGATTCTTTTCCGATTTACCTTAACGATTTTAATTTTAGAAACACTACTTTATTCATACTAAAAAGCAAATAAAGATATTAGTCTTAGGCTAGCATGGCGCTAAAAATATATTAGTCTTTGGCTAGCATGGCGCTAAAAATGCAATTTTCAATATTTACGTGTGGTCGTTTTTTATTTATTACAAGAATCCAGTTAAACAGTTCCAAACAAAATGTCAATGCGCATAACTAGACATAAATGAAGTGAACTAGTTATAGCTTCCAGTGAAATGACTGCACAAACAAAATAAGCGTTAAGAAAGGGAGCATAGCATTGTTGTTAAAACATAAGAATAAGTTAAAACTTAAGAAAGACAATAAGATAATGATGCCACTCAAAACTCAGGATTTGCTCATTTCTGAATTTCTCTAATGGAACTAATATTTATACTATTTTAGAAAGCAATTTGTCTCAGGAAAAACCAGCTAAACAAAGTTCAACAATTTACAGTCCCGCCGCAAGTAGGGCTTTTGATGGAAATTTGAGACAGGATGGTATAAACGGAGGCAGTTGCCCACATACCAATTATGTTCCTAAACCTGTATGGCTCTGTGTTGATCTTTGAGAACAAATTTATCATAACGAGAGCGAAAGTATACAATTTGAAGAAATTTTCAGCTCGGATAAGTAATGCGTTAATTGAAGTAGCAGCTCCTGAGGATATATCAAAGAACAAACAACTTTGCGCTAAGGTACCAAGAATCGCTTTTCCTGATCAGATTCAAAGCTTTGGTTGTCCACCATATATCATTGGACAATATGTATTGACAATTATTCCAAGCAATTATGTACATGTTTGCGAAATGCAAGTGTTTGGGTACAAAAATATCTTTTATGCTTTAGATGGTAACTAACCAAACGCCTTTGTTAACTTATGCTGTTGCTGTCAGTTTCAATATTATTTAACAAACGGATTATGCCGAACGTGTGCAATTAATTAAACAGTACATATCAACGCTTTATCTAACGTATAATTCTCTGAAGTATCAACCCTTTGCAATGCTTCAGAATGTTGGAGCTGGTAAATTTTATAATGCGTTTACACTTGAGCACTTATAGCTACTGATTCAAAACGAAAACGTGATTGATTGAAAATGGAAATGTTTTATTCGTTTTCTTCTGTTTACATTCGAGTACTAAAACGCGAAGAATTTTGAATTATACCTTTAAATCATACCACAGTTATCTGTTATATGCGTTATTGTCACTTTGTATTAGAAAATGTGTACGGATTCACGCAATTATTACGGATTATAAGAAAAATTTTTATTTTTTTTTATCGTTTTCATGCTGAATAAATTTGGAAAGTCTATTGGAGAAGCTATCCAAATAAATTTCTATTCTTAGTAAGTTGACTCATAAATCCAGATAAATTTTCTCAAGTGTAAACTCAGTATTAATTTTTTTTAATTTTTTTAATTTATACTTTGCACGAACTTTGTATTGTTAATGAAATTATCACTTATATTGTTTTTTTTTCAATTGACGGGGCGCAAATGCTTGTGCGCCTTTCTGCTCATTATCAAGATATAATAAAAATGTGATAAAGGGAAAGTAGTCAAATTACTTTTTATGGAAAAAAATTATTCTGGTAAAATAGGCAACAAGAAAAATAAATTAAAATTAATTCGTTGCACTTTCGGTGCCTTTATACACAAATTATAATATATCCCAAGTTTTGTTGAAAAACTTTTCAACTTTTAATGGCTAATGGTAAAAATAGGTCGATCTTGTGACTTTTTTCGTGCTCATCAAGATGAACATCAGGAATGATTAAAAATAAATGTAACAAACACTTAGTAGCATTGAACCATTTTCGATATAACGTCATAATAAATCGTAGATATCTGCCCGTACGTCTGTCTACGACCATACCACGACGAACACACCTGTTCTCGTCCGATCACGTAGATATATGTTAATTATTTATTTTTTGTTTCAAATTTCGTTGAATATAATCTCTTTTTAGAAATGTTGTCACTAACATAGGGAACGGTTGATAATAAACAAACTTTATGTATGAATAAGTTGATTCAGCCTTGTTGTAAAATGTAAAAATATACAGAAAAAACAGAAAAAACAGAAACGAAAAGTCACGAAAAAAGCTTACTCATGTTACACGATGATAAACTTTTTTTTATTTTTCATTTATTTCAAACTAGCTAAAAAAAAACGACCCAAAAATCAATAATTTGAGGACAAAAATTATGGATATTTGCAGGGGCGGATCCAAACTTCTTTTTCTTTTCGAATTTTTAAGAGAAGCAAGAAAGATACGAGGAAACAAAAGGGGTCTTGGGAGGCCTCCAAGTAATGTCTAGAGGGGGAAGGCTTACAGCATGAATAGGGGGCAAAAGTAAAGCCTCCTAACGCAAAAATTATAAAATTATAACAGGTATAAGCCAGCTATTTAAAGTTGGTAGTAAAAGTCATGGTAAAACAAACTCACAACACAACAAACTGAAAAGGGAAGAAAATTATTAATGAACAGTCTAAGGTTCACAAATTCCCCCTCACTCAAATGCTGAAATACATTTTGTACCACATGAAAGAGGCCATGAGAAATTTAAGATGTGGAGTTGGTTCCTACTATTTGTCATGCCTATTCATAACTTAAGAATATTTGTCAAGCTGACAACTGTAAAAAACGTAAATTAACGTAGACAGATTCATATGGGCTGTAACAATTCGCAAATCAACAATCTATAGATATATATTTTTCTATGTAGCTCTATATAGTCTGATATGTAATGTTCTATTTATATAGAGTCGGATGTATTACATTTTAATCTGAAATGTTCTGTATTCTTGAAAAACTACAGTAACATCTTTCTCTCTCCGGTCTACTGTCTTTAAATTGTTATAAACGATGTGAGTCAAGCTTTCCATAGCTGCACCTAAAAAGCTGTCAGCTGCAATATTTTGACGTATGCAATTTATTTATTTATTTTTGTTTTTTGCATTGCAATTTGTTTGGTTGTATTATTAATCTTGTATTAATGTTAATACATTATTAACACACACCTGTGTGTGACTTTGTAACCAGACATTAGTCTCTTGAGGGAAGCAGAGCTTTCAACTGCAAACAATTTTTTCTATTTAGGCTTCTTAATCGCAAAAAGAGTTGCGCAAAAATTTCTTTACGCAAAATTTTCCTCTTTTTAATACCACTTGTTAAGCTCTATCTGGGTTTAGAAACTTCCCTGTACCTTTTTTTGTAGTATACGTGTTTAAGAAATACCTGATATAATGCCTTGACATAAGTAAAAATTTTTGTGAATTTTGTATTCTGTTTCGAAAAGTTAATTTGATTACTTTTTCTTAGTTTCTTTGACAATTTCTGTTCCAAAAATCTCGTGATGGCATCATGTATATAAAATTGCCTTTACTCACCGTCAGTAATGACGGTCGTCAAAGCTTGTGTTTGTCTCGTATAAGTATTATTTTTATTTTATAATAACTCAAATCGTTTTTGCACGGTAGGTAACCTTTAAATATTGTTGATTGAATCTTGCTACATATGCGGCGCGGCTTGTTACTTAGCGATTTGATAGTATTTAAATCTCACGTTGCTAATGAAAAAAAACGTGATTATACCGTAAAGATTGCTCTTCTTCTGGGTTTCTTAACTAACAAATTCTTTTATAAAGTTACAAGATGAAGCTAAGTTTAATAAGGAGAGTCAAGAAATTGACATGACTGTTTAACTTGGCGGGAATTTGTAAACAAGCGGTCTGAAAGTGTGCAGCAGTATGAGAATCGTTTTGTCACGCGAAGCCAGAGCAAGAATGTGTTGAAAGACGAAAAAAGGTAGGGTTTTTATATGAAGTAACTTAAAATTATGTGAAAGAAATTTCTGTAAATTTTCCAAGATAAAATAATTTGTTTTTTTTTTAGTTTTAGATTGATGAAAAGTACAATATAGTATAGCACGGAGACAACTGTCAGGTGCAATATTTTGACGTATGCAATTTATTTATTTATTTTTGTTTTTTGCATTGCAATTTATTTGGTTGTATTATTAATCTTGTTGATTATTTATTTTGCTGGTTACATTATTTGGTTGGTTAGTTGGTTGTTTGGTTTCTTGGTTGGCTAGTTCATAGTCATAAGAAAAACAGATAGTCTAGAATCTCGGGCCGTTTGTATTGTTTTTGAATCGGCACTGCAACTTTTAAATTCGACGGCCCCATGGGGCACAGATTTTTAAAAATGGCCGCTGCGAAGGGCGATTCTCTTGAACTTGTCCATCATAATGCAAAATTTTGAGGCACCTGAAGCTTCCTGCGGCCCAAACTCACCAATCACCTTTCCCACTGTTTCGCTAAGCACTTGCGCCGCTAACCGCACCCTCATCACAGAGTAGGGGGTTAAATTAATGTGATCATTGGTTAACTTTGGAAGCATCTTTAGACCATAGTCTAAATCTTGATAGTAAAATTGGGATGAACATAGGACCATAGGACATAGGACCATAGTGACCATAGGATGAAAAAAACACTATTCCACATGAACCGTGCTGCACGACCAGCACCAGAGTTTGAAAGACAATTCCGTGTGGTTTTGATCAAATGTGGTACATCAGCAAAAAAGTAAATGAATCGACCATCACGAGCAAAAAGATTTTTTGTACGATACACAACGTCTTTACCACCATTACCATCAAGATTTTTTGTGCATTCTAAAGAATTTTTTGTTGGGTGAGGCACCATCAGCAGTAGCTGCTATTACTTTCAAATTGATATTTTCAAGAATGTTGACAGCTTTCCAAAATATGGGGAAAATTTGAAATGATGTTGCACCTGTTGTAGCAAAAGTTGCAAGACTGAAGGAAATAGGATTCACAACACTTTTTTTACAAGAAAAACGAAAACATGTGTAGCAAGTTCTTTAACATCACTCAATATAGCATGGTTAACACTTACATCTCCTTAATCTACATATCCAATTAGCTCCCCAGTGTGCTTATCCCATACGAGATCGTCCAGCGCCTTCATTTCATCAAACAAAATTGTTACATAACGTTCTGGAGAAGAAAATAATTCCGTTTTTTTCCTAGTTCCCTTACAATTTCATGATTAAATCCTCTTTTTGGTCGTATATAGTTTCGGTAATCTCTCAATGTTCTTAAACTTGGGAGGATTAATATACCAGAACCAGTTTTGCTGTCATAGCGAAGATCAGAATAAGTAGATGATGATTTAGCAGCTAGAGATAGGCAGTATTTTATTATCATAGGATGGTAGCGAACACTATTTGCACATGAAGAATTGATATATTTCTGTTGTTCCTCCCAAAAAAGCTTCATGAAATGAGGGACTTTTTGTTTATCGCAGCCATTGAACAAAGAAACAAAATCTCTACCCAGTTCTGGAGTAACTTCTTTGCTTTGCATTTCTAAGGCAACTTTCATGTCATTTTTTACAAATCTTCAAGCAAAAATTGATTGCCTATAAAACCTAAAATTCGTCTTAGCACAGATGAAAAATGAAAATGATGGCATCCCACTTGGCGTTTTTAATTTTTCTTGTCATCAGTTTCACTGAACATTCTTTATCTTTTTCTTTTATGATTTCTACGTTCTAAGTTAAAATCAGAACCACAAGATTAAGAGCTCCAAAACAAAATCAAGAAGGAGCACATAAGAAAACACAAGCACTAAAGCACTAAACCTAGAACCATAAATAAATAAAAAGTCTCGCAATCCTGGAATTTTACAGCAGTTCAAAAATTAACACCCAAACTTCTACATCTCAAATACTGAATTCCAAGCAGTACGAACACTTATCACTAAATCTCAACGAAAAAAATCAAGACTAAGAATGTACAGCACCAAGACCAAAAGCCTTAAAATATGGGAAATATTGTGTACTAAAAAGCCAATATACTAATAGAGATAAGGAAATGTATGTTCTGGCGCAACGCACATCGCGCACACGCGCACGCGCACGGTCAAATACAACAAATTCCCCCACCATCCAACGCAAGTCCTTACCATGCTGTGCTTATTCATGCATATCAGGGTAAATCCTTACCATGCTGTGCTTATTCATACATATTGAGGTAAATCATACCACAAATGAGTAAAATATTTTCTAGCGCATATCAAGGTAAATTCCTCACAATCAACGCATGCGCAGCAACGTTCAGTCATTCCAAATCCAACTGCGCTAGTTTTAACCATCCTTGTAATTCATGGATAATCGAAAATCCATACAATAAATTAATAATCGAACAGTAAAAGAATTACGAGAGATTGCAAAAAGTCGTGGGTTGAGTGGTTACTACAGGCTACGCAAGACTGAACTGGTTGCTTTGCTGGAGGATTTACCACAGAGGCCACCTAGGAGGGCTGGGCCACGAAAACCAGTTAAGCCTGTGACAATAATACCAACACCGGAGGCTATGGATGTATTTGAAAAACAGGAGATGTCAAAAAATCGTTCGATCGTGAAAACCAAGATGCGAGGATGGTACAACTGGTTGGTGGACGCTGTTCCCAAGCCTATAAAAAAGGGAGTCAAGAGAACCTACGCGGCCTTCAAACGTAAAATTATGAATCTCTATGATAGTGCGACTAACATCATCGCGAGACCTACGCTTCATGATGAAGTGGAAGAAGAGGCTGAAGAAGACTACCTTGAAGATATTCAAAATCTATATGATCAGACAGAGCAAGATTTTACGCCTCGGGAACATAAGCACGCGCTGCACATTTCGAAGTTTTCGCATTTATGGTGTGGAAAAGGCCGACGTCGACGGGTATATAGAGAGGGTGAGATATAACGTGAAAATTTTGGTTGAAGAGCAGGTAAGAGATATGGACTCAGCAAAGGTACAGCCGTCCCTATGGATCATGTGGAGGAAGAAAATCGTGCCAAGCTCGGAGGACCCCAAGGAGGCCGAGGACGAGTATATCAGGGTAAAGAAACCATTTAACAGTAATATGACGGAAATTTTCCATGGTACCGACGTGGATGATGTACTGGATAAAATGTTTACATCAATTAAAAAACACGTAGAAAATCCGGCACTACCCCAAAGTGGATTTACTATCGATAGAATTCTACACCTAGATGTAGATTTTCATAAACTACGGTTAACACGGGGTTCCTCGTACATAGAACTACCCAAATGGATAGCCTCAAAAAAGGCCATCATCAACCCAAAAAATGAGGACGAAGCATGTTTCAAGTGGGGCGTCATATCATCCCTACACCATGCAGAGATTGGAAAAGACATACAAAGGATATCTAAGCTGGGACCCTACGTAGATCTCTACAATTGGCATGATATAGAGTTCCCAACAGCCATCAAAGACATATCCAAGTTTAAAAAGAACAACACGGACATCGCGGTGAACGTTTTGTATGTAACGGGAAGGAGGATAAACATCCTGCGACGATCTGAACACAATATTAAGCGTAACAAGCAGGTGAACCTGCTGCTTATCACGGGTGGTAAATAGACCCACTACACAGCCGTGAAGAGTCTATCGCGATTATTGGGCAAGCAGACATCGCAGAATACAAAATCAATGCATTTCTGTCTGAACTGCATGCAGGCCTTCAACACAGTTGAATCGAGGGACAAGCATTATGGCTACTGCAGGGACCACGAGGCGGTTAAAATCACGATGCCAAAAGAAGGTGAAAAATGGTTAAAATACAGGGATGGTCAGATGCAATGCAAGGTACCTTTTACAATATACGTGGACTTTGAAAGCCTGCCAATCCCGGTAGAAGATGCTAGGGGGACGAAGACAAAAAAGCTGAACAAGCATGTACCATCCGGATGGTGTACATATAGTACAGTTCCATATGCAAATGTACCAGATCCGTTAACGGTTTATCGTGGTAAGGATTGTGTCACGCGGTTCGTGAACCACCTGGAAGATGAGGTGAGGCGGCTATTTAAGACATTCCCGCAACAACCAATTTTAGAACTAACAGAGGTATTAAAAAGGGAACATAATGAGGCCACGGAATGTCATATCTGTATGAAACCCTTTAACGACGTGAATAACCGCAAGGTTCGGGACCATTGTCATTATACGGGGCTATATAGGGGCGCGGCGCATAACAACTGCAACCTCAAATACAAGATACCTAGTCATATACCTGTCATATTCCACAATCTAAGTGGATATGATGCGCACCTGTTTATCCAGGAATTAGGTGAAAAGTATAACACGCAGAACATTGGTTGCATCGCGGAGAACTCAGAAAAGTACATCAGTTTTAATATTAAAATCAATGTACCGCTTGCAGGTATAGGCAATGGCGACGGAGAAGCGTATAAGAATATAGAGATCAGGTTCATCGATTCTTGTAGGTTCATGGCATCATCCCTAGACAAGTTGGTGAGCAATCTTGCCGATGAACAGTGCAAAAATCTCCGCTGGTTTTCCAACAAGGATGATATATTTCAACTTATGCGCAGTAAGGGTGTATACCCGTACGAGTATATGGATAGATGGCAACGATTGGACGAGTTGAAGTTACCTCCCAAGGAAAAATTCTACAGCAAGTTGAACATGAAGGGTATCAGTGATGAGGACTATAGGTATGCACAAAAGGTATGGAATTGTATCACTCCAGAGGGTTATAAGGTCACTATGGGTGACTACCACGATGTCTACCTAACCGCAGACGTTCTACTATTGGCAGACGTATTTGAAACGTTTAGAGACGTATGCTTGACAAACTACAGACTTGATCCGGCACATTTTTACTCTGCGCCGGGTTTGGCATGGAAGGCAGCACTCAAATATACAGGAATTAAGATAGAGCTCCTCACGGATCCTAACATGTTTCTCATGTTTGAAAAAGGTATTCGAGGAGGTATAACCCAGGCGGTACATTGCTATGCCAAGGCAAACAATAAATATATGGGAGATCAGTATAACCCGAATGAAGAATCCTCAAACCTACAGTATCTCGATGCTAACAACCTCTATGGCTGGGCAATGCGTCAAGACCTACCAACGAATGGCTTCAAGTGGATCTCTAATGTCAAGGAATTACCGAAAGACGAATCGCGAAACTTGTTAAAAAGAACAAGTATGGATATTTGCTCGAGGTCGACATCGACTACCCCTCGGGGTTACATGATACACATAATGAATTACCATTTTTACCCGAACGCATGGTGATTAAAAAAGTTGAAAAACTGATACCAAATTTAAAAAACAAGCGTGGGTACGTAGTGCATATCAGAGCTCTCCATGAAGCTATAAAGCACGGGCTTGAGCTGAAGAAGGTGTATATAGTAATTCAATTTAACCAAAAGCCATGGCTTAGGGGATATATAGATCACAACACGAGGTTGAGAACTGCTGCCAGAAATGACTTCGAGAAGGATTTTTATAAGCTCATGAACCTCTCGTTGTTTGGCAAGACCATGGAAAATATCCGGAACCGTCGGAATTTCAAACTTGTCACCAACGAGGACGTATATAT
This sequence comes from Hydractinia echinata, assembly GCA_030067915.1. Taxonomy (NCBI): domain Eukaryota; kingdom Metazoa; phylum Cnidaria; class Hydrozoa; order Anthoathecata; family Hydractiniidae; genus Hydractinia; species Hydractinia echinata. Next base: position 790,168 of record JASGCC010000111.1, on the reverse strand, counting down.
GAAGCTTGTGATGAAACCCAATTTCAAAGGTGGTTTCAGGTTCAGTAAGCACCTCCTAGGTGTAGAGATGGGTAAAACAGAGGTCAAAATGAACAAGCCTGTATACATAGGTCAGGCAATACTGGATATGTCAAAGTTGGTCATGTACGAGTTCCACTATAACTATATACAGCGAAAATATGGTAGCAAGCTGCAGCTCTGTTATATGGACACGGACTCACTTGTATACCACATTCGCACGGAAGACTTTTACCGCGATATCGCGCAGGACGTTGAGAAACGTTTCAATACAAGCAACTATGGTGAGGAACATTTTCTATATTATAAAAAGAATAAAAAAGTCGTTGCCTTTATGAAGGATGTACTAGGGGGGGGGGATTATGACGGAGTTTATAGCGCTGAGAGCAAAACTCTATGCCTACCTGTGTCTCCTAAGAAAATATGACGACAGGAAGGCAAAGGGCGTGAAGAGATGTGTCACCGAAAAGTCTATCACCTTCGACGATTATAGACGATGCCTGGACGAAGGCATCGATATATACAAAAGTCAGGTGTTAATTCAACACAAGAACCATCAAATATATACCAAAAATGTGAACAAATTGGCACTTAACAGAGACGACGACAAGCGTATCGTGCAACGGGACCAGATTACGACGCTAGCTCGTGGACACTACGACGGGGTAGGCACCCGAGAATAAATGGAAGCGTGTTTGTATATTGCGGTAATTCTACCCTATGTGATAGTAGTACTATTCTATCTAAAATTTCAACATACAATAAAGAGAATGACAGAGCTCGCGAATATATTTGACAAGGTAGACTCCGCAGAATCTTTTGAACATGTCAAAAAACCTATCGATAAACGCCAAACTTTGAGGGAAGCTCTACGCAAAGGCAGGGGACATCTATTGCCTAAAAAATGTACAGAAGGCTTTCTCGACAAGGCTCCTGATGAGGCCATCGAAAAGGTACATGCCGAGTACGTTCAAAGAGAGCTCCAGGAGAAGGGAGAAAAAACGGCCAAGGCGTTAACTACTCACGTGGTCAACCTGTATGCAAACATGATTAGGAACTTTGTGGACATTGAAAGCGTTGAGGACCTGCGAAAAGATATCGAAGAGGATCCGATCATCCGAGACGCCATGGCAGACCTCGGTGTCCTCGTGTACTGTACAATTGGGAGGTATTTAGCGCCCATCTTGGTGTTGGGGCATACAGCTAGACATATGTCCAAAAAAGAGGATGGAGCGGAAGATACCAACGAATAAGGCAGCATCCAGAAGAATCTTCATTCATTTTAAATAAATGAATGAAGAACCGAGACAAGAAGAGAAAGTTATCACAAGACCAGTAAAGCATCCGGGAAGAGTTGCGCAGGGTCACAAGTTGGCGGCACTGATGGAGAAAAGGAAGGAAGAAATGAAACAACAAGAGGGTACTGTAGAACCTACAGTCAAAACCTCTTCTATGACCAATTCCGTACAGTCAGTCTACATCTACGGCGTGGGTACGCTTGCCGTACCCGCGATAGGGGTAGGCGTCTGGTATAAATGTGGAGGCAAAAATGGTGGAGAACCTCACAAGCCCGCCCCTGAGTCTCAACAAGGGCAACAGGGCAAAGCTCAGCCTCTTGATATTTTTAAAATGCATTAATAAATGACAAGCAACAAAGTAACTCCCAAAGAGAAGGAAATTTTAGACATGGTGTATGAGACTGTCATCGATCTCAGTTTTACCTTTGCCTATGCCCTGGCGAGTAAGAAATTCCTGGGCATTACACAACCCTCTACAAAAATGGATACAAGTGACGCGCTAAAGATCACGGTTTATTTTACAGCAGACAGAGCGAGTCGCGAGATGGCTGTAAGCAAGGGGTGGATCCCCGCAAGTATAGTACCGAAACAATAAAATGATAGACATTGTCGGAATTGATAGGAAAATTAGAGGGTCTCAACAAGACGAAAATTATCTGCGTCTCTATGCCTTGTTTTCCCACGACCTTGTACCCCGGTACATTAAACTGTTAAAAACACCCATCAGGAGGCCCCTTTTTAACCGTGGACCCTGCCCTGTCTCTCAGAAGAAGGCGCGCCTAATCGGGAGATATCGTAAGGTACTCCGGTACCTGGAGGGTAAGATAGTGTTTGAGCCTCTACCCCTTGTCCACAAGACCATAGACTGCCCTACCTGTAATGGGAATCTTGTCAACAACCACAGCGGCGCGTGGATTTGTTCCAACTGTTTTTCCACTATCCCAAAAATACAGAAAAAAACAGGGCGTTTAATAAAATAATGCTAGACGTTGTCAAGGAACCACACACGGCTATCTTCACGGGCCCAACAAGTTGTGGGAAGACGCAATGTGTCCTGGACCTACTGGAGAACGAGTATAAAAAACACTACTACAACATGTCACATTATGTCCGACTATACAATGGAACATCACCTACCTTGAGAGAGCCTCGCTCTGGAGAGATGATTACGTCTTCCTGATTAACCCTAAGGATCAACTCTTTGAGTGGATCCAAGAATTGTCATCATTGCTGGCGGGTGAAGAGACGTTGTTTCTTGTCGACGATATGATCGCCGACAAAGCTTTTGATAAGCGGAGACAACCCCTGCTTGAGCTTGCTATTTCAGGTAGGCACAGGAAGCATAGCCTTTGGTTACTAACCCAGTCCTATACTGCTTTGCCCAAAAATTTGATAAGACAGAAAAAACAGTTTTTCCTATGGTACCCCCATGAGAGGTCTGATATGAAGGTTATTGATGCTGAAACGAATTTGATATCCGACTGGGAAGAAATCAAGGCTGAGTTGAAAAAGTCAAAGCATGCATGCCTGTATGTAAGATTGGAATACCCTAGGACTTGGAAAATTCTCGATTAACCATACAATTTTACCACTTAGGGGTGAAAACCTCTGGCTGAACATGGGTATATAAGAAATGTCGCAACTTTCTCTCTTCAACGCAGTGCCAGCCGGAGCCATCGAGACTCTGTTCGACGGGCAAAATCAGCCTCGTTTTAAACGTGCTGATCTTGGTAGGTTTTTAGGGATCGATGATATAAAAGCAACATACAGAGACGTGAAAACCATACCTCGCCGTTATATCATGGGAGGTATGGCAGCCGCACCCCTCAAGGAAAATCAAAATTTTCATGATGCTTTCGTCACACTTGACGGTGCCTTAGAGATTGTGCACCGTTCCAGAAAACCAAAGGCCGTAGAGCTTACCGGATGGCTAGCTCGAAAAGGTATCGAAAAATTGCAGGATGAGGTCAAGGAGCAGCGTCAAGCCCTTGAGAAAAGGGATATGGCCCTGGCGATCCTCGGGGATGATATAGACGACAGGGACAAACAACTCGTGGTGTTGGGGGACGAGCTTGAGGACAGGGATCAGCAACTTGCAGTGCTCCAGGACGATCTCGAAGTACAGACCCAGCGAAATGCGAGGCTTCAATAACGTGCCGTGCCTTACCTTGAAGATCTGGGAAAGGATAACGGCATGGTTGTGATCCAGAAGAACAGCAACGATCCCTTTCCATACCTCGCCATCTGTGGCCAACAGGGGTACGTGGTTCAAAAGATTCGAAACAAACTTGTTGACTACCCCGAGAGTGAGATTGTGGTGCTAGCAGAAACACCAAATGCCATCGTACACTACAACTGGCTTCGAGAGCGTGGGTGCATCGAAGTCAACCCGGAGCGTGTTAGACATTTTAGGCTTGGTGAACATTATACTCACCAACGTCTCCTAGAGCTCGCGGAATAGGCGACGGTTTTACTAAGGTGTAGGGCACCACCTTACACTTTGGAAAAAGAGGTAGGCATTTTAGACCCTTTCTATACCCTATGGAAGAATATATACCACAACAACAAAAAATGGAAGCCTATGTAAAACAAGGACAACTGAAAAATATGTACAATATTCAAATACCCGTACTGCGATGCTGTATTGAGGCAGCGTCAGTGAGTGAGTATTGCCCTGAGTGTTTACAAAATTTCAGTTTCAGAAATGGCTTTTTTTATGAAGGGTTTTTAGAGGCTGAAATTCAACGCCTAAGGCTGCATATTGTTAAAAAGGGTAGGAACAAGTATGGTGCACTCTGTTACGAGGTCATTAAGGATAAGGAGTTGAAGCTGTCGGATTTGGGTGATATAGCTAGAATAGGCGATATCCTCAAATTTCCGATACCAGATAGAAAATGGGTTGATATTGACCTTCAAAATGAACCCGATGTCATAAAAGGTATCGTTTATGGTTACCCATTCTACACCATGCATCCTTTGCTTTATGTAAGGAATGTAGATGACGGTTATGAAGATCTCGATTTAGGTATACTTATGAAAATTTATTACCAGTCCTTGACATGCTCTGGAGGTAGCTGCACATCTTCAGGAATAAGCATCAATTCTTCCGACACGAAGCTTCTTTTAGGTCCGTCTTTCAAATAGTACAAAACACGACTACCTGATACAATATGATCCAGCCTGTACAATTTCTTACTCCAAAAAGCATCGGTTGCGCGTCTCTTCGCGTCACCATGCTCTTCCCCCGGTTGTAGGAGATAGAGGTACAAGCCATCCTCAGGTAATGGCTTTTCTTCGGTGGATTGTTACTCCTTTGCGAGTGGTACCTCTTCGAGCTTGATTGCCCTACTAGGTTTCATCTCAATCATAGCAGTTGTGATATTGTTGAGACTTTTCACGATAGTGTACAAGTGCTTGACCCATGTACTACTACTCTCCTCAGAGACCAGCTCCTGGGCATCTTGGGGTTTAAAGAGCCTTTCAGCAAGTACTTTGTTGAAACTCTCAACAAAGGCCGTAAACGTGTGATGGTACTTGGTAGTAGCCCTTTTAATCTCTACCCCTTTAGCCTCTAGCAGTTTCGTTACATCTGACTTGAACTCAGACCCGTTGTCGCACTGGAAGGTCTTTGGGTAGCGTAAAGGTCCCGCCTTATAAATGTCCTTGATCATATCCGCGACCTCACTGGCTTTTTTAGTACGTAGAGGCCTCGCCACTTTATATCTCGAGGCTACATTAATACCCGTGAGAATGTACTTGTAGGTGCTCCCGTATAGTTTGTCATGGGGCATATACAAGAGATCAAACTGATGCATATCGTTGGGTCTTGTAATGGTAAAATGAGGGTAATCGATACGTCTCGGACCCCGGATATGCCGGAGCCAGAGCAGTTGACGAGAAATCCAGTGAGTGACTATTTTTTTGGATAGGCCACTCTGCTTCGCGAGCAATTTAACGGCTTTCCGTCCAGTCCAGAGATGTTCCGGGGTGTAGTAAATTTGGCGCAATTTTTCCGCCTCCTTCTCGGTAACGATATGTGGTGCTTTTGACATGTTGTTTATTACATGTCAAAAACGTTTACAGATACTTGTAGGCTACAAACCCCAAAAGAGTCAAGGAGCCAAAAACGAAGCTCAACTCCCCGTCTTGTTGTTTTTTCGATGGTACATAGAAATCAGACAATTTTGGTTTACTCTCTGAGGTTGCAATATAGTATTTATACATGTCGTCTTCGAGCTCTCTCAAGCTCTTCCCGGCCTGTATTTGCATTTCCCTCTGTTTATTGAACCAATCTATTTTTCTCTGTCGGTCCTTCACCCATTGCGCTTGAGCGGTTTGTACCTTTTCCATCGCCTCATCGTGTCTCTTGCGCTCTGCCTCGCCATGCCCCGAAAGCTTGCTAAAAAGGAAGTTTGATCCGCTGAATGCTAATGCGTTAATTGCGGCACCTGCAACAAGAACACCGATAGTTGCCATTTCTTTCAATACTCAACGCTGTGAAAACGGCCATCTAGGATATTCAACTGGGCGTCCTGAAGCAAATACACATAACAGCGAATATCCCCTGTTCCGTCGGCTTTCTTTGTCATGTGCAACGTAATACCGTCACTCAGGCGTTGTAGGGGTCTTCCGGAACCATGCAGGCCGGGGCGAAGTTCGGAAATCGATAAACAACGCGTACCTTTTTGTTAGGAACTGCCCAACGGTCACACTGGAATCATGACTGCCGAAGAGGTTCACGATCTGTTCAAGATGGTCCTTAGTTAACATAGCGTGCGAATACAAATTATTGGGCTTGCCCTCAACAGTAATGGATACCTTCTCAATTTTGGGGTTATAAAAGACCTCGTTAGCACCAGAGTAAGCCTTAGCTAGTGTAGGGTCTACAAACAGTAGCAAAACACCCTTTAGACTCTTGGCAGGAGTGTCAATCTGCAAATTGTAGCTAGTATCCGCTTTTTTAAGGGTTACCACCTTGCTTCGAAGTATCCGTTCATAAGGTAGCGCGAGACGACTATACCTTAACATCATAGCACTCGCGAGACCTTCGTGATTGATTTTGTCAAACTCCAGGCTTATATTGGTTATCTTGTATGTGGCGTCGGCCGGCTTGGCCGCTACCGCAGTAGATCCGGATCCTGAGGCGGCTGTACCTCCGTCCTTGATAACGTCGCCGTACGACGCGAAATGTATGACAAACTGGAGCCTATCATACAGGCCAGGCTGGTAGAAGGGTAGATCGTTCGTCAATTCGAACATTTTTTCCAATTGGTACACAAAATGTGTTGCCCTACGCGGCAACAATAGCCTTTTCTTGGTTTGTGCTGGTATAGTCAGTAGCCTTTACCTGTAGAGCCCTGATCGTGCCGTCGTTTCGATTAATACCCTCTAAAATTAGATTATTCTCTCTCTCATATTTGGGCAACCAGAGGTCTCTGTAGACCGCTAGCTTGTTCTGTTCGCTGATATTTTGAACCTCGTTACCGCTCAAGGTGACACGCAGATCCCGAACCAAGGCCTTAACAATGTTGCTGACGATCGTGCGTGTCGTATTTGTTCCTGTAAGCTCCAGGTCCAACAGCAGTTTGATACTCCCTGGAAAAATGACATCGTTCTGTCCCATGTTTGGCACATCAACATAGAGGTCCTCATTCTGGCTTATCGTAGAGGGTACGTGGCTTACCTTGACGCGCTGCCTTCTTCCTTTGATAGCCAGCATTGTTTTCAGTTCTGCGTGGGGGTTAAGTTTAGTTCCAAATGTACTCATTTATTTATGGGGGATTTTTTAAAATAAAATGGATAATCCAGGATATGAACACAATTTCACGCCAGAGGAGGACCTTCCAGATGACAGACCTGAAGATACTCCGGCAACGACAAGGCCTCCGGCAACGCCAACCCGAGGAGAACAACAGGGTGTTCCCACCACGACAAGGCAGAGGGAAGAGATACTAGAATCAAAGGTCGACGATCTATACGAACATCTTAGGGAGATGCTGGGGCTGCCTAATGGGATATCCTACGTGGAGTTTAGGCTGGAAGGGGATCATCTTTTTTTCAACGGTGTAGATATTGAGGAAGCTATTACAAAAGAGAAGGGTGGGTTTCGGGCTGCTGGAGAGATCATAAAGAATTTGAAGGTAGAAGCCGTGCGGGCCCTGGGTTTCCCCGACTATACTACTACACCCAATAAAGGCAGTAAGGCAGCGGCCCAGAATCTCATGCAAACAGTTGATCCTGTCCTAGAGAAGGTGGAGGAGAAGGGCGATGATATTGAAATGGATGGTCTGGATCAGGTCGAGAAGGTTCTGGATGCCACGGAGAGGTTTATCGAAGATACTTCGTTTGGCGGCGATGATGAAGGTACCACTGAACGCGAGAGAAGGGGGCTTAATCTCGAACTTCAGACAGTAAGAGGCAATTTAAAGAACTTAAAAAGTAAGATGATCCTATACGACAGCGAGATCGGTAAGGCGGAGGCCAAGGTGAAAAGGCTTGAGACGAAGAAAGCTGAACCCGGAGTATCCGAGGAACAGCAAACCATCTGGAACGAAGACATTGTAAAGGTTAAGGAAGAGGTAGAAAACTTGAAGGATCAAAAAAAGGCCACACAAGAAGCGCACGGACTGTTATCCTCGGGGATCCACAGCCAGCCAAAGGCCATTAAGGAGACGCTGATGAAAATCGCCGGGGAAGACACATCATTGGTTGAAAACTTAAAATCCTCTTCAAAGAGCAGGGTCTGATTATAGCGAGTATCGTCTCGGCTGTTGGTCTACTGATTTCCACCATCGTACTCGCAGTTACAGGGGGAGGTGCCGCGACAGGCGCAGGAGGAAGTGCCTCAGGTTTTGTAGAGAAGCAACTGGAAAGATTGGAAAAATTCCTAAAGTACCTGGCAGGTAGGGCAGGTGCTGCCCTTCCCGGTATCATTGGTACGGCTGTCTCGTTCTTTCTTAGGGTAGCAGCAAAGATTGTCGAATATGCAGCCAAGCACTTGTACATTGCAATCGCGGCTGCCGTTGCTTTTGCTGTGGTCTACGTTGGAAAGAGAAAAGTCTAATGTGTTTCATCAAACATATTAGACCTATTTAAGCCAGATGTAGACAATGATGAGCCCTACTCCGGTGGTAATCAACACTGCTTTAGTATCCTCCTGTTGTTCACCCTGTGGGGCTTCCCTGTGTTCACGGGGTGGTTTGATAGTATGCTTAGGTGTTGGCTTGATATGGTGCCTAGGGGGTGATTTGCTAGTATGCTTAGGTGGTGGTTTGATAGCCCGCTCTATAGGTTTCACAATAGGTTTGTTATTCACATCAACCTCGACCCCAACTTTTACATTGGCAGGGGCGATCAGGATGTTGTTGTTGTACCCCTCAATTTTATCTATACGCAGGTTCATATCAGAAGGCAACATTACACACTGGGCATGACGGCAAAATTAACCGGAGTTCTGGCATATTGCAGCACTTTTTGGAATGATGTTATGTCCTCCCCTACATTCTCTTCCCCGCCGCGCCATACGTTCAAATTTTTGCAACAGAATTTGCCTGGCCGTGTAGTTATCAGCACCGGACCCGAGTAGGGATGCCTTGGCCCCCGATTGCGACCCCAGCAACAAGACCACGTAGACGCGAATACTTTCACTCAATTTTGTCAGGTCTTCCGACGTCAGACCCTGGCTTGTTGGCATGATAAACTTTGCATAGTCACCATCAACCTGAGGCCACCACGAACCGTTTGTCAATGATGCGCTTACCGACTTAAATTTATACAGACTATTAGGGTTAGCACCGTATTCACGACACACTTGCGCGTATCCAGAGGTTGAGTTGGGATTTTTGTACTGACTAAACCCATCGTCATAAGGCATGGGTACCCTCATTCTTGCAAGGATACGACGCATGTGGTAGTATAGGTGAAATTTGAAGATGGAGTTGACAAGGGGTACGGAGCTCGTCATGTGCTTGGCGGAGATACCTAAAGCTGTGGTTGCGCAATGGGTTGCGAAATTAACCTGGATGTTCCAGTAGTCTAAGGCTTGTCCCGCCCATCCCACTAGGACGGGATCGTTAAGGTAAGTCGTTGGAACTTTGATAGCATATTTGCTAAACTCAGGGAATACCACGGAAATGTGGGATTCTGTAGACACGTATAAATCCTGGTGCTCCAGGTTTGTTACACCAAGGGGCCATTCTCCCCTGTTTGAATTGTATTTTCCCTTGGTGTTGTACGAATACATATTGGCCATGTTTATTATAAAAAATAAACATGAATCAACTCTACATTACCAACATTGAAAAAACCACACTATTTGAGGACAGAACACGAGGATTGCCTTGAAATCGATTAGTATTAGGGCTATATGGTTAAACATTTACACCGACAATGATTTCACCATCCGTTAGACAGGGCCTGATCAGAGGGTTATTCGAATCGAAATTATGAATGGTTTGTACAAGATCGAGGATCTGGCAGCTATCGTCAACAGTCAGACACAGGACAAGATCAAGCTGTTTGTCCTGAAAAATGGACTCTGCAGGCTACGTGTCAATGAGGGGTACACGGTGGTTATTAACAGACCACTGCAAAAGATCTTGGGCCTACCTGCTCCAGCTGGTGGTAAGTATTACACAAAGGGAGACTATGATTCCCTCTACAAGACTGATGTTTACCAAAGATTGAGACTTGTCTGCCCCCAATTGAATGAAAAGGACTGCCTGCTTGATGGTAAAAGGTCAAAAATTGTCGCTTTGCTTCCCACCAAAGAGTTAGACGCTTGGGGAGACATGCTGACCTGGAGTTTTGACACTCCAATTTACCTTCCTTTGAAGGGATCCACGGATCGCCTCGAGTTTATGCTGACGGAAGAATTCCATCACGAGAAGAATGTCTCGTTTGCGGGAATTACGATGCATTTGCTGATAGAATAAATGGATGTAGCTAAGTTGTATCCAGATTTATCAAGTGCTCCTGACGAAGATACCATGCAGGATGAAAGCCAGAATTATAGACTTGCTAAGATAGGAGAGATTGAAGCCTTTCTAAGGGGTGAGATTAAGGAGCGGGATAAACTAGCAAAGAAATTCAAGATGCACAGCACCTGGGTGAGGTATTGTGATCATGGATTACTGAGCGTTAGTGTTATCACCTCGAGTGTTGGAATCGGAGCTTTAGCCTCAGGTCTTGGGGCTCCGCTCTGTATCGCGATGGGTGGAATAACGATTGCTGTAGGCATAGAACAAGCAGGTCTACGGAACGCTTCAAAGAGGTTAGGTGTGAAATCCAAGAAACACGAGAATATAAGGCTCTTGGTAGAGTCCAAATTGAATTCCATCGTTGATCTGATTTCGAAGGCCGTAGAAAATGGGGTTATCAGCGACTATGAGTTTTCCCTTATTATGCAGGAAAAACAGAAATATATGGTATTGAAGGAACAGCTTAGGCAACGCTTCAAAAAGATTGTGGACTCCATCAATGAACGAGAGCGCGCCCAGTTAGTTCCGAAAGGCCGCGAAGAGGGTAGGGCTGACGTCTTAAAAAAACTTCAATCTGTACAGTATGCAAGCAGTACGTAGATTCTCCACCTGCTTACAGGCCCTAGTATATTTTGTAACCCCGTGGGGGTTATAAAACACATTTAATCCTCTATTTAACCTAGCAGCCATTCGACTTTAAAGTCCTTGTACCTACATTCCACAACCTGCACCTGTGGGTAGTAGTTTTTGCCCTGCATATACACGGAAGATATAGCCAGGATGGTAAGGATTTACCTTGATATACATGAATAAGCACAGCATGGTAAGGACTTGCGTTGGATGGTGGGGGAATTTGTTGTGTTTGACCGTGCTCGTGCGCGTGTGCGCGATGTGCGTTGCGCCAGAACATATTACATATACAACATATTTCCTTATCTCTCTAATAACACGAAAATTTACAACTCTTGACGTTTAAATTAAGCATTTGGACTTTACAAAATAAGTCCTAAGTTCACCCTGAACATTGACAAGCTCAATCTAATATAGAAATAGCCTACGCAATTACTTGTGGTGGCAAACTTTGAAATTAGCTGTCTCAGCATATTTTGACCAAGATTGTAGAAAACGAATACAAAAACCCTCAACACTAAACATATAGATAGTAAAAGTATTCAACACTAAATGATTTATAATCAATAAATCCTAACACTAAAAATCGCTAACTCTCGACAATGAAAATCAAAATGTTAAAAAAAATCAGCTGCCAGAAGTTTCAGGGGCATTTAGTTAACCGTTCTGAAAATAATAACGTCAGCTAGTATATCAGGTAGGAACGTACACCCCCTCCACCTTTTCCCCCATGTCATTAAGCTAAAATTCTACCAGCATCACAAACATTCTTGGTTTGCTTCTAGATCTTGGTTTGAACAGTCTGACAATCTACAAAAGTGTCATATATAGTGTCATAAATAGTGTCATATATGTAGATAGTAGTAAAGTCGACGACCATAACATTATTATAAATTTCCTTATATCGCGTGTTGTCACAAAGCGAGAGTAAAACGAGTATTAAGAACTCAAGCGCAGAGTGTGAACAAAAACAAGGTATTGATAGGTAATAATAATTAACTAAAGTATTTAGTGGTCTGTGGAAATCCACGGGTTAAGACTTCCTTTTTATATCGCAACGCGTGCGTCTCGCTACTTGCGGTACCATTTTGCGTGACAGACAGACGTATACAGGCAGCATAATAAAGACACGTTAAAATCATTTAGACGGAAATAAAAATAAGGAAATTAAAAAACAGTAATTTTGACGATGAAATGCCGGAGCAAATACAACGGCCGTTAGAGGTGCTGTTTATCTACATCATTCAAAAAACATTCAGATCAAGAAAAAGGTATAGATTGCAATAGAAATTATCTTGAGTGGGAGAAGATTAGTCAGTATGTTCTAACTACACATTTAGAGGCTATTGCCCATAGTAGCGTCCGTAATACTATATTCAAACAGCTTGGACTTTGAACTCACACAACAGCTTACTACACTGCCTGATTAAACATAAAAATTACATTGCAAAAAACAGAAGAGGTTTACAAATCATGCAGTGCAAGAGTTAGTACAAGATAAACAAAAATAGCATTTGGTTAAATAGTGTACACAGCTATATTTTCTTTGTTTTAAAGGAGTACAATATTACTCTTCTACGTTGTAACTTAACAAAATAACGAAAATAACTAAAAATGAAAAGCCTTGCTGTTTTTACTTCTTCTCAGTAATGTTTTAAATGTCGTGAAATATAACACAAGGGTATATGAAATATAACACAAGGGTATATCTATAGATTACATGGGAACAGACATATTTGATAAAGTTAAAGTTACATTGATGTTATATTGATGTAAAAACCATTGTTTTATTTTTAAATAATTTCATTCTTGCACGTATCAGAAACATTTCGTTTTTAAAAATACGATCGCCACCTGGCGAAATATTGAAGTGGTTGAAAAATGATTTTATTAACTGACAGAGCTTTTAAAAATGGGATGAAAGAGGGGAATTGATGCAATTGCTCCAAAGTTTGGAAAATTACTTTTGGGTTCTTTATTTTCTGCATTTCATGAAATACTGAAAACCGACGTTATGTGATATTTGGCAATTCTAAATAAAAAACTGCATTAACAATATTCAATAGTTTGTTACAATGTCCGGTAAAAAAAAGCGAGCATTCAACCAAAACGTGTCTTTTTATCATCATCATATCATTCTTGACGTGATATTTGGGCTCAGATAGACTTAAAAAGACACGTGTAGGGAACACACTTGTAATTTTTTTCTTGAAAAAATTCTGCGCTGAAACTTTCCTAGACACCCATGGCTCATATATTCGCACATTCAAGGGGCAAAACATAAACAATTCATAATGGCGGTCGCTCCTGGTACTAAGATTTGGAACGAAAGTAAAAGTACTGAGAATTAGCAAAATTAATCAATTATAATATTTTCAGGTATCAACACGGGGAGAAGGTGTAATATCATGTTGAAATAAAAAATAATTCACGTTGTACCACATAAAAGTTGGTAAACGAGTGATGATATTGACAGTGACCGACCCTATATTTTTAATAGGCATTCCCGATTAGGAATAGGGTAAATTTTTTGCCCCCCTCCCCCCTCGCTCCTTTCGCTTCAACCTAGTGTGCGTAAAGTGAATCTCTTATATAATATTCCAAGTCTGTGTGTTTGCACAAGGCAATAGTGCAACGGCAAAGGACCAATTTATGCTTACTATGTTTTAAAAAAATAGTAACGTTAAGGAGAGGCAAAAAACTCTGCAAAGGAGAGCACGCTATCGTATTTGAAATAAGGGGCGGGCTCACCTACGATATTTATTTACCATGTATGGCATTTAATAAAAATTATTTTGCTGCAAGGAGGTTCTGTATGTTGAACAGAAGAAGGTAAAGAACTAGCCACATTGCTAAAAAAGTCCTAATTTCACGGCAAAGATAGGATCAGGAATAAGTTTACTGAAGGAATACTATAAAAAAAAAAAATGATAATAGTTTTTCAAACTTTTAACAATCTTAAATTAAGAAGAGGAGACACAGGATTATTTATCGTCCCCCCTAAAATTGAAAATAATCATACTTTTTGCCAATGCGCATAAATATGGTGACAGTCAAAAGTTTTTTCCATTTCCATTTGGACGTCGTCGGATCAAGAACCAAAGGTACCTATAATTTTATTATTACTACTTCATTTCTTAAATGTATTAATGTTGATTTTAGCACCATCGAAAATTATAGAAATTATATTGAAAAGATATTCTTTGATAAATTTTAATCATATAAGTGTAATCCATCTAGTCTTTTTCTGTTTTCTCGTCGGAACAAGACGCTGCAGAATGTCCTGATAATTGGTAAAACCAGTAACCTTTCGTCTTTTATAAGACTTTCTAATATTCTTCCTTCCTCAGTAATCTTTTGTTCCGATAGTCTATGATCTTTCTGATGAAAACCAACAGCTTCTGTGCTATATTTACGGGGTCAGTGATATTGTCTTACTCTTTGTTCTATATGACAATAAATACATGTTAACATGTCCAACGTTTTTATGTATTAGCTATTAAATATCACAATGAACTTAACCGATTGTAACTTATATTTTAGATGAAGTGTTTACTTTTTGTCGTCGCATCTATCCTTCTTCTTCAATTCGCAACCGCACAAGACGGTAGCGTAACTCCAAAAACATGTGAAGACTTCTTACCACAAAAGGTTAGTGGAAATATTTACATATAGTACACGATCGCTATTCGAATAATATTAATTTGAGCATGTTCTATTGAGATAACAAGGAAATAAAGGAACAAGAAACAAAGTCCTTTGTTTCCTAAACTCGTTTTTCTGCTCCTTTGTATAATCGAACATATTTTGACACTTTCTTATTTAAATTAGCAAAAGTATACTGTAATCAGTAGGTGCATCTTCCCTTTTTATACTTTGACGCCTGCTACGTGCCGTTTTTGAATGTCTCATAGGCAACTATCTAACGTATGCAATTTGCCTTTATCTTTATTAAGATCAAGGTACACAGTATTTGTAATTTTTGTTTAAAATATCTTTCTTAAAATACAGCCTAAGTTCAATATCGTCACATCTAAATTAGGACAACTATAACAAAGGATCAAAATAATAAAGAAATGAGGGAAAAAAAATTCGCAAAGAAGGCTACAATGAATCGTTAATGCTAGTGTTATGCTTAATGTAACATGCATTTATCATTTTATTTCTCTAATAATATTTTCATTTTTAATCAATTCGAGGCTAATTTATCTTAGGGAGCTGTTAACAATTTCTTATGACTGTACCTATTATATGACACACATGAAAATGTAATATTTTTCTGTTTGTGCTTTTAGACCTGCGATAACCTTCGTAAAGTTGCTACCCTCCTTCACGAAAAAGCCAGCACAGTCCGAGATGCAGTCCAAGCCGCCATTGCCCATCACAAAACCAAAGCTAGTGAAATGCTGACCTTTATCAAAGAATACCTTGCAGAGAAAATGCCATGTGAGAAAGTTTTGACAGAAAAAGTAAGTTCCCTCTCAATCGTACTGTTATTATACCTACTACATTTTATAACAATATATGGCATATTTCTAGCTTTGCAATCAACTCAGCACTCTTGGCGATCACGTAAAATTGACAGCACTTCAAGTTCGTCTTGCCATTGAGAATGCAGTTTCTACTGGAGCTACTAAAGTTACAGACATCTACAAAAAAGCCGTTGATTTTATGACAACCGAAATTACATGCTCAAAGATTTTTGGTCAAACTGTAAGTTGTACCTTTATTATCGTTGTTTTTTTTTTCACGAATCTTGCCTTACTTTTGCAGCATTCTATTAACTGGAATTTCTTTTAGGCATGTGACAATATGGTAGAAGCTATGAAGAAATTAAAGGAACAGTCCCAACTTCTGAATGAGGCTATTATGACTGCCGCTCAAAAACATTACACAAATGTAAAGAATTTGTTGATCAGTGTCAAGGAAACACTTGTTGAAAAAGTGACCAACTTTCAATGTACGGATGTCATGACACAAAGTGTAAGTCAATTTTCATTCTTTTTCTTTTTTTTGCTTTTCTTTTTGTTCTTCAATTTATAGATTGTATTTTAGCAATGTGACTTCATCACCAATTTGGCAAAAAAATTCCATATCAAGGCTACAGAGCTTAATAGAGCCATAGTTGAAGCAGTATTCAATGGAACACAGAGCATTAAACAAATATACGATATCACCATTGGTGAATTGATTGAAAAGGCGAAAAACGTGAAATGTGAAGACTTGATCCCTAAGGATGTAAGTAGCTGAATTTTGTTTAACGATTGATTTATTCGGATAGGCGACGTGAAGAGTGGGAGTTAGTAAAACTACCATATGCTTAACTTATTTTAGAAGACATTTCTGCTAGTTATAACTTAAATGGAATTAATTAGTCATCTACCGAGTACAAGAACCAATTAGCTGACGAATTTGCGAACGAACTGAGAAAACTGTCTGTCACTTTTATCTATTGCGATTATTTCGTATATTAAATATCTTTAAAAGTCTTTAATATAAGAAAACGTTCCGAGAAACACTCGCTTAACAAAAAAAGCTGAAAATCTAGTTTCGGGACTATTTAAGTCAATTATTTTAAAAACATGAACTTTCGCAAAATTATAAAAAAAAATCGCAAATGCTGAAAATTGATTAAACAAGTAGTTAAGGTAGTAATTTAGGTATGTGATAAACCAGGGATATTTTCACTTTTAAAGTTTAAAGAAGAATTACCATGATTAACCATCTTCATTTAAATTAACTAAAGATAAAAACTATATTAATATCTACTACCACTACCACTTTGGGCTCAAAAAACGTGTAACAAAAGTTAAATAAAAACAGAAAGAGCGATACGGACACAAGGAGCATGTCTTAAACTACTTTTCGTTATAGAGTTCTCAAAAAAAGCTGTGTTGAAGTCTTACTGATAAATGTAAGAAATAGCATAGCGGAAGAAATTGTTTTAAAAATGTCTAACTTCTGGACGTATCTATCTCTTAGACTTGTGATAAACTTGATGCTTTTGCCAAGAATGTCCACCTAAAAGTTTCTGATGTCACAATGGCAGTTAAGGTCGCTATTGCATCAGGAGTCACAACCGTTGGATCAACTGCAAAATTTGTTCGTGAATACTTGGCTGAGAAGCTATCATGTGACACTTTCTTATCTGACTCTGTAAGTAGTCTGTTATCCTTCTCTTTACCTTGTTTTAGTTAATTCATCATGATAAGATATAGCAGTTGTTTTTAGGTATAAAAAGTTGCTAGTTCAAACCTAAACAATTTTTTCCAGAAAGGGCATAAGAGTTTTTTCAAACATTTTAGAGCAAAAAGAAAGACGGAATAAGCCAAAAAAAAACAACTCTAAACATAGCCAGCATTGTGAGATAGAAAAACAACTAACATTTAGTGTAGACCTTCCGCCAATTTTTTTTCTTAGATGTGCCAAAAGATCGAAAACCTCGCAAACAGATTTCATGTCAGTTTCAAGAAAGTCATTGAAAAATTAAGATCATTATACGCGTCCGGAGTCACCAAAGTTACTGACATCTACAAGAAAATCGTTGGCTACATGTGGGATCTGTTTTGGGGAGATGCTGTTAACAAAAGACAAGCGGGATTTAGTCGTAAGACTATCTTAGTTTCTATTTGTATCTATTCACCCATAGCATTATCCCAACGCAAAGTTTAACAAACAAATAATTAGACTAAAAAAGCGTGAAGTATACGTCTCCATTCGTCGTTTAATGTATCAGACTGTATCTGCCCTTATTTAACTCAATTCCTGAGGATTGATTACGAATTGCTTTATGAATACAATAGTATAATTTAATGCGCAATTGATTAGTCATAGATTATACTAAATAGCTACCACTTTCATATTTTGCCAATGCATGCAGTATATTACATATAAGCCTAATAAAATATAACTACTAATTAGAAAATTCTGTCCTCGTTTTAACCACTAAGTGTAGTTTTTTTTATACTCTTCCTTTATTTCTTTATAGTCAAGGACATGCTTCGAGAGAAAATCATGAAACTCGTCGAGAAAGTTATCACCATCAGCAAAGACCTCAGAATCAAACTAAAAGCCGAAATAAAAAAATTAATTGAAGATGGAAAGGTCACTATCCTGAACGTTAGA
The DNA here is from genome assembly GCA_030067915.1 of Hydractinia echinata. Taxonomy (NCBI): domain Eukaryota; kingdom Metazoa; phylum Cnidaria; class Hydrozoa; order Anthoathecata; family Hydractiniidae; genus Hydractinia; species Hydractinia echinata. Next base: position 772,119 of record JASGCC010000111.1, on the reverse strand, counting down.
CAATATGTTAAAGATCTTATTTCTAAGTATGGTCCACAATCGGATGAAGTAACAGGTATTTTTGCACCACACCTTTTTGATACTGTGAATGGCTGACAAGCTGTCCTGCCAATTGGTATCCTAATAATCATTAAATAATTTTAAAGAAATAACTACAAAAAGTAATAAGTTTTAAAACTGCTACCAAAAGGAGTATCTAGAGCATTATACGTTGTATGTCCTCTGCACAAGTTTGTTCTAACACCATTTTAATCATATTTTTAGCCATGGATAATGTTCACAAAAGTCTGATTGAAAAATTAAAGGATGCTTTAAAGAAAGCTCATGGAAAAGCAAAGGTTGTGATCACAGAATTTTTGGCTAAAACTAAAGATCAACTTGAAAAAATCAAGGAATACATCAAACAAATCCTTAACAACCAAGGTATCGTTTTCAATGTAATAGTAAAGATTTGATGCAATAGAGTTATGAGTCCAAAGCAAGGACAACTCTCAATGAAATTTCCTAGGTTAAATACAACTTTTTTATGCAAGCAATCAGAAATCAGTGTTTTGCGCATCTAGAGCTCTCATTTCTGTAAAGAATAAAACTCAACTTGTCACTAAACTTTCTGTACCAATGTACTAGTGCAGTGCGGATTTGAAAAACCTCAATAAGTTTTTTTTCTGTCCTGTTGCGAAAATCCTTTCCAAATGGAATGAAAGCATAGCGCCAATAACTAGCATTAAAACTGCTAAAGTAAAGAACTGTTGTAATACTTCGTATTTCGATAAAGTTGTAAAAGTCAGAGAAAATGACATTTGCACATACTTCCTTATTAGGACGCAGGTAGGACTGCATTAATCCAAACTGTATCTGCTTTGCCTTTTTTAACAAAGAAGTTGTTAACTTTTAGGACAATACGATGAGAGTTTGGATGTCACTCATGATCTTATAGCTGAAATGGCATACAAAACAATTGACGACGAAGCACAATCTGCTGCAGATGAAATCATGCAGATGATGTAAAATGTTGATATTTACACTATGTTATGAAATATAATGAAAGTTGCAAACATTTGTTTCATTGTTAAGTCACTGCCTATTATGACTAAAAAAGAATAATATATCAATTGTTACATTTCCATATTTGTAAAATACTAGAGCAAACACCAGAAACTGTTCTTGCAACCAATGGGATTCTTGTTATGGGGTATGATTAGATAAACGTCAAGCATACATCATTTGAAATCTCTTTACCTCTATTCTTTACCTCTTCTTTATCTGCTAATGATAAAGAATTTGTTAGTTGATAGATAGCTAGCTAAAGAAAAGGCTTCTGTCATCAGGTAGTACCGCAAACTTTTGTTGACGATGTCATGTGTTGTAGGAGCGCGACTGTAATGAAGTGCTTAAACTTTATGACTTTTCCTAGTTTTTTTTATAGGGTTATGAAAAAAGCACATTTTTTGTAAATTTTAAAATGTGCTGACCTGCATGTTATATAATTACTTATTATATACAAGTACTAAAGGCCGGTTTCCATACAGCTGCATTTTGCGCCCAGTCGTAAAATGCGCCGCGACTTTTATCACATATACCGAACCATTTCCATTTAGCGATTTTTGCTCACGTGTTTTTTGCAAAACATGGCTGATGTAAACAGACGATATTTGTTGCTGCAAAATTTGAGAGTAGTCCTAGCAATATTTTTATGGCGTAGAAATAAATAACGTTGTAAAATACGTAAGAAAAACATGTGGATGAGACGACTTTCCATAGAAAGAAGAATCAAAGGACTATACAACGTTTTGCTTAAGGATTTAATGTTGTCAGATCACGAGTAGTCTTTTTAAGTTTGTTTACAACGTTGTTTCTTTGTGCCTCCACAGACGCATTAATGTTATTTTTTTTTTCATCTACTTCACTTGATTGATATATATTCTGATTCTCTTTATTCATTTGGCTTTGACAAAAATTTAACACAGAAACGGGATGTTTCCAGCCATCTTGAAATGATCTAATTAAAAATTCTTTCGTAATTCATGTAGATTTCTACCTTTTGATTGGCTGTTAAGCTGAAGCGCAAAATGTAGCTCGCAAAAAGTAGAGCCTGTTCAACTTTTTTTAAATCGCCCCAGCGCATGCAAAAGAGCGAGGTCAGCGGCATTATTCTGATAACGCGCATGCGTAGATCAAAAGTCACGGCGCTTTTTACGACTGGGCGCAAAATGCAGTTGTATGGAAACCGGCCTTAAGGAGATATATATGGATCATAGGGATAAGACCTGAGTTTAAGGAGATTCTCATCCATTTAAATGACTTCAAATCCCAATGACGTCATAATATTGTTTGCCTTATCTGAAACATCTATAACTGACATAAAAAAATGACATGAAAATAAATATTTCTGAACAAACGGATCTTTTTACATTTGTCTTTAAAATAAGAAATTTTCTTACAAATATGACCTCCTTTTCAATTCCAATGACTTCATTAAGATTCTTTTTTATATGAAATCAATTTTTTCTATTCAGTGGTCAGTCTACCAAGAGTTAAACCCGTATCGTCAGTAATGCTTGAGAAATTCAAATTTATTGCAACATTCAGAAAATGGCCAATTATAGGCATGTGTGACGTCATTTCATATCCAATGACGTCATCAAATTGATTTTTACTTGCAATCTGCTTGTGTGCCAAGTTTTAGCACCTATAGAATAAGTAGTTCCGGATTTATGGCCCGTAGGCCCTTCCCGGTGCTACACTAGACCAAATAAACCAGGTGTTAATAGGGTTAAAGGGGTCAATATTAGTAAGCATGGTGTGTGTGCAAAACAAACCTCTGTTGTCAGAAATATTGAACATGTTTTATTTACTTTATTACCATATTGTGTACGAAAGGACGATGCCTATCCAAAGCATAAAAGTAGTGTCAGCTACACATTTAGGATGTTTATTAGGTGTCGCTTTAAATTTAATCAAGAATATTTTAAAAAGAATAAAATAAAAATGTGCGAAAAAAGTCTTAGCATGGAAAATTAGGAATTTTTGTAATCAAACGAATTATATTCTCCATATTAATATTATCCGTATTCCGTCTAAATATACTCGAGAAAAATGTCGTGCGACGGGCACACGAAATTTTTATATTTGCACAAAATAATAAATTCGATATATTTTTACTTACTTTGTAACAATCGTCCGTGCGAAGTAAAGCAAGTCTGATCTTTATGAATAGACGATAAGCATGTTTTTTACGGCTTTCCATATGCTGACGAAAGAATACCATGATTGATGTTTAAAGGTCCCTTTTGACCTTTCGTGTTCCAAAAAGTTTTTATTTTTGTAATATTTGTTTTTTATCTTCTTACATGTTAAGATAAGTATATCATCACATTTTCAGCCATGTATAATTCCTTAACAAACCAATTTTAAGGTTTCAGCTACAAATGACATCGTGAGGAGCAGCCTTGCTAACTAGCTAGCAATATTTATGCTGTTCTGTTAGCTATGTTTTTTATTAAGTATAATCGAAGTGCTTTTCCTTAGCTACTAATGCTTTCATGTCTAATATTTACCAATCTAGTTGGTGCAGCTTGGACTATTTTGACTACCTAGTTAAAAAAGTGAAAGTAGCCACAGCTAGCTAGGGCTAGCTGCAGAATAATTTTCAGATAGTTAGCTAAGTCTATTTTGAGTGTAAATTTCATTGTTACAATGGCGGGTATGTCGCCCACACAATGCAACAACTGTCTCGGTAATATTTATACGGCTGGCTAAATATTGCTTGCAATCAATCTCGGAACTTTCACGACAACTTTTCCTGCAAATGAAAATGGTGGGTGCTTGTTTTAACTAGATGGGTAGCGACGGGCTCGTATTTTTATTTAAATTAGTCAATTTGGGAACCTTTACTACAACTTATTTCACAACACAGGAAGTTTCGGGTAGCCGTATTAGCTATACTACATAATAACATTGACGAGAACTGATTTCGCAAAATAAGTACCGGACAACTGTTTTTGCTATTATAAGGTGACAACAGATTGTAGCCCAGCGGACACACCTAACAATGGGTATATATCTTTGTAAAAATTGTTTCTATATTTTGATTTTTTCTATACTTTGCTGTCTGTGCTAAGACAAAGCACAAACTCATTTTTGGTGAAGTTTTGAGTCTGTTTTGTCTTTATGCAATTTCTTCTTCCAAATCCAGTCTCTTGACACACTTCACAATCAATTGTGCCACGTTCTAACATTTAACAGCAGGTTTTGAAGCAATATAATTTGGGTAAGCAATATGGGTAGAATCTCTATGTAATGAACACCTCTCTACAACGTACACGTTGGTACCGCTATAGAGAAGTTTCACTGTATTGTTATTTTGAAAAATAAACCTTTTTAATTTATTTATTGTCGTCGTGTTATTAAAATAAGACATTGAACACTGGATACGACCCGTTACAAGATTTAGTTTATCAATAAATAAAAACAATCCAAGCGGCCACCATTTAAAGCGGACAATTCTATAATACAAACAGTGGTGCTCGGAGCGGATAAATCTGAGTGTTAAACTTTTATAACACAGTCTCAACGGACAGTCATAAAGCGAACGCTTAATAAGACACATTTTTTTTACAACAAATGAAATTTCTCACTTTTAACGCACCCTAGGCGGGCATTATAAAAATATACCAAAAACATATTCATCAATATTTTTACATTTTTCTATTTCAGATATTTTATAACTTTCTTATTTCGATTATCAATTAGTTTTTTTATACGGCTTTTCTTCCCATTCGACAGCCAATATATATTGTCAAAAAAGGATGAAAATCCTCTCAATTGAAGAATTGAAAATAATCGTCAATCAAAGACTTTCTTATCTTTCATAGTCAATTTTTTTTATGAATAATGCTTATGCCCAACTACATACTCTCTTCGTTTACAATCCTCGTGAAGTAAAAACTTGAAAAACTTTTGCGGTCAACATTCTACCTAAAACTATATTTTGGACGAAATCTCTATAAGGTGTACATCTCCATAAAGCTTACATCTCTAAAAAAAGGCGGGCAATATTTTAAGCAACGATGGTGATCGCTTTAAAGAGAATTCACTGTATAATTAAATAAAATAACCTTCCCCTTAAATCTCTTTGTTATATTATTGAGTGATTTTAACAAATTTTTTTACTTCATAGCTATATTAAGTGCAACACGCCCTGTGAAAACGATATATCAGATCTGTGTTTACAAAGGACATTTGAACAAATTATTTAAACAGGTTAAATTAATATTTTTTGAGTTGAGTAATGCATTCTCTTATAATGCTTTTTTTAAATGGGTTTTACTATAGGTAAAATTAAAGCGAAAAGAATATTTACCCTATACGCTCAATTAAGTACCCTTTTATTGAGAGCCCCAACACACCGCTTAGAAAAGCTTTTCTATAACTCTTGCAAAATCTAATGAGCACCCTTTCTCCCTTCCATAAGCATCCACCTTCTTCTGGTAAATGTTTGGATTAATTAAAGTAGTAACTACAGTCAGTTCCGTCGAACAACACTAACGGATCCCCGGGACTGCATTTTATTTAGTAACATGAAACTTATTCAGATACATTAATGTCGTTAATTTATTTTTTTATTTTTATTTTAGTTTTTGTTGCTGTGTACTTGGTTGGAACGATTTCTTCAGTTTCTATTTTTTTAAATGTCATTAAAGCTGTTTTCTTTGAACCAAAAAACAATTGTTCGTGACATGGGGAAAATATTTACATTAAATATTTGTTCCAGATAATGATTTCGAGATCAGGAGGTGTGGTAACAAAAAGTGCGATGAATTGATGCTACAACTAGTTGAAATATTTATGAGTCCTGGAAATCAGTTTCGAACGGAATTCAGAAAAGAAGTTGTTCCGGAGTTCACTGTATATAGTGCGTTACTTTTCACGATTTCCTGTATTGGACTCCCCTAATTGTGTTACTATTGTCTTTATTGTACATCCTGTTGTTTTTAAATGATAAGCCTCAGATGAGTCCTCCATATTTTTCTTCTTCTGTTAAAGAAAATTTGCTTTCACTTAAAAAATACTTCCCATTATTTGTCAATATCAAACATTGTGTTTGCACAGTATAGCAAACTAGTTTTAAGACGTTCGCACATTGCGATGTTCCCAAAACTGGGTGTAATGTTGTGTGTCAGTATTTTGGTATCTTTGATTGTATTTATAGCACTGACATGTTTTTAGCGTATATAAATATAACTATTTTATGTTAAAAATATGTGTAATTTCGAAGCTGTAATACATTTAAAAACTTCAAGAACAGGTAGTTAAAATATAGAAGACTAACCTCCTGTCAATATCCAACTGTGTATTCCCACAAAAAAGGTATAAAAAACGGTGAAATCGACCGTTTGCTCATTTTCATTTCGTCAAATTAAACGAATCTTAAATCAAGGTGAGATGTTTAAAATTTTTTACCGATTTTAATTTTGTTTTAACATCGTAGGATATTCACTTGTACTTTAAGAAAGATTTAGACTTCTGTTTTGATATTTCTTCCGGGGTTTTTCTTATTATTTTTTTATTACTAGTCATTTTTAAAGTAGTTTAAAATAATATAAATATATAAATAAAAATAATATAAATTGACTAAAAAGACGATTTCTGGGAGCGTGTATATCTCCTATATCTCATACAAAGGAATCCTAACAGTAAAACTTTAGATCTCGGCTAGCATATTCATTTGTAAACAATAATAATCGTAAAGAGATACTGTTTTATTTTTATTACAATGTTGGCTTTGACGAGTTCGTTCTCCATTAGATGTTGTAGTTAAACTTAAGTAACAACGTATTTTGTTATTATAGATGAAGTGTTTACTGTTTGCCGTCGTATCTATCCTTCTTCTCCAGTTCACAACCGCACAAGGTGGTGGAGTTACTTCCAAAAAATGTGAAGATTTTTTGCCGCAACAAGTAAGGATGATGAATAAAATATTGCTTTTCCAATTTTTTTTATATAATTTGATTAGAAAGTTAGTTATGTGAAAACCGACAAGTTATAATTTAGATATAATGCTCATTTGACGACTTTTTTTTACCCAAATATTTGCGGCGGAGATAGTGTAGTGGTAGCGCTGTCAACTTGTAATCATAAGGTTTCAGGTTCAAGACTCCGTTTTTTAATTATTGATGCTGTATTTAGATGGTGTGCTTACATATGGTAATTTTTTTAGTGAGAAGATTTAATTGAACTTGTTAATCTAACGAGAACATTTATCATTTGCATTCACTAAAACTTTGTTTAAAAATTACATTTAGACTTGCGAAAATCTTCGTAAAGTTGCCACCCTTCTTCACGAGAAAGCTTCAACCATCCAAGATGCTGTACAAGCTGCGATTGCACAACACAAAACCAAAGCTAGTGAAATGCTGACCTTTATAAAAGAGTACCTTGCAGAAAATATGCAATGCGATAAAGTACTTGGCGCTGACGTAAGCAAATAACTGATTTCTTTGTGTCCTAACTTCATTCTACTAAGTAAAAGAAGTCATTGTAATGGTGATAGGAAAACAAATATAGATTCCCTCTTACCCCTTGTTTTCTCGAACAAGTGCTCTGATGCCTCTTCCATCTTTCTAACCGAAAAAGATTCGAACGATTTTCTTTTCTTCTCAAGAATTCCCAGCTAGCTGGCTGTGTATATTATGTTAAGTATAGCGAATAAACTTTCATTGTATAACCTATATCTCGTATTTAGAGATGCGCTTTCCTTACAAACTTGGCCAGCAAATTTCATGTAAAAGCTCTCGCACTGAAAGAAACTGTAGTCGAGGCTGTCGTTAGTGGCGCTAAGAACGCGAAACAGATATACGATAAAGTTGTTGGTGGTCTTGTTGAAAAAGCGAAGAATTTAAAATGTGAAGATCTGATCGCAAAAGCAGTAAGTTTTCTGTCGCAAAGGAAAGTATTCACTTAGCTATGCACTGCGGTATATAACTTGTTATTTACTTTAGAGTGGAATTAAAATGTTAATGCTGCTTAAGAGTGGTTTGCAGTCGTCCCAACAATTATTTGGTGTCTGCAACGTTTTGTTTTTTCTTAACAATGTTTCCGTTTTTTTCTCTATTAGACATGCGACATTTTAGATGCTTTCGCGAAAAATGTTAACCTCAAAGTAGCTGACGTAACAGAAGCTGTCAAGCTTGCTATATCATCTGGACTTGATCAAACAAAAGCCATAATAACATTTGTCCGAGGATATTTGACTGAGAAATTATCCTGTGATACCTTTTTAGGAGAAAAAGTAGACATTGTTTGTTTGTTCAATTAATTTAACACACGTGGGAAAACGTGTTTGTGAGTTAGCTACATTAACTGCTTTCGCTTTTTAGTGGTGTGACCGACTTGAAAGTCTGGCCAAGTCATTAAATGTCAATTTCAACAAAGTCATTGAGAAGTTAAAGGAATTGTATGCTTCTGGTGTTGATGGAGCGGCAAAGCTTTATGGGAAGGTTGTAGCTTACATTTGGAAACTTTGGAGTGGTGGCGTTGCAAAGAGAGATGCTGATGGAAGTCGTGAGTTTTAAAATCTCGTCAATAGTGATATCGCCGTGAAAAATTCACGGCAATACACGCTGTTTTATATATAAGCAGTATTGTAAAAGAAGCATGAGGTCCATATTGATCAAAAATGCAAAGCAAAAAATCAACCTCAAGTAAAAAAAATAAATAGTATCCGACCGGAGACTATTCTCGTCCTAAAAGTTATGTAAGATCGATTGGGGTTAGGCAAAATTTTGCATTGCTTTGGTGTGGCTAGTCTAACAGATATATAAGAGGACTAACTGCCACAGTTACAAACCGTGAGCTATATATATTTTACCAATCTAATTTAGTTAAAGACAAAATTCGAGAGAAAATTTTGGCACTCGTCGAGAAAGTTATAACAGTAAGTAGTGCCACCAGGGCTCGTTTAGAAGCTGAAATTAAAAAGTTAATCGCAGATGGAAAAGTTACCTTTGGAAAAATTAAGAAATATGTTGCAGATCTTATTGCTAAGTATGGTCCAAAATTAGCTGATGAAGTAGGTGAGTGTTATTTAATCATGTAGATATTGTCCCTAGCACAATCTTGGACAAAAATATTGAGACGAAGGCAGTTTTTCACTCATTATCCAAATATGGACAAAACTGTCAAACAGTCAATGCTCTGCAGCCGGCAGGCTGCAAAGTCGCTACTTTTGCACACACGTAGGGCAGGCAGAGAGCGTTGAAAAGTTGCTAGTTACATTCTTTAGCACGCCCGCACACCGAAATAATTTACGTCTTGGACCACGAAGGCCCCGAAATTCGTGATTAATAACCTTGCTGACGTTAGCAACAAATAGCACATTTTAAGAATGTCGAATTTACTAAATAACCTAAGATCCAAAGTCCTAAGTTCTGAACATTGAAAAGTGAACTTTGACAAGTTCAAGATGTGGGAATCTAATATAGAAAAAGCCTACGCAATTACTTGTGGTGGCGAACTTTGAAATTAGCTGTCCTGTCCCAACATATTTTGACCACGATTGCAGTAAATTATCGAGTATCGCACAAAACTTATATCAAACAAAACCCATTTTTTGAAAGTAACTTTACTTTTCCGTTCGACAAAAATATAGGCAACTTGTTACCCTTTATTTTTTTGTTTCCCTTTTACCCTTTGTTCAAATCTAAATAAACAGCTCTGGTGATCAATTTATAAGGTGTTTTAGATTTACAATTTTCTTACTCACAATGGCAATTCATGATTATTTTTTTGTATTATGACATACTGGCCATTTACTTTACAACCTGCAGTTGGAGCTTTTGGTATGTAATAAGGTCTTTAAAATTTTTAAAGTAAAATATAAGTATAAATTTTTACAGTAAAATATTAAGCGCTAAAGTTTTTTTTCACATCTTCCGTAGATATTTGCTGTTTACGCAGTCATGGCTAATGTTCACAAAAACCCTCTGAGGATGATAACACCCCGTCCTGATATCTTAACAATAAACAAATATTCTCTTTAGCCATGGATGATGTTCACAAAAGTCTTATTGAAAAATTTAAGGATGCTTTAAAGAAAGCTCATGGAAAAGCAAAGGTTGTGATCACAGAATTATTGGCTAAAACTAAAGATCAACTTGAGAAAATCAAGGAATACGTCAAACAGATCCTTAACAACCAAGGTAACATTAAAAATTTAGATAAATACCTTTTTAAAAAAATAAAGGCGTTTTTGTCCCAGCTCCCATTTTTTTGTACATGGACATGTGCAATTAAATGTTTTCTTGCGGCAACCTGTATTTTTTCAGCTTTGAAAGTTAACACGAGTTAAATTTTAAGCGTTTACCAGACAGGCAACTTGTTTAAGAACCAATAAAACTCAGAAAACGTCGCCATTTTTAATGCAATGCAAATTGTGCATATTGAGCACTGGCATTTAAACGATGCAAGCTGCGTCTATGAAAGCTTTAATGCAGCATTTATAAAAAACACAATACATGAACCATTCGAGGGGCCATCAATACCATAATACCGCACCCTTGTCCCCAAGGTTCTTTTTATATGAGAGAAGGCAAAAAGCTCTGGGAACTAGAGTGCATAATACCGTAGTTCATGACTAATTGTACTCTTTTCACCCCATGGGAATGACTCAATAACAAGACGCTATGTCTCGGTATAATGCGTACATGGTCAAAAATTTACTGCGTATGCGTTTACCTGCGCACGCTTCGTGTACGATAGCGTACGATAGCGTGCGCTTAGAACCGCTTGCTAAACCGTCGCAAACTCTCTGCAAACGTTGGATACTGCATTTACAATTGTTTATGATTTCTTAATGGATTTCGTGAGTACTGTACTCCACTCACTAGGTATAACCCTGCTTCTGTACGCGTGTCCTATTTTAACAGGAGGAAAATATATACGTTATTGGTAGCAAAGTTGGTACCTTGAAGTAGCTAAATTTATGGCAAATTTATACCAAAACCTTTGTCACCTCAAGAACTTTTAACTTCTTCTTTACTGACTCTTTGAGTATTTTTTTATTGTGGGATTTGTATTTTAATTTCTCTTTAATTTTATTTATATTTATGCTGCTTATAATTCTATTTCTTTGATGAATAATTTTTCAGCAAGAAGAGACTAGTTTTATAAGGTTTAACTGCGAGAAGTAACCCGAATTGCGACTAAATGTTTTTCTGATTTCTATAAGGTTTACTGTATTGATTGAATATTTGCATGGTGGTCAAAAAAAAGCTTAAAATGTTTTCTTTATGTACGTTTTCATTAATTTTTTTTATTTCTTTCTTTCTTTCTTTATTAATTTTTTTATTTATTTATTTATTTATTTAGGACAATACGATGAGGGTTTCGATGCTACTCATGACATTTTAACTGAAATGGCATACAAGACAATTGACGACGAAGCACAGTCTGCTGAAGAGAAAATCATGGAGATGATTTATGAAGAATTGTAAACATATTATGTTCAAGAAAACATGAAGTTCATTAATATAAATAATCTTAGTTCTTTAAATCATTTCGTTTAAAAGTACATGTTAGTGACGTCATAGCAAAATTGCTCACGTCAGCACATTTTTATCCTTGAAAATCATTTTCGCATATCCATATTATATACCTACCATGTCCATCAACAGAACTCCAGCCATTCAAAATAAGTGATTAGTCCCTCTACCTGTCCACGATATTTGACGCCTAAAAATTCTATTATAAATATGGTTATAAAAAATATTTAATTTCAAATAAAAAAAAAATTGAATACTTAAAAATATGATGCTAGGTGTGATGAACACCTCTTTGCTATAACGTAATTATTCTAATTTAACGTTGCTTCTAATTAACGCGGACGGACAAAAATGGCCAAAAGTTTGTAATTTATCGCTTCTAATTATTAACGCGGGTCGAAAATTTGGCGTGTTTTATTTTCCTCTAATTTAACACGGATCGTATTTTTTTAAAAAAAACAAGCAGTGGTTTAGATTAAATGAACATATATATTTCGATATATATTATTTTGAAAAAAAAAATTAAGGAAAATTTTCAAAAAAATGTTTCTTATTTTGAGCGGATTAGTTTATTTGCCTCTAATTATTAACGCGGGTTGACCGTGCTCAAAAGTTTGTAATTTATCGCTTCTAATTATTTTCGCGGGGCGGTTAAAATAATTATTTTTACCGGCGCGTTAAATTAGAATAATTACGGTAACCCTCGTTATAACCCTGCTAAAACCCTGTCTCAGAGCAATCTTTTTCAATTTCCAGGGCGATCGTTTTCAATTATCTATATAGGAAAAAGCAATAAAACCTTTGCGGTTTCAACACTACTCGCGAACAGGAATTTGGTATCTTAAAACGTAAATGCAACGCAGATATTCACCAGTTTCCCTAGAATTTATTCACATTTATTTAATTCGTATAAAAGTTTGCCGAAGAAATCGTTAATGACAAACTACAAGAATTATTTAGTATGTCACAGTGGACCCAAATCTACCCGTTTTTATAAACTGTTTAAATTTCTATTCTATACTGCAAAGTTTTTGCTTTGGACGCACGTTCTGTGAGCTCATATTTAAACTAATACACAACGGCCTGTCGCTAATCTTGTAGGGTTTAGATTGAAATATACTAGCTACTAGATTAATCTATTCAGTACTATTGTAATTAGCAATCAGATTCAATACAGGCTTTTGATTTTTAAAAAAATAATATTAATTTTCATCCTACATGTTTTCTCGCTAACGTATTGCAAAAATACAAATCATCAAGAACATGTTTAATTTGAAGAAAAAAGTTTAATCGACTGTTCTTTTTTATTGCGTGGCAGAGCTAAAAATCTGGGACATCATAGCTATTTCGTCAGCATTCCTAATAAACTATCCGCGGAAAATGTTTTACCATCACTGGGAACGTTACTGGTAACTTAAATCGCGAAAACTACTTGTTTATAATAGTCTTCTTCCATGTATGAACATTTCACAGAGATGATAATTCTTGAGTTTTGGTAGATAAACTTTTTATGGACAACTAATGTGGATTGGAAGAGCGTTCAACAACTGAGTACCGCTGCAAGAGGCCGCTTGTTTCATATACTTTGTAGTCATAATAATTATACGTTGTAAAGTATTGTAGACTTTACTGCCTCTACCTCTAAACTGTAAAACAGACTAGGGATAAGACATTGAATTGAGTTCTGATTATAATGACGGAAGATGTCAAGGATTTAAAAAAAATATCCGATAAAAAAATTCTCGATATCTCTTGAATTTCGGATGCAGTTAAAACGTTTTGTATTTCGCAGATTCAAAGTTGCAGGTTACAGGTCATATTTACTCTAAAATCTTTGCATTGTGCAATATCTGAAAAAAAATTGTGCAGGACTTTTTGTCCTAACTACTGTAAATTAGGCCGTTATCAAAATTCACTGGAATTCGTAGTTACAAGCTTTTAGCTCATGTGAATTCGTCCGTCGCAACAAAGTGCATAAAAGAATATTGCTTTTGTTATTGTGTGTTCGTAGCACGAACTTTTCTCGCGCATATGAGACGCTCCTTAAATCAATGATTTACAAATAGAGTCAACTAGTTTTAAAGTTTTCAGTTTCAAAGTATGTTGTTAGATGCTTCAGAAGTTATTGCCTTATTAATTGGGAATAGGGCATTTTTAGCCCCCTCCCGCCCCCCTCTCAAACCCCTCCCCCAATATATGGTTATGTTATTTTGTAATATTGATTGTTTTCGATGTTCCTAATCAGTAATACTTAAGGATATTCGTAATTAACATGACTTAAAATTTAAATCAAAATGTTCCTTCTTTAAAATGCAGGCAGTACGCGATCGCTTGTTCTTTAGCCCTTTCTTCAAAAGATTCGTCAGTGTTTCCCCGAGGCCCGAAAAGAAATATTTAAAAGGTTTGGTATTACTTCCAAAAAAGTGACTTTTCTACCGATGTATAAAATTGAACTCTAATTTTTTCAGCGGGAAAAGAAATGGACATCTAAAAAACAAAATTTAGACAAGTTTTTAAAAAAAATTAATTTGTCTAATATAATGTAAACGGGGCAAGAAAACAACAAAGTTAATTTGAATCTAATTTTTACTGCGCGGTAAAATCGTTCTGATATAGGAACGATTCCTGTCTTTATCGTGGATTAAATTTTAATTTTAACCATGTGATTTTTATCAGCAGTTTGAGATTTAATCGCAACGCTTCTACGCGGGGTCTAATTCAGAAATTAGCGGTATTGTTGCAAACAAAATTAGAATTGGACCATGGAGGGTTATGAAATTGACATCAATTTTCCACTTGGCGCGAATTATATGTGTTTGACTATAAACAATTGGTGGCACGGGATTTGTTTGTAAGAAAAAGAGAAAATACTCTATGGGGACGATTTCAACATGAAATAGAAATGTGAGTTTTTTTGTTAAAAAAATAAAACTTATCACAGAAACAGTGGACTTTATATTTTGTGAATTTTATTAATATTACAAGGTAATGATTTTCTCTTCGTATGCGTTACGTGAAGCATATATTATAAAACGACATGTTTCATAATCAAGTGCCGACTCAGACTTCAAATCTTATATGTTTAGTTTAGACTAATAGGGCTAAATATTTTTTGACTGATTGTATGTGATAAGTCAGATTTCGTTGTTTCTTTTTCTTTGTTTTTTTAGTTGATTGTGTTGTAAGTTTGTTTTTAATTGGTCGTTTATTGTTTAAAAATTTAAATTTTAAGTAGCTGGCTTATACCTGCACAAAATGTTGATATAATCTTGTCATTTTTAATTATTGTTGTTGTTGTTGTTGTTTTTGTTGTTGTGATGATTTAAAAATATAAATCAAACCTTTCCACACATGCATTTTTAAGAAATTTGTAAGTTTTTTACAGTTTCTAACTAAAGCCTTGTGTCCACTGAAGTCGATAGAACCCATCGCTTTGTTTTATCGCTAAAATTTTAGAACTTGCTTTAGTGGACAAGGAAATAGTTCTATCGCTTATTTTTTTCGCTTTTTTTGGTTCTATTTTTTAGAACTTGGGTCTATTTTGGAAAGCTATAGGAATGAAAATTTGTTCATTTCTATCGCTTTAAAAAATAGACCTATCGCTAAGATCAAAGGAGTTTTCTCAAATGCCGACATTCGAAATTCGAATTTTAAAAAAGCACTCGAATGTATGCTGTGAGAAAGGTTAATTGAATACTTTGATGTTTTATGGGTATATCATTATTAGACATTTCATCGAGGGAAAATGGAGTTGTAAAAAACATATCGCAAAAACTTACTTGAAATACGACTCTCTGCTTGTTAGTTGGATTTCTCTGACAAGCCGACCAATACCAAATTTTTCCCGGTCTTGGCAGATTTTCTTCACCCATATCTTTCTTTTTCTTAATTTTTTTTGTTTTTTTATTTATCAAAAGAACTGCAAAAAACATCAAATCAAGCTCCTCATCACTATCCATTTTTGTATCGAATGACAATAATCTTTATGGCGCCTATCGCTTTCCGTGTCCATATCATTTCAGTGGACGCGCTATATTTATAGCGATAGATTCACTTTTCAGAAATAAAGATTAGTTCTATCGCCTTCAGTGGACACAAGGCTTAAGAATCCTTAGCCTCAGAATCAGCTAAAAATTAAGAACATCTTTAAAATATACCTTGCATATATATAACTTGCAAAATACGAACCTGTAAATACGCTGAAATGGGTTAATATCAGAGCCTACTTAGGGGGCTAACAACGTCCCCTCAGGACCACCGGTTGTTTTATTATGTGTTTTTTTGCTTCCCGAAAAATGCGCGTGTTTTGCTTCCATTAAAAATTCGCCTGAGCTAAAAAAAAAACCTGGATCCGTCTCTGATAATACACGCTTATGAGCAACAGAAGATACACGCCTAAAAGTGACATAAGGCTCAAATCCTTAGAAAACACCAACAACCAAAAAACTAAACAACTTGTGACCAACAGCCAGCAAGTTAGTAAGTGTAATATTTTCCAAGACATTCCTTGTGCACCATGTGTGCATGCGTGTTTCATATATTGACAAAAATGATAAAACGTTTGATTTTCGATAAGTGGTCCAGGCTTAACGAGCAATTAACACATGAATTTGGTTTTCCTAAATATATAGTTAACAACAAATAATCAACAAGCCTGTAAAATACAGATTCGTTAGCAACATTGAGTTTCAGCAAAATTTTTGTGTTGCTGATAAAAAGAGTAAATGTCGTTACGACTTATCTGTTCAAGACCATTTATATAGAACTAGCTCAATGTAGGCCACGTTATACTATTGTAAAAATAAGAATCGTTCGATATATACCTATATTCCTTATATTTCTTATAATTATTCTAATTTTTTGGAACTTTAATGCTCATTTATCTTATTTTACAGTGTAGATTAATCTGCATAAATTTTCTGTTTACTTTTCAGAAAAGAAATTATAAATCGCTCAAAAATTGTGTAATTTGGATTTCTTATGGATTTGAATATCCAAATTTGGTAAGTCGGTATGTTAGCAATTTTTGTATTTTTAATTTTTTCACTTGCTTGGTTGTCTACTTTTTCATTTGTTTATTATTTTCTTTTTATTATTATACAGTAAAAAACAAATTTTTGTAATCCAGATATCTATTCTTTAAAATTTTTGCAAAATCGTCACAATTAAGATTCAATTGGAATATACTGTTATGTCTGCGTTGTCATTGTTTTTATTTCCTTCCCACAGTCCCTGACAAAATATATTAAGAAAAGTTGGCAAATTTCAAAGTTCGTCACCCCAAGTAGTTATATAGACGACTTCTATACTAGATACATGCAATTTAAAGTTGTCAATGTTTACAACGGGTTTTGGAGCTAAGATCTCAAAATGTGTTAATTTTTGCTGACGTCAGCGTGACTATTTTTTTTAAATTTCGGGGCCTTTGTGGACCCTGACATGGATTATTCCGTAAAGCGGACGTGTTAGAAAGTGCGACCAGTGCATTTTAAACGCTACTCACCTAACCTACGCATCTGAAACAGCAACACAATTCGTGAGTTAATGCTGGCTAACTTTGTAAAATGGCCGAAAAGGTGCCATTCTCAATATTTTTGTGAGCGATGGTAGTTAAACATTTACCAGTCTCATTTTTATATACTTGCTCTAATATAATGTAGGCACTAATTTACGTGCAGTCACCTATTCAATTTAAAGAATCGTTGCCATCATGTTTAACAAGATCAGATTATTGAATTCTGCTGTAATCAATAAAGTTAATATAAAAACTGATCATTTGGATTAAGTAGACTCAAAATTGAAAGATCTCAATGAAAAATAAGCCGATAGCAAAGTTTTCGGATTTTATTGTCGGTTCGAGTTAATTAGAGAAAGTTATTTGCAGAAAGTTTTATCTCTGAGAAGATTTTAGCCTGTTAAAATTTATCACACTGACCCTAAAATTTGTAACTTTCCCGTTTTTCCCCCGATAAGATAGAAGACTTTACTAGTGTCATCAATGATATAGAAATTCTTAAAAAAGTTATTTTGCCTAATAGCATAATTTATCTTCCGAATGATATGTTTGTGTTTTTCGAACTTTTTGTTAAGATATGTAATGGGCATATATATAAAATAATATATAATTTTAGATCAAGCAAAAAGCAATAAAAGCGAGAAGCAATATGATGAGAGTTGAAAGAGAAACAACAGAACAAAAGAAGGATAAAGCACAACTTTCCATGACGTGGACAACAAGTACATTTTGTTTCTGTTCTGCGCCTAAGGTAGGGAGGTCTCTATGTTATTAGGCAGTTGGGCAGGAGGGCTTGCTTAAGCTAAGTAGATTTACATAAGTATGCAGGTAGGCATGTTAAGGAGCGCGTCTTCCAGTGTTTGAGATATTTATGTTTGTGGTGATTTGCTGGTTTGCTTGCTCGAAACAAGCAGATGCATGTTCTACTAAATGCCGCGCGTGTTTACTTGATATCTGCCTGCTCTGCTGTCTGCTTGATATCTTTGACCATTAAAGGACAGATCCCACAAATATCCAGGAAAAATTTAGCAAAGCAAGCCTCACAGTAGGTTGTCATTAAAATGGCTCCAGATATTTTGGAAAGAGGAGGAATTGGTTACCCAACGGTACCAAATAGGAACCATCTAGGTCTTGTCTTCAGCTACCCATCAATTGCGGCTCAAGTTTTAAAAGGCTAATTATTCGTTGACTGACGAGTCGCCTTTTAAGGTTTAAAAATATGCTTAATGCGTACATCCGTTTAGCAAGTGTTGTACTAAAATCTTTTCAACTTAAGTTTGTTCCCCCAAAAAAGGAAACTCGAAAAAATATTTCGGAATTTCGACGGACAAAATCTGGAAAGCACGAGTTTTAATTTCATATTTCCCCTCTTTCAGCCACCTTTCTTTGCAGCATGCCAACGGTTCAAATATTTCGAAGTGACAACTTTTAGGAATCAAACAAATTTAAAAAAAAACAATAAAAATATGCTGTTTTTCAAGTCGGTCGTTTGATAATACAGAAAAAAGTCTCGCGAAACTACTAAGGGGTGATTACATAGAGAATTTCAGCCCGGGCTGAAATTTCAACTCGGGGCCGGGCTGAAAAATGTTTTGCTATTACATGGAGATTTGAGCATGATCTCAGCCCGGGCTGAACATTTTTCAACTCGGCCGGGTTGAAACATCTTTTTCCAAATATGGAATGTAAGTTAAGTTTTAACCAATCAAGAACAACCATAGAAAAGATGGTAGCTCGTTGGAAACGCGCGAAATTTTGTAAACAACAATCATCCAAACAAAATTGAAAGTTGTGTTTGTACGGAAGAGAAGAGAAGTTAGCTATATAGAAAAATATGTTATCGATCACACAAATGCGCAAGATATTATTGCTTCTGGTAACACAATTTGGACTGCTTGCAGCATTGACTATTCAATTGCAGGGTTTGGTAATTATTTACAAGTTGTTACAGGCAAAGAGGAACATGCCTTTTTAGTGCCATATTATCTGCTAAATTATCTGCTAAAAAGGTAAAAAGAATTACTTGTTGCAAAAAAAGAGACGATCGCATTTACAACGTATGCAAAGAAAACCCAAATCTATCGGGGTTCAACGGGGTGAACTGAGCAATGGTGGCCAAACATGTTTGGTGAAAATATGTTACAATTTTTTCATGTACGCATGCGTATGGTTGGTTTCAACCCGGGCTGAAAAAATATTTGCGATTACATGACATTTCGCCCCGGGGCGAAAATCCTAGCTCGGTTGTTCCACCCCGAGCTGAAATTTCGCCCCGGGGCGAAATCTCAGCCCTGGTTGAAATTTTTCATGTAATCACAATTCCTAATGTGAGTGAATTTCCAGTTAAGGGCGGGATGAAATTTTTGCCACCTGCACCGAGCTGAAATTTCAGCCCGGGCTGAAATTCTCCATGTAATCACCCCCTAAGAAAGGTCAGTCGTATATAATGTTATGGATCTTGCTAACAGTCCGTAATATCCGGGATGGCAATTTATGGAAAAAAAATTCATGAAACACTTTGTAATTAAATCTTATCCAACTTAGTTTCCATGCATTTGAATCCGAACGTTTTTAACATCATACTTGTTATTGACACCCTCCATCGTTTCATTATTTTTGCATATACGAGTAGCTATTTAAAAGTAACATATTACTTTGAACATAACATCTGAGCCTTTCCAGTTATCTTATGCATTGGAATATTAAAATTTGTAAGGCGCATCAAGGAACGTCGTAACTAAGGTAACTAACCTAGCTAGCACCTTTTCTGAGTTATATCTTTTTACCTGAGAAGTGTTTTTGCAACCTAGAAATATGGATGTACTTAAGATGTTTGGTGTGTAGTAATGCGTACATTTAGGAGCATTGTTTTTTATGTAAGTGTTAGAATAAGCAACTGTGGTTGTTCAATTTATTTATATACTGGGCAGGATTCATATGTGTGTTCGTAAACTGTGTGTTCGTAAACACATCACCATGGAAACGCGAAATAATGATGTATCAAAGTTTTATATCACAAAAATCGAAGAAATGTGTCTATACCAACAGTTGCGGCTGTAGTCTCTTCTTCATTGTCTGAAGACATATTGTTAAAATAAATAGTTGCTCTCGTCTATCACCTTTTAAAGAAGGAACTTTTTGTATGCGCATCATGCGTTCTACTATGTCGAAAGCAATTAATCGACTCGTGTATCGCCGCCTTAACAAAGTAGTATCAAAAGATATCCTGAAAGAGAGATAGCTGGTTCAAACATTTCCAAGGGAGTTAATATCTATATTACAATGCTCGCTGTCTGTCCTGAAGCTAAACATGGTATCCGCGAGGCGAGACGAGCGAATTACTGGTTTTTAATAAATAAATAACAAAAATAAAAAGACGCGGATAAATGTTTGAGGATGAATAAACTGTAAACTAACTGCGGCCTAAATTTTTTATTTTTCAAAACCTGCTTCCTTTTCAAATGTTTTCAACAAGCGTGAATTAACACAAAAGAAAGTTCAATTAATGACATGGATGTTCTTATCCTCTCAAAGAAGGCGATAAAGAGGTGTTTTATTTCAGCAAATTAAGGATACATTAAATGAAAACAGAGCTAATTCACAATGATAACATTCTTAACAGACAAAGTTCAGATTGAGAGTAGTGAAAAAAAAAGAGTATTAAACAAAAACAGATATTGCGCTGAAAGAGATTATATTGTTATTAAATCGTTGAGAACTCAGTACAATAATAAATAAAGGAAATTGCGTTCTTCTTTCACAACTTTTCACACCTGGAGAAATAAAACAAATGAAATAATCTCCTGTTATACCAATACAAAAGATGTATCGATATTTGGTTTTATTGTATGAAATTGTTGAATATACTGCGATGTGGATTTTGTAATTCTTTCAAACTGACCATTGATACGTCTTGTATGGATAATGAATTTCATACCTTTCACTCAAATGACGTTTCTATTAATTCTATCTTTTTATATTGGTTTGGCTCAGAGTGGCGATAATCCAGTAAGTCTAGTTTTTTTCCTTTAGAACTATACATTGTGACATTTGTGGTCTGTAGCACATTAACAACCAAGTAACTTGTGAGGGTCAAGTATTTAGAATAAGTGTAACTCTAAATTCTGACAAGTAAGAAAATTAAAATAAGGCCAGAATTTTGAGTGAATAATATTTTTTTTAAATATATAGTAATTAGCTATGTTAGGGGTAACATCTTCTGCTTTCTACGCGAGAACTTAATCAAAAGCATTTTAAAATTAACGACAATGAGACGTAAAGCGGTCGGTAAAATAGTTTATTTTATTTGTTGGCACTTATGTTATTTAGACTAATTTTTGCTAACTTTAGCAATAGTCACTTGAACAAAACTAATTCACCTCTTGCCGTCTAAGTTTTATCAACATTTTACCAAAATTTCGAGGAAAACTTCACAGAAATGCTAAACTTTGCGCCTTCGACTTTTTTGTTAACGGCACAGAGTTAACCACGATTGGAAAGCTTTACTTTTGCCCTTTTTGTTTCAGGTACTTAACAGCGTCCTCCTCAAGTGGGAACACGGAGGCTCCTCCCCCCTATAACTCCTGTCTGGTGCTAAAGGTGCACACCAGGCACGACGGTGTTAAGAAAATCTCAGTTCATCAATGAAGACACTTTTTTAAAGTTGTTGTTTTGTTCAATTAAATAGAAAACTTTGTCGTATATATATCTGCGCAAATAAATAATTTTTTTTTTTTGCTAAGGTATGTCCAGATTGTAGCTAGCTGCTTTAGGATCATTCAATTATTAACGAAAGTATGCCACGTAAGTCATTTGTATGACACGTATGCGAACGTTCGAACATCCTTTTTCACAAAATTTCATTCTGATAACGCCAAATAAAATTCTTGCACAGCAGCAGCAAGAACCGGTGTCACCGTAAAAACATACTCCCCATTTGTTTAAAGAAATGTCAATACAAAAAGCTTTCAGAATCAAATGATTTTAATTGTTTCTTATAAATGGTTGGTATATATTCAGCTGAACTTGACTTTAGAATAATCATTTCAAGATCATTTGAGAAACTATTTTCTCACGATAACTACAACCTTACAACGAAAAACTGTAATAAAATGAATAGGAAATAAATTTAACAAATACAAAAAAGTACAATCGGTTTTGAGTTTAGAAACAAAATGATTATAGCTAACAAATCACGAGAGAAAAAATTTTTCGGAGCTTGAAATCTTATAAAATCTGGAAAACATGAACTGCTTGAGCTTCAAAATTTATAAATGAAATAAATAATAGATTATTAGAGCTTTAAATAATAGAAAAACAAACTTTTGACCTTGAGCTTAAGAACTTATCGGATAAAGTAAATAATAGTATTTTGTTGTAGATAAAATAAACGTTTGAGTTTAAAAAATGTATCAAACAAAGTAAAAATAACTGGAGCTTGACACTCTAGAAAAACATAGAAAAGGAACTGTTTAAGATTAGAAATCGATAAAACAAAGTATAAAAATTATGAATAAAGGAACCTCGCGCATTCAAATTTGCAATGGAATTTTTACTGGGAAGAAAGTACTTCTCCATTCATAAAAAAGTGATTTCAAGGGAGTAATAATTTCCGTGTGGGAGTAATAATTTCCTGGGAAATTACCACTGCAGGAGTAATAATTTCCTACTGGGGGAGTAATTTTTTTCGGGGAGTAATTATTTACGGTTACACCGGATCCTACCTTAAGACTTGGTTCAGTTATTGATGCCTACGGACTAAAAGTGTACTATGTCGTAAAATTATTGTGTAATATGTTTTGACGGTGATAATATGGTACTCTTCCTAAATTTCATATTTTTTTAAAACTTGTGCTTTACGATTTTTTTTTCTTATCCTTAAATTCCGTCTAGCTTAAATAGCACGAGTGTAAATTTTTAACTCACTTGAGCTCCAAGAAGACCTGTTTCTGTGGCTTTTTTGTTACGGTCAAACGCTTCTTAATTTTTGAATTTGACTATCGAGCCACACTTAACCATCAAATCCAGCGTAATTAAATAAACTGTTATAGCAAGTTATTTATTTACAGTGTGATTTTAAAGATTTCACACTTCATTAAATTTTTGGCGGGGATTTCGAATGTTTTATATATTTTCCTGTCAAATATTTCCGAAAAAGCTACGGTACATCAAAGGGAGTAAATAAAATGAATGGAAGTGTCTATTTGGTTTCAATAAGCCAATACGAGATTCTTTGTTTTCTAATTAAAAACCTACGATTTGAGATTAGTTAAAAATATAGTTACAAATTTACAAAAAAAAAATGGTCTTCTTACCTGGAAACCTTTTGATTTCAAATTAGTCAAGGTAATTGACAGTAGTCACCAAAAATCCAACTAGTTCTAAAAGCTTGTTTGTTGTTTAAACAAAAATAAATGTTTCAACTGTTTTGAGAAGTATTACAAATTAATTTTAGGCTTGCCAACCATGTATCTTCCACAGCTGCACAACAACTGCGGATTGTGGCACTGGATCTAGCTATTGCATGAATTTATTTGGTCACTGTAGAAAGGTGTCGTGTTTAATCAATCGATGCTTCTTTGTTGAAGATGATTTTTTCTCAAATCCTTCGTTGGCAACAGAGAAAGCGTAGAAAATTTTAAACCACAAAAGACAACATTGTTACAACATAGTTGAAATGAAACAGATTATAATCGACTTGCCAAAAATTGTTTTATTGCCTAGAACGAACCTTCCCTAAATTGCATGATTTCTTCACAATATTACCGACTGGTTGTCTTGTCGTTTTCACTGTGAAAGGACATAAGTCCAAACCACCCAGTCGAATGTGTGTGTGAATCAATCCTTTGTACTTAGCGTTTAAAATGAGAGAGGATTGATACTCCAGGCGGTTGTCTGTTGTCTATGCTTGCGCGTATCTAAAGCTGTAATTTAAGTTCTATAAACTAATTAGGGACCCCCAATCACCTTTACAGGACCCTCATAGCTCGGTACCTGGAATTTACATGAACTTCATATCAGCTAGAGATGTCTCTATGGTAACTAAACCAGCACAGTGTGGTTTTGGGTGTGGTAGAATAAGAATATATATCTTGAGTTTAAATAGGTAATATATATATATAACATCCATAGGTAATATATATCCAAGTACACAGTAATCTGATAAACTTAAAGTGACCACATAAAATGTTAGTTTTAATTCCAACTTAATGATAATATTTTTTCTTGATACCAATTGTTGCGAAGTTTAGGCAAATTTATGTAAAAAGTACCCGCGAAATATCGTTCCAAATACAACTCGTGAAAATTAACACCCACGGAAAAAAAATCACGATAAAGTCGATAATTTTTGATAATTTTTGAACACGTAATTTTGTGAAACAGTTCTATGAAATGCTATTAACATTTCAAAATTTTTTGTTCATTTTTTTGTTTTACTAAATCAACTAATTTCTACGACTGTAAAAATATCTTTCGCATCTTTACGTTTTTCCCTAAAATGAATATTCGCGAAATTATTACAAACTGTCATTCCCTAGAATCCATATTCGAGAGTTAATTTTTTTTAACGGCGATATTACCCTCGAAACTTAGTACAATTAATGTAGATCCAGTTTCCGCGTCAAAAATAAGTAAACCATTCACAGTTAATCAAAGGAAAGTTGTATTTGTCGATACAATACAAGTGTTTGTACTTTTAGTGATAAAAGGGAAGTTAAATAAATGAAATATGATAAAAAAACTGAGTTTAAAAAAAAAAGGGATGAATCCTTTAATATACATGTCTTTTGCTAACCACTTTTCAAAAAGGGAAGTGAATGTTTTGTTTTTGGTGACCGGGAACAGTAAGAACGGGTTGCTGACGCCATCAAAATTCAAATGACGCTTCTTTTTCATTTTTATCCTGCCTCAGTGGATTTTTCCAAGGGGTTTATCGACTAGTCTCCTATAAAAATACAGAGATTGTAATACAGAGAACTTGGAGGCCAAATAACTTGGAAACAAGGTAGTGACCTCAGTCATTTTTTACCGCGTAGGTAACTAGGGACCACCTGGGACCAAATTGGGCAAGTTTTCCAAACCTGGGTCCACGATTTCGTTTCGCAATGGACGGGACGTCATCAAAGAAATATAACAAAAGTCACCATCAAAAGTAATGGTAAAAGTATATGATCCAACTTTGTTACTGTGGCAGGACAAGAAGCCTGCGATATGTTGCTTCTATAGACAGTTTACACAAATAAAACACACTACTTGCAGTGTATATAATACCAATATACTAATCTAATACAATAATAACTGATTACCCCGGGCTGTACCGCAAAATATCGCCCGAGGTCTAAGTGCCGACCGAGCTTGCAAGGTCGGTGCAATGACTGAGGGCGTCTAAGATAGATAAAAATAAAAAAATAAGAATTTCTGTTTAGTGTTTTTATGATAATATAATTCACTACCACTAATTTCGTTAACACAACTTCGTCGTGTTGTATTTATTATTTTTGACACAACTGGATATCAGATCGTTTTTATGGACAATGTAGCTAGTTAACTAGCCATGTTGAAGAAGTCCCAGACAGAATGTTGCTGAATCTAATTATTTTAACTGTTAAACTTGACATTGTTGTTGTTTCCATCCTATGAAAATGTTTTTATCGATAAATGTATTGTAGGAGTTAGATATACAATCATTTCCAATGCTTCTTGAAACTTGTTTTTCGTGCTTGTTTACATTTTAAGCTACCATTTTTCTTGACGACGGGCAATACCGCTCCATATCGGACCGTCGTCAAGAGTGCTAAGCCAATCAGAATGCCTAAAAACACGTATTGCCTGCTTGCAACAATCTATAATACTAGCTGGCGTCTGTCTGTTTGTCTGTCTGTTACGGAATCACTAAATGCGATATATAAAGAACAGGCGACCCGTGGATTTGTCCACGCGTTGAAGACTAGTTTTCTATATTATTGTATTAGGTGTCATTGCAATTTAGTGAAATTTATGTTGTAGAAACCACTGCTGTTATCGCAATACTGATCAAGGTAATAAGAATTAAATATTTTATTTTTCTTGCATTTCACAATATTGAATATCGAATGTTTATATAGACTTCTGCAAGTCGTTGCAATGTTAAAAATATCATCTCTATAATAATACGCCAGTTCTGTCTGTCTGTGACTGTTACAAAGACGATATTTTTTACCACCCGAATGCGCGAGTTTGTCGAGTTTTTTGTTTTGTTTACATTTGTCTCGCAACCGTTAGAAACCACGTGATAGAAAATAAGCAACATGATTCGCTCAAATACGTACTTTCGAACGGGACGGCATTCGAATAGAAAGTTTCCTTGGCGTAAAAACAAACAAACATAAAAATCTCTCGACAAAGTTCTCGACAAAAGGCGAACTAAAGAAGCGGATAAAAAATGTCTTATTTTCGACGATCCCTTAGTCATAAAAAAGTGCAGATATTAAGAGCAAGGAAAGTCAAAGTGAAGAAGTGGAGTGGATTAAAAAAGCATATAATTTGGAACAGGGTTAACATCGACACACAAAACAACAACAGAAGAACGGTCCCTTCGTCTTCAAAAAAGTGCAAAAAGTGAAATGGTAAAGTGTTTCAAAAAAGAATATATGAGAAAGAAAGAAAAGTCCAAGTGAAGAAGTAGAAGTAAAAGTAGAAAAGTGAAGTTGGAAGCCACAATAAGTTACTTCGGAAGTGAAGAGTGGAGCTAGAAGTAGAAAAGTAAAGTTAGAAGTAGAAAATGAATGCTAGAGTTTCAAGTTCAAGTGACTTGGAAAAGTAAGAACTTTGATATTTTTAGACGTTCCGTTTTTATATGTAGGACACTTAAAATTGTCAAGAGAATCGTATTCTCAAAAAAAATCCATTAGAGCTTCAAATTCTTAAAGTTTACCGCGTTTTTTATAAAGAAGCTAGCGTATTTTTTTTTTTTTTTTTGCATAATTAATGTGTCTCCTGGTGCGTAACTAATGTATTTGTCCTTCCATCCATCCATCCATCCATAGTGTGACTCAGGTTAATGCCCATAGAGTATAGTTTTTTTTCACATTACCTGCAAACTTTACAAGGGGACCACATGCAATATCACAAGTGGAACAAATTTTGTAGAATTTAAAGTGTGTGTGTTAAGTTATTTTTTATTGTTTTGTTTCTGACATCCTGTTAAACTTTTGTCAGGCTACGTGTAAAATGCCAAGTTATTTTTACAGGGGTTATTGAAATTACATTAGAAATTTACGTGGGTTTATGACTTTGAGTTAAAAAAAATTTATGAGAGGATGGTATGGTTGTCCGTTTATTGTTTCTGTTGCAAAGTGCTGTTATTTGAAATTTTGGGTAAACTTTTGTGGAAATAGACCACATGCAATATACTAAAAGAACAAATTTTTGTAGAATTACACCATATTGTAAGCTGTTGTGTAAGCTGATGTCTTTTTGTATTTCGCATTATAAACTTTTGACAACTGGAACGAATTTTGTAGAATTTAAAGTGTGTGTGTTAATTTTTTTTTTATTGTTTTGTTTCTGACATCCCGTTAAACTTTTGTCAGCCTACATGTAAAATGCCAGGTTTTTTTACAGGGGTTTTTTACATTTGATTGGAAATTTACGTGGGTTTATGACTTTGGGTTAAAAAAAATTATGAGAGGATGGTATGGTTAAGTCAGTTTATATTGTTTGTGTTGCAAAATGCTGTTTTTTGAAATTTTTTGTAAACTTTTGTGGAAATAGACCACATGCAATATATACTGAAGGAACAAATTTTTGTAGAATCGGACTTCACTGTAAGCTGTTGTATAAGCTGATGTCTTTATATTTCGTAATATAAACCATTGTTGGGGAGAACTATCTGTATGTGATGTCATTTTTTCTAGAAGAAAATTCCATGGTTTCACGGTTTTGTAGGGATAAATGTTTGCTGATGATAAAAAAATACTTAATTTTCTGACTGAAACTGTTTTTGTTTTTTATATTTTGTAATCTAAACGCGAGGACTGTATGCACTGAAATCACTGATTTTTTTAAATTTTGATGTGTTTCATAACCTTTTTGCGGAAGATTAATGGGTAATGGCAATATACGACATGCTGAATGAACTTATTTTTGTTGATTTAGATGTGTCTCAAAAACCGACCTGTTTTACATTTTGTGTAAACTTTTGTTTACGAACCGTATACAATGTTTCCAAAATAATGATCTTTTTTTATTCAAGTTTATTCTTTGCTTATTGATTTTTGACATTTAGGTTCAAAATTGTTGGTAAAGGGCAGTACGGTTCATCAAACTAAAAAATAAAATTTTTTGTGTTCTTAACTGGTTGATTTTTACATTTTGTGTAAATTTTTGTGGGAGAGGATGGTATGCAACTGAAATGACTGATTTTTGTAGATTTAAATTTGATGTTTTCCAAACTATGGCTTTTTCATATTTTTGTATAAGCTTTTAAGGGAAAGACAATATTTAAAATGTGTAAAAAACTTATATTTCTTGATTTGTGCTAACTCTTGCAGGCCTCCTTTTTGACATTTCATAATAAAATACTGAGGGTTTTCAACATAATCACTTATAAGATGTACATATTTGAGATGCGTTATTTCTGACATTGTTATTATCTGTGTTGTGACTGTCGGTGTTGTAACTGTCGCTGTTCTTACTGTCGGTTTTGTGAGTATTGGTGTTGTGAGTGTCGATGTTGTGAGTGTCGTTGTTGTAACTTCTTATCAACTACATTTTGCACCTTGCATGCTGTTCTTTTTTATTTTGTGTAAGATTTGTGTGGAGGATTTAATGCGATTTGACATTTGATATTTAATGTAAGATTGTAAAAACATTTTTTTTTGTATATGCACTGCTGACGTCAGCAAAACATCTAAAGCAACCTATTTTTCATTGGCCTTTTGCCTAAGTGGATTTTTCCACGGGCCTTTACGACTAGTCTCTATAATAATACGGAGCTTCTGTCTGTGACTTTTGCAAAGTGGATAAAATTTCTTTGATAAAGTCTATAAAACATCTCTTATAATAATGCGGAGAGTGTGTCTGTGTGTTTGTGTGTCTGTAACAGGCAAAGTGGATTTCTTCATTTTGCTTTGATGTTGCCGAAAAATACATGTCTAATATGTTAAATTTTCTGACGTTACGTCGCCACGTCAATAACACTACTTTAAATGAAGCCATTACAGTGCACCTAAAACTTTGAGGCCAAATAACTTGGAAACGAGGTGGTGACGTCAATGATTTTTCACCGCGTGGGTAACTAGGGACCACCTGGGACCAATTTGGGTAAGTTTCCTAAACCTGGGTCCCTAAATCCGTTTCGGAATGGACGGGTTGATGACGTCATCAAAAAACCTTCAAACCCTAATATCTCTGCAACCGTTTGTCAAAGATACATGATCCTATACATTTTCTTGATCAGTGTTTCAAGATCTATGCGTTGAAGGCAACAAGTGTACAAATTTCTAAAAAATTTTTTGGGGTTTTGACGGGCCAATGCTCATCAAAAGCACATGATCATATACATTTTCTTGATCAGCGTTTTAAGCTCTACACAATAGAGGCAACGAATGAATTAATTTTCGGCATTTTTTTTTTCTCTATGCACTGCTGACGTCGGCAAAACATCTGAAACAACCTATTTTTGCATTGATTTTTTTGCCTAAGTGGATTTTTCCACGGGCCTTATCGACTAGTCACCTATAAATTTGTTCTGTAAATTAGCAAACTTTGACGTTAGAGCAATATTGACGTCAAAGGAAAGTATATTAAGATTAGTGAAGCCATTGCATTGCACTTTTAAATTTACGGCTAAATAACTTGGAAACGGGTGGAAATAACTGACGTCATCTCCTGCGTGGGTAACTAGGGACTACCTGGGACCAATTTGGGTAAGTTTTCCAAACCTGGGTCCCCGAATCCGTTTCGGAATGCACGGGTTTATGACGTCATCAAAAAACCTTTAAGCCCCAATATCTCTGCAACCGTTTGTCAAAAGTACACGATCCTATACATTTTCTTGATCAGCGTTTCAAGATCTATACGATGAAGGCAACATGCATACACATTTCTGAAAAAAAAAAATTTGTGTTCTGACAGGTCTCTGCTGACGTCAGCAAAATTTAAATGACGGTTGTTTTTCTCTGTTATCCTGCCTAAGTGGATTTTTCCACGGGCCTTATCGACTAGTACAGAAATAATACGAAAGGCCGAATAAGTAATACGAATTGTCCTCATCGTTTTGTAAGTAAAGTTTTTGCCATAGAAATACCTTAGAGTTTCATTTGCAATATAAAAACATGATACAATTATTTCTGTAATACTGTATTCCACCAACTTCTTCTGACTTTTCCTGATATTTCCGCTATAGTTATATAACAAGAAAAATCCAATCACATGCAATATTATGGCTGTCGTTATTTCTAATAATATGCAATTTTTATTTCTTCTAATATTCTAAAACTTGTACTAACTGATCGTTTGTTTAAAATCAACTTTTAAATTTTACAATTATAATAATTTTTTGGTCAATTATCTGGATGGAAGATAGTTCATTTCTTGAAGACTTTCGTCACGCAAGTATTTCGCGGATATTGTTTTGTCATAAAAATGGCTCATTTGGTAATAAAAAAGCTGACGGGTGTTATAAAAAATTATCCGTCCGTTTTGTAATAAAGAAGCTGACGCGTTTCGTAATAAAAACGGCTTATTAAATAATAATAAAGGTATTTTTAGTGACAGTTTTGTTAAAATCAAATGTTTTTGTGATTCTGTTACTGAGACCGATAAATTTAGTTAATGTTTTCGTAAAATTAATTGGTGAAACCTACTTGGTGAAATTACATGTTCTAGTTATTCTGATTGTTGAAATCGAACTTACTTGTAAAATTAGTTGACATTTCTCTTTCCATTAAGCGCATTAGAGTAGTAGCGATAAGCTGGATGCCTACAGAAATGTGGAACAACTGTAAAATCTCTCCAAGAGAGAAGGCAAAATAATAAATAACAACATTAACAAGGAATAATAAGAAATTAATACAAACCTGTTTACTTTGGCCGATCTCTTTTTTCTATCACTATCTAATATTATGCAATGATATCCTTTGCCTTTGTTAAATGCTCGAGCGTTATTGTATGTGTGAGCTCAGAGTTGTGTGGCACTATTCTTCTAAACCCTTGATCAGCGAGAGTAGAATAAGTCAAATTCTACATTGAATAATTCAGAAACTGCTTTGGTGGTCCGTACTAGGTGGTATTTCCCACGTATAGACAGATAATGCGAGGGTAAACACCAGCAAAACATTCATAATATTGTATTACCATCACAAATGTATGCACTAGAATCAACAAAACACACGCCAGAATTACCACAGCACTTTATTTCACCAGGATGTTACAACCTGACACATCAACTTCATCATCAGAAACACCAGAACACTAGAGTTTACCAGGACACTCACCAGAAACATCGGTTCCAGCACCAGAGTCACCAGAAAAAGTGATTTCACCAGAATGTTTACCAAAAAGTAGCTTTATTACAAAATGAGCCGTTTTTTATTACAAAACGCGACAGCTATTACAGAATGAGCCATTTATTGCAAAACGAGGCACAACAACTTAAAATTTCATTTACATTCACTAACTAGTTTCAACAAATTAAAAAAACTGCCAACTTCTTTTTTTCTAAATGCTCGTTTCTATCATTTTCAGCTATGACGCAAAAATATCACGTGATTTTTTGTTAGCGCTTGCGCATTTAGTAAAATTAGAGATTCTGTCCAACAAACAACACCCGAGTCTGAAAAAAAGAGAAATTTATGCAACATCGAG
This sequence comes from Hydractinia echinata, assembly GCA_030067915.1. Taxonomy (NCBI): domain Eukaryota; kingdom Metazoa; phylum Cnidaria; class Hydrozoa; order Anthoathecata; family Hydractiniidae; genus Hydractinia; species Hydractinia echinata. Next base: position 740,217 of record JASGCC010000111.1, on the reverse strand, counting down.
CCTCGGCGAGAATTTTGTGTTGCCTATAAAAAACGTGTAAGCTCCTGATGGCTTCGGAAATGTGCTTTATTTTTATTGCAAAAAGTTACAAAGCTACCAAAAGTAAGAAGTATGATGAACACTTGTGGCAGAATTTCATGACCTACCCTTGTTCAGATGATCGGCCAATATTTGCTAGTACAAACTTTATAGACCTTTCTTGTATTTTACTTTTTCTTGCGTATTGAAAATAAATAACCAGATTGTTATAGTCGAGTGCATAAAGATGAGTTTGCTATGTGTAAGAAATTTTTACCTTGATTCGACTTCAGTTACAGAGCCGTGCTCATCTTTACTATTCCATGCCTCGATTTAAAAAAAATTTCGAATATATAAAGAGCAAATGGTTTTTCTTTTTTCTGTTTTATTTTATGAATTCTTTGTCTGCATACTTCCAACTCTTTAGCCAGGGTAACTAGCCATGTGAAAGAATCACCAAAGCTGAACCCTTGACAAAACTTAGATTGATGGCGAACGTAAATAGCTAGCTAGGTTAGCTCGTCGTTATTTTGGATATATGGATACGTGCCATGCTCGTTCATAAATAAATGATTTGACATTCTTTCATTAGATGAAAACACAGTTAAAGTTTGTTGAACGACGGTGGTCACTTTTAACTTTTTGGTGGTATTGTTTCAAAAACTTACATTTCCTAAATTTTTATACAGCTTTGGTACTCAGAATTGGTAATATTTAATGAAATTAGTCTCTTGGAAGCTCATTATTTGCTGAAGTTTTTGCTTCGTCAATCTTTGTCTTAAATCGTCTTGATAACTTCATTTGTCGTATTATTTTCTTTCGCATGGACGTTGAAAAAAGAACGTATATAACCGCGTCGGACATGAAGCCAATCCCAAACATGATATGACAAATTTTAAGCAAAATTTTTGACGCACATGTTGTAATAACGTTATCAAAAATTAGAAGGGAGATCATATGTGGTACGATCAGAAATAAAATGAAAGTCACCATCAAAAGTAATGGTAAAAGTATATGATCTAATTTTATTACTGGAGAAGAAGAAGAAGGATGCCTCATGCTACTTTCATGGACACTTTGTTTATTTCTTCTTTCATTACGTAACAGAATTGTGATAATGTACGTATACGTCGGCACACCAACTAAGAAAAATAAAGCACTGCTTGTGGGGTATATGATGTAATGATAAAAGTGTTCCATTTTATGGTAGTTGAGACTTTTATTTTGTAAAGCATATGCTGTAGAACCCACAGCCGATACCACGATAATAACCCACATAAAGAGGGTTAAATACTTTGTTTTCCTTGCACTCCAGTATAATAAATATCGAATGTTTAAATACACCTCACCCAATCGGTCCAGTGTTAAAAATATCATACTGTAGTAATACGATAGAACGACGGCGAAGTAAATTGTTGATGTGATTGTGCATGCCATGTCATACACAGAGAACTGTGATAAAGTTTCATTGGCTGTGCTGTTTGATTGTGTATTTAAAGTGATGTGCGTGAAACTGTTATTCATAATGCTAAGGCATGATAAAATTATTTCTGTGATGCTTAAGTTTAACACCAGCATCTTCTGACTTTTGCTGATATTACCGCTATAGTTATACAACAAGAAAAATCCAATCAAATGCAATATTAAGGCTAGTGTAAAAATTGTTATTAGAACAACAAACATCGTCACCATCTCTGCAAAATTATTTTGACGCTTTCTTGGTTTTTAGTATTGGCTTTGCTTTATTTGCTTCAATGTTCACGATTTCTCCAGGACATTTAACTTATTCGATCTTGAGTCTACTATTGTACCAGTGTTAAGAAAACGTTGATTAAAATTGATTTTTTCCAGCTATTATAACAGATATAACAAAAAAGGTTGGCGAGAGAAAATTATCTGGCTAAGCAATATAAATAGTTCCGTGTACTTTGTACGTTTTTCAAAAGGCTTTGGAATTATAAAAGTTTTTCATCAAATTCTTTTAGTTCGGATTTAATTTTTTGGATCCAGAATATACAAAAAACTAACCGCATGCAATTAATATATGAATAATGTTATTATACGATAATATATATAATAAAACATAATCCCAAAGGACAAGGTGAGAGCCCCCTGTGTTGTGCCACCCATGTAGGGAAACGTATTTTATAGAACACGATTAAAAATCTGTGAAAATTTCTGTTCAATCACACTTTATGGCTCGCAAACTAGTCTTTTTTTGCCTTTAGAATATTCTCAAACAAAAATGCGAAGTAGTAAAATAACCTGAATTTACTGTTATTGCCAATTTCATAACAAATCTAAATAAAAAAATCAATTTTTTTTGTCAGGATAAAAGTAACGGATTGGAAATGATAACCAGTTAACGTAAAAAATAGCGGTAAAAGTTGGGAAAAAATAACCTTTTTTTCGTTACGAATAATCAGATTTTTCTTTAAGTTTTTGTTTGCAAAGGAATCAAATAAAAATTTCCTGCGGGTGGCACTGGAAGTGCTTGTAACTTGTTTTGAAGTTTTTTTATGAAGATGGGTTTATTTGATTTATCAGATTGCCAAAATGAGAAAATGAGTTTTGCGCAAAAACCTTCCAGGAATGCAATAAATTTTAATTAGTGCATAGTACTTGAGTTTATCTAGTAACAAGAACTTAAAAATTCAGAATTGTTTTTATATTGTTTTGGAAAATCTTAGTAATTAACTAAACATACAATTTTGATGACGTCGCACACTTTTGTGACGCCAACAAAAATCCCCGAGCTGGCGAACACGAAGTAGAGTACAATACGTATAAATATACGTATTGTACTCTATTTCTAAATTAAATTATATATATTATATTAAAAAAGTCGTATTTGAAACCAGTACCACATGTTGTTAAAATAACACCTGTCAATCTTCCAATAAATTTGTTTTTCCAAAATAATCCTTCATAAATGATTTTAAAATACTTGAAACAAAAGGGCTGGGTTATATTTTTATTTCAAAATACTTTTAATTTTAAAATTTCGTTTATCTCCTGTGAGTGGTAGCTATGACTAGGCCAAAAAAAATAAAATGGTGAACACGAATCGAATCTGTTTGTTTACATGTTTGCCAAAAATTAAAGATTGGATTCTTAATATAAAAACTTATTCTTAAACAATACAAAGCAAGAAATTTTGAACCATATGGCAATTTCATTATTTTAAACACGTCAATAAAAACATAACAAAGAATAAACGCCATACAAACTGTTGTATTCGAAATCTGATTGCCAAGCGAAAAAATATCTGATAATCTCTAATGCAAGTCCAAATAAACCTTTACAAATGTTGATAAAGATATTTCATTTCATTTTATTAAATTAAAACACAAAATGATCTACGTTAATGTCCTAATTGCCGATTTTATCTCCAGACCTACAATTTATCTTGTTAAAAAGGAGACTTCGTTTTTTACAACGCCGATAAACTCCAAGAGAATTGCTAATGTATCAAGAGTTTTGTTAAGCTAAAGTTGATTCGGCTTTTGAAGTTTATCAACTAAATTTCTGGGGTAAAAAACAGATGTGGAGAGTCTAGCAACCATTACAGTCAATAACATTTAAATAGGAAAACAAAAAGAAATAAAAAAAACCAAGGATAATATGAAATAAAACAAACCAACAATAAAGATAATGCACTACTGTAGAAGTTGGTTAGTCTAGTTTAGAAAAGATAAGTTATGTAATGTATAAATTAGAAAATCAACATGATCAACACAGTTATATTGATATTGCTATGTTTTGGACGTGCGATACCGCTATCCTTGCATGTTATTGGGTTTTATTTACTTTACACTAAAAGCGCAGGTATAAACAAAAGCCAAAAGTTATTTTTACTGAACCTCAGTATGTCTGAAATCATGTTGTGTGTCATATCTTTAGTTCGTACCATATGCGAATTCATGTTTGGAAGTAGTAACACTTACACGACAAACATTTACATTATTTTCTATTCCTTCTCAGTAACATATTATATGATTATGATATGCCTTACTCTGGATCGGTTGGCCAAATTTTACTTCAACATGAGATACTCAATGTATTGGACACCAAAGAAAACAAAATGGCTTCTTGGAATTGTCTGGCTTGTAGCTGGAACACAGGATGTACTTTTTTATGTTTATTGTTCAAAGGGAGGTCTATCTACAAAAAATCAAATTAGTAAGGCCTATGTGGTATACGTGTACCCTACATTGGACACTATGTTTCTAGTCATTGCTACGACTACTTACAGTTACATTTTCAAAAAGTTCTCCCACTCTGCTAGAGTCACTACGACCTCCATTAGCTGTTATAACGCTCAATCTGATAGACGAACTAGCCATGGTACCTCAAATGTGAAAGTATCCAATAGAACAGGAGCGACAAATAAGTCGAAATTACCAACACGACGACGTTCGACTAAATTGTTGTTACCATCGTTACTGGTGTTATCGTTTATTGTCTTTGTCGTTCTCTGTGACCTGGTTTACTTTCTGATGGAAAGGAATATACTTTCAAATTCAACAACTTTGTATTATTTATTTGGGGTAACGTTTTATGTGGGTCTCGCTGTTGATGCCATCATTTACGTCATCTTTGCAACAACTGTTGGAAGAAAGATACTTAATCGGATATCGGCTTGTGCAAGATAAACATCGAAAGTATTTCTGTATTGTAGATTATAATATATAAACAACGTCAAGAACAAATTCTTCTTGAAATTATATCATGGGCAGACGTATGTCAAAGTAGTTATAAAAATGATCGCTATAAGGCGAAAATAGGGACCAGTACGGCGAATCCCCAACACATTGAACGTTATTTCAGACGGAAAAATAAAAATCAATTTCGTCCCTAGGCCTGATGGTAAAAGTTTGATAGTATTTGATTTTTATGATGGTTAAAAAGATTTTAAAGGATTTTTAAATTCGCAAATTTTCATATTTCGTTTCACAAATTGTCTATAAGGAGTTATCTAAAAGCAATGCCATGCATAGGACTCAAAAGCCCTTTCTTCACAATGTGTTACGAATTTCCGGATAAACGAGGATAAACGCATTTTAACTGCCAAATATAAATCTGTATTATTAGAATGTGGTATTTTTTGTAGGAATTTTTAACAGAAGTATAAAGAAAATTTAATCCACAGAATTTAGTTACAAACTAAAACAGCGTTTACATGGCCACTTGAAATAAAATCATACTGAATTTTTAACGCAATGAAGTTTGTCGTGTTTACATGGAGTTGCACATGTGAAATGTACATGTGCCATAACTTTGTACACATGCGCAACAGCCTTTTATGCGTTATAGCTTTGTACACATACGCAATAATTCCATTTTGGGTCAATCGGGTTTACATAAAATTTCATGCCAGAGCGAAATCTTATACCTGTCTCTCTGTTATTGATATCGGTTGTACCTTTCCTTACTAGTTTTAACAACATTTTTGAATTAATGAGATAAAGGAGTACCGTATTTCCTGTAAAAAGCGCCCCGGCGCTTACTAATTTTTTTCTCGAAATTTAGGCATGGGGGCGCTTACTAGAGGAGGTCGCTTAGAAGGAGCGCGCTTATTAAAAAGTTTGGAAACTTTTTGACGGGAAAAGTAGTTGGGTCAAAAGTCAAAAACACTAGATATCCATATCTTCATCATTGTCATCTTCGTCGATAATGACGGATGTTTTACTTGGTATCGGAGTTCAAGATCTCAAGAAGGTCCATAACAGGCTCTTCTGATGTAGGAGCTTATTAGAGAAAATAGGATTAAGCATTTCTATGAAGTTGTTAAGTTATGTTTGCATGGAAAAAATTCTCGGGTATACTTAAAAAATATTACGCTTTTGTTAGAAGGAGTCAGACTGCTGTAATTTTAGTGTTACCATCCACGGCGTTATGCAATTTTTGAATAATTCCTAACGTAAAAATACTTTGCTCTGATTATAAACGGACATGTTTGATACATAAATATTATAGAAACACTTTTGTAAATTTCTTGAAATTAATTCAACAATTGTAGAGATTAACATGAAATAAAACCCAACCACAAGTCAACTTCATGTCCTTGCAATGTTCATATAAGCATAATCTACCTAAAGTAAACATATTTCGCATCCGTAAAACGCTGATAATATGCACAACACTGAAACAAGCTACAAACAAATTCGGGTTATGTTTTATAGCAATTATTACGGACGATGGATTTTGGAGAGAATTTTTTATTGCCTAGTGAATGGATTTTCATGACTGGCATCTTTTCTAACCGTAGATGACGTTACGACTTGCTAGACATTGCTGGAAACCAAAAAAAATTTTTATTATATTTCGCCAATTGTTCTGTATCTTTGTGCAAAAAAATAAGAATAAACTAATGATCCAATCCTGAGAAATGTTCTAAATCATATTTTGTGACCGTTTTTGCTTATAAATTCGCCATTTTTAAGCCGATCAGATTTTTTCTTAAAAAACTGACTTCGTCAAATTCGAGGGTCATGGAGCAAAAAGTCAGAAAAACTAATAATCCAATCCTCAGAAATGTCCTAAAGACCATACTTTAGGATCGTTTTTGCTCATTTTGCGTATAAATCCACCATTTTTGAGCCAATAAGGTTTTTTCTAAAAAATTGACTTCATCACATTCGATGGTCTATTGTTGACTATCTTTGTGCAAAAAATCAGAAAAAACTAATGACCCAATTCTGAGAAAAGCTGGTAACGGACGAACGGACGAACACAGTTCACCTATACTATAATGTCTGTCACGCAAAATGGTACCGCAAGTAGCAAGTAGCGTGACGCACGCAATGCGGTAAAAAAAGGACGGGCGAACCCGTGTATCTCGAACCAATTATGAATAACACAGCCAAATAATTTGTAAATCGTTTTTGAAAAACTCTACATACAAACTTTCTATCTATAGCCTAATTATTAATTAATGTACGTGCATAATATACACATAATGAAAGCGTGTTAACATATCAATATAATTCTGCACGATGCCTAAGGCATTACGTATTTTTTTTCTTCATACTTTTCTTTTGTAACAACGAATTGGCTTATCTTACCGGTGAAAGAGAGTAAGTAAATATTTCTAGTCAAAATTATGTCACTTTTTACCGACAAAATTTTACCAATATAATCTTTTTTTGACGAATAATTTTTGTTGACTACATAAAATGCATACAATGGAAATTAACATTTTTTTACATCACAATTTTAAGTAAAGATATTTAACCTTTTTAAAAGACATTTCGGATCTTACTGTTTAAGGAACAGGAAAAATTGTTAAAAAAATTTACGCGGTCAAAAAATAAGTCAGTAAAAATTGTTGGTTGGTAAAAAAAAGTTACTTAAAATTTTTAAACCATACAGAGTAATACTCACTGGGTTGATATTTGGTGTCTTTTTACCGACTTTTATCACCGATTAATAAGCTATTTTATCCACAAACATTAAAAAAAGTAAAAAATAGACGACTACGACCTATTATGCAAAATAAAAAATAAAATAAGAAATCAAAACAATTCTACGAAATCAAAACAATTTCTACATATTTACCTAGCGTGATGGATAATAGCGTATTTTCATAAATATCTGTTTAAATATTTTTACATTGTTTCTGGTTGCGATAATATAAGCTAGCCTGGCACATTAGAACGTTAAAATCTTGCGTCAGTTTGCCAGACAGTGTAAAATGAGATTTTAAAAATGTTTTCATTTTGTTAAGAAATATCTACATGCATTGCTGAAGGCGTATGATTAGAAGCCATGCTTTTTGCTGGATTACAGAACTTTGAATGTTTCTCGAATTTAGAAAAAAGGACTACAATATCTTAAAATTTAGAATGTAGACCAAAGGCTCACATCCAAAGAAATTACTTCTTACGTAAACCTATGTTTGGGTGGGCTTAACAGCCAAAAGGCTTTTTGCTGGGAATAAAGTTTTTTTTAAGCATTCATTAGCATCAACTTATCAAAACTTATCATAACTTATCAACACACTGATTGTAAACGCAGGACAAATCTTGCATAACAACAAGAATGGGTTTCTATATTCGGATGGGCCTTTATTCGAAATCTTACGGTAGTTTCATCATTAATTTAAACAATTATGTGTCATACCACAATATAACGATTAAGTTAACATGACGCAAAATTATAACGACCCAACGTTTTATTTTTTTCACTTTTTATAAATATATGTACAAATGAGTCTTTCACAAAATCTTCTTCCAAACTTTAATAAACTACACGCAAAATTGTTTTCGTAAAGATTTTAGAATCCGCAATTAAATATTTCAGCTAACATCATTGCATGCAACTTCTTGTCTTCTTCAGTAAGATATGACACAGATATTGTCTTTTTTTGGTTAATCATCCTGCAAGTGAGAAGTGGGACAATCGATGACCGAGTTGATTATGGAATCCATTTAACCTGCAATAACTTGATTATCCAGCCCAAAAAATCTTTAACATTTATTCTGTTAAGTAGGGCTGTGGATCACAGGAATGGGTGATGGTATAGTTCTATTAAAAGGCGTGCCATTTAGAACTTCAATCAAGATTGGACGCCCATATAGAGCTTCATAGTCTATACTTTCATAGATCGGTTCATGAAATCCATTTCCATTTTGTCTTGGACTAACCTGCAGCTGTTGTGGTTCATTTCTTTGCCGAGATCTAATTTGAAGAACGCGCCCAAACTTCATTACAAAATTAGTGCTAATTTTCGCGTACATTAATTTCTGTGCAATCGCGTAAGATAGGCGCGAAATTTAGTAGAGAGATTACGCGCAAAACGCGTTGCGCGAAATATACTTGTCTAAAACTCGCACATTACTCGTTTCCCGAATTAATTTTCTACTTTTACTGATAGCGGTTTCAAGCAGAGTTCAATTAGAACAAAATTAAAAAAAACTGTTGTAACAGGTTTGCCGTATGAATCTTAAGATTTCACATTCTATCAAATTTCAGGTGAGGATTTCAAAAAATCACATTCATTTTGTTTGAAAATGTTTAGAAATAGCAGCAGTACATCAAAGAAAACTAATTCGGGAAAGGTGTATTGTATAAAAGTTAATACCCGAAAAAAAGAATTTTCGTTACTGTACGATATTTGAAGGGCGCAAAAGTTAGTACGAACATGATGGATATGGACGCGGATAAATAAATCATTTATGTGACACCCCATAAATACAGCCTCTAAGATAGATTTGAATGCATAAACGCTTACCTAAAACATGAAATTTATCCTGCTCATATATATAGGTATATATATATTCTTCTTCTTTCTCTTCGTTTATATATAGGTATATATATATATATATAAAGAAGGTAAAATTTACCTTTGTCTGTATATAATAACACCAGAAGCAACCAAAGCAAGAAGAATAAATATGACGGTCATAATGACAACAATCGCAATTACTTTATCCCCTTCATCACGTTTGACCTGATCTGTTAAATAAAAAGGGTTTATCTGCAACGGAGTAGCTACTACAGCCTTAATAGACAAAAATAAATCTTGTACTACACAAAAATCTTTAAAATACAAAAAAATTTATGAAAAAAGAAATCTCGTTGTTACGTACTAAGAAGGTCCGACCAAAATATAGTCGCCCTCAAAATACTTAGCCGATGCAAGAGGATAAAATATATAAAAAGTATATAAAATATATCTATATTACAAGAAATTTGAGAGATTCTATTTTTTATCTTCCTTCAGTGCAAGTAGTTTTTTGAGTTTCAATATCTGACTTATTTAGGGGGCAAGAGTACGTAGTTGTCATATCCAGGTCTGCAAAATACCCTATTGCCATCAGGCTAGCTCGACAACCTAAATCGAAAATCTAAAAACCTAAAAATAAATTGAAAAACTTTTAAACCTTTACCTTTAAAACCTTTTAAACAACTTCTTAAAACTATTCGATTCACAGGAGAGCAACGACATCTCGTACAGAAGCTTATGCTTGCATTATGAACTAACGTAGCTTCGTATGAGAGGGAGGTGTTCCGTGTACTTCCGTGAAAAAGTATTTTCCCGTCAGATGTTATATTGTAGGTAAAATAATGATGCGGGTTTTCTTTTCTCAAATGACCCTATTGTGTAACAAGAAAATAAATATTCTTATACCAGAGTGGCCAGTTAGGAGGAAACACTTAAAAACTTATAAAAATCGTATATATGTAAATCGTATATATTTTTTTGTTAGGAAGAAATGAAGCGTTAAAAGGAAAAAAACAACTGTTGATGTTAATCACTGACAGCCACTACTACTACCAGGACCACTACCAGCACCACCACTAGTACCAGCACCACTACTACTACGAGAACCACCACCAGCGCTATCACTACTACCAGCACCACCTCCACTACAACCACCACTACCACTACCAACATTACCACTACCAACATAACCACTTGTACCATCAGCATTACCACTACCACCACAATTACCACTACCAGAATCACTAGCAGCACCACCTCCACTACCACCACCACCTCCACTACCACCACCACCTCCACTACCACCACCACCTCCACTACCACCACCAATACCAACATAACCACTTGTACCATCAGTATTACCACTACCACCACCATTACCACAATCACTAGCAGCACCACCTCCACTACCAGCACCACCACTTGTACCATCAGCATTACCGCTACCACCACCATTACCATTACCACTATCACTATTTCCACTACCAGCACGACTACCACTACCACTACCAGCACCACTATCACTACCAGCATCACCACTTGTACCATCAGCACTTGTACCATCAGCATTACCGCTACCACCACTATTACCACTATCACTATTTCCACTACCAGCACGACTACCAGCATCACCACTTGTACCATCAGCATTACCACTACCACCACAATTACCACTATCACTATTTTCACTACCAGCACGACTACCACTACCAGAATCACTAGCAGCACTACTAGCACCAGCGGCACCAGCACCGCCATTGACGACGCCATCACTATCAACACCACCACTACTACCAACACCACCACTACTACCAACATCATCATTACCCTTAAAACTAGTACTGCTATAGCATCGTTTTTATTTCAATAGAACCGACCGTTTAGAACCTTAGCACTTACAAAATCAACAGCCTTATACACCAGCATACATAAACACTGCAAATATGATTTAAAAACAGTATTAAATTTTCTTACTTGCCACGATAGTGTACCTAGATTCTCTTGATCTTGTTCACACGACAATTCCATCCCAGTAGGAGCCCGCGGAGCTAAATAAAAAAAACTATATTTAAATGCTGCAATTTACGTACTTACCTCCAACACTGAATGGAGAGAGTGGGTTACAGCTTAGACCATAGGTATGAAAGCAGTCTAGTACAGTCACTAATAACTAAAAAAGGCATAAAAAGGCAATGGAAATAAAATTTACACGTTAGTTCATGTCAACACTTTTGCAGGGACGTCATCAGTAGCCTGAAATTTGTCGTGTCATGTCTGTTTAAACCCATTTACTTAAGGCTAGATCGAATTTTAGAGGAGTCTGAAGAACAGGGTTACATGATAAAAATAAAATAATACTAAATTAAATCTAGAACTCCTTATGAGCATTTCATATCGCACACATTCTATAACAAAACAAGCTTCTGTTTTGAGAAATAAAAAAAAACAGATATACGATTACTTCTTGTGCTGTTGTTTTCACACATAATTTTGGCGACAACATTCATAAACCAGGCCAACATATAACATATAATACCTGTGGAGGTTGTAGTGACATTTCGACACTCTATGTGTTCCTTACCAACATTGTACATGGTCAAAGCACAAACATTATAGTGCGTGCAATCGTCCAAATCTTCCAAAGTACATACTATTTTCTCTGGCCCATCAATATCCGCACATTTAACCTTGAAAAATAAAATACAAAGCGTAAAGTATAAAGAGCTAACTTTCTGGCAAAAAAGTCACGTGACTTTTAGGGGAAAACAAACAATGTGGCCAATCGTTCTAAAACATTACTTTATGTAACTTAAGTAATAAAGTCAGGTAAGTGTCACCATTCCTCTAAGAATCAATCTTATTAAGACTATTTACCGTTTTAGAAGTATATTTGTCTACTTCATCATTCTTAGTTGGGTCATTAAATTTTTTTGGGATAACGTGACCTGTGTTACCGTGGTAAGCCATCGGTTATTAGATGGTCAGGGAAAAACTCGGGAAAATTTTGCTTCTTCTTCTTCAAATATCCTTATAAAGTCATTCTAAAGTCATATTTAAGTCCTCTTTATTCACTGACTTCTTTTTATTGCAGAGTTTATGTTTCGCCGTTTTAGCCTTGTTTCAAGTTTGAAAATATATCATTTAGTCCAAAATGTCATTTGGACTGACGTCATTCAAAAGTCTTAAATCCCAATTGTCGTTAAATGTGCTAACAAACATTCGTGCCACGTTTAAAGGGAGTAATACCTAACACCAAATTTTTTTAAGGGGCAATAGTGTTGGAAACTTTAATTTTGTGTAAAATCGGGAAAAATTACAATAAATTTAAAACTGTTTTTCTACCTGCTTTTTTACACGGTTATTCTCTACCACACGCAGGTGTGAACTAACAATATAACTAATGTCGTATGTTGGATACTCCCAAGAAGCTGTCACTGAAACGTCGGATGGTTTCATTTCTAAATCTTCTAAATCGTGATCTAAAATTATTGCAGTAGTTATAGCATGGAAATAAAATCTGCGAACAAGAACTTTCGCGACAGCATTTTTTTTGCGAATAAAAACTTCTATTTAAAAATTATAACCACAAAATGCGAGCTCTCTACGTCAATTGCAAAAATTAAAAGCGGCAAAATTAGAGCAGAAAAAAAAATGTCGCGAAAAATTCTTTAGTTCGCACTTTTTCAAGTCTTAACGGTCCTGGAAAATTTTGGAAAAAATAAACCTGGCATAAAAAGACCAGCAATGTCCTGTAATTTAGTTATTCAAAAACACTGACTTTTTTCTGAATGATATCAAAAGGTTTGTGACTACACACTCAGCTTCATAATTTTTGTTTGCATGTTAGTTTAAGTAGGCTGCCTAAAGGTTATTTTCACACTAGTTGCGATTTCTAGATCTTTAAATCTTAACTTTGCTAAGAATATGCTTAAAATATATCAGGATTTTGGAAAATTTTGGAGAAAATAAAACTGACATAAAAAGTCCAGGAATGTCCTGCAATTTAGTCTTTTTTAAACGATATCAGAAGGTTTATGACTACACACTCAGTTTTATTGTTTTTATTTATTTATTTATCTTTAACTTAACTAACTAACAACTAACAATACAAATATTTGCAATGTAGTCTAAAGATACGTTTTGCAATATCGCAACAATTTAATCTTCAAAAGTTTTAGCTTTAAATGATGTATTTCCATGTTCGTGTGTTTCTTTTCAGGAAAATATAAAATATCAGTAAAATTGCAGTCTTGCTTTATTTTACAGTACATTACAAATATTTGCAATGTAGTCTAAAGATACGTTTTGCAATATCGCAACAATTTATTCTTCAAAAGTTTTAGCTTTAAATGATGTATTTCAATGTTCGTGTGTTTCCTTTCAGGAAAAAATAAAATATCAGTAAAATTGCAGTCTTGCTATTGTTCTTATTTATTGTTTTGTATAAATTTTTGTGCAACAACACTTCGTTTTCTGCTCTTTAATTTTCTTCAAAAGTGACATGGAAAGGAACAGTGAATTGGCAAAGATTAGTAAAGCTCTCAGTTCGAATTTTCTGTCACCAGGGAATAAATATTCGTGTTAATTACTGGATTTTGGATGTCGGTAACATATTAAAAGATTAAACTAGGTGCCGAAAATGTTAAAAAACTGGTTTTATGTAAAAAAACTGTAAAAATCATGAAAAGAATTATAAGTTTAATTTCGCGAAAAATTCAATTTCGCGAAATGCAAAAATAATAAAACAAAGAACATACTACTGTAGCAAAAAAATGCTTCGTTTGCTGGATGATAGCTGCTATATAAGATGGTAGTGTTAATTTCAGAATCAGATTCCAGCACCAATTGCACTTTATACACCTTGCTGTCTTTAACGTGAAACAAACGGCATCTGATGTTTTGATTAGTATCACCATTTATACGTTCGACAATACTAGTGTTACAAAACAACCCAGATGTCCAATTGCCAGACTCTAAATCCATTTCCTTATACTGTATGACTACCATGTGCGGTGGTGTATTATCGAAGATGTAACTCACATTTATATAAATGTAACTAAACGCTACATCACAAGTTTTCGTGACTACGTGTACTAAACAGAGATGATTTATATAATAAGAATAATTATAACAGATCATTGCAGCGACATTTGTTCTTGTCTTTACTTATATAAAATTAGCGTGACTGTTTTATCTGTTTTTATCGTGTTTATCTTGCTCTTTTCGTCGGTGTTATCGTTTAGATATTTTACTATTCGCGTCAGTTCTACTATAATGTTCTGTCAAAATAACCCTAACCCTAACCCTAACCCTAACCCCTAACAATATATGTTATAGTGATTCTGGGAGGAGAAAACCGTACTCAATAAAGATTTATAGTTGTGACTATTGTTCATGTATGATTTTTTCTACAGTGTATGTATGTATGTATAATCATTTTTCTGGAGTTTCAGCTGCCGCTTGAGTATTTTTTATAACCTTTCATGAAACTACTTCCATTAACGCATTGCAGCTTGATACAATGGTAAAATGTGACTCTGTGTAAAACTGAGAAATACGAGTATAAGGTTTTGACCGTGATTATGTCCTTGAAACAGTATGTCCTAATATCGAATTTGAGATGTACACACACATTAATCCTGACAATAACAAAACAATATTAGTTAGAAAGTGTATTGTTTTATACACAATAACGATTAGTTGAGATTATTAAGCAAAAGAGAACAGAACTAATTGTGGACATTTGTGCAGCAAAAGCGTAAGTAATTCTTCAGTTTACTATAAACACAGCACCTTTAGGGTTTTGGTTTTTGAGAAAACAATAAGTTAGTGTCCTTAACCAAAGCTTGGAATAAAATTCGTTGATAATTCCCTAAAAAAATTAAGATATTGCATCTTTGCTTTTCGATTTATTTGCTTATTTTTTTAACTTAAAGAATGTCTGAGAATGTTTCCAAAGGTCTTTCTTTAAAATTATGCTACAGTCATATTATAAATTAGAAGCAATCAGAACTTTCCTGATTCCTCTTGACAAATCCATGTTCAAATGTCTAAGTTTCTCTGTCATTTCACTGACTCACCCAGTTCCAAATTACTTGATTTTCATTGTTCCAAAGTGAACTACATGTTCTGGAATGATAATACTATATACTTACAGCTAGAGAGAGCTTCAATTGGATTCAGATAAATTGCACACCAAATAATTGCAATGTGTAACACCAGCATGATCTAACTGCATCTTTTTAAATATAGATATATAATTTTTTCTATCATATTTCATCCCTGAAAATAATAAAAAGACATATTTGACATAAACACACACCATGTTATTATTGCAATGCATTTAAAAAGAAACCCTCGACACAATCTTGAAGATAATCACGCGATAAAAGAGTTCTCAAATTTAGCGTTGACAATCACTGTTGCATAAGCCAAAACTTACCAGGGTATTGTGATAATTTAGTTTAAATAGGTTACCTTGATGGAAGAAATTGTTCGCAAAAGAAAAGATTTTAAATTTTAATGCCGAATATAAGTTTGCGCATAGGACCTTCAATAATTTTGTAAAACACAGAATAAAAAATTGCAAGCGTGCATATTTTTATTAAAATCACGGAATTAAAAATGGTAAAATAAAAATCTGAAATAATTGTTTAAAGTGAATGTTATGCTTGATTTATAAGGAAATTGTAAAGAATCCCAAAATAAAGTGAAATGCGAAAAAAAAGATGTTCATTCTTGTTTAAAAAATGCGAAACTTAAATTTCCGTAGAATACGAGAAAAATTTGAAAAAATTAATTCTGCATTTTTTTCTTCTCTTAAAGTAAAACTTATGACTTTTTATGAGTTATTTTATTTTTACACATGTATCATAACAATTCTTATTACAGAAATAAAGACAAAAAACTACATTTTCACAATTTCTGGTATATTATACAGACACCTTTCCAGCGGTTAATAATTGCAAGGGGATTGCTGTGAAAAATACCTTATCATGTGTTATCGGGTGTTATCATGTGTTATCGGGTGTTATCATTACGTCAACGTATATTTACGCTAATTTCGAAGTTACTCAAACATATTAACTTATGTAGTACTTAGTGACTTAGAACATGAGAAGAGTTGAGAACGAGACATGAGTTTTATATTGTAATAAAAAATAGGTTTATAACAGGTTGTAAAAGAAATAGGCTAATATGTTTAAAAGAAGAAGTATTTATGTATGGTTAAAAATGTACGTTTACGCTTTTTTTTAACATCTGTCTTGTACCTTTAGGCGAATATATGACAATATACACTATAGTATATACTTAAAAGTTTAAAAACATTCGTGGGCAGAAACTTTCGCGAATTTTGGACAAATTCTCAAGAACATCGATTCGCTGAATTTTATGACTCATTCGCGAAATTTTATGTTCGCCACATGCAAAAATTTCGCGAATTTCCCCATTCGCAAATAAAATTTTCCGTAAAAGTTTCTGCACTTAAAGTATTAAAATATCCTAATATTCTTTAAATATCTATCTCAATATAGCTCCATAGAAACGAAAAATAATAACCGAAGAAACATAATAAATATTTTTCTCCGTTCTTTCTGTAAAAATAAAAATGTATTCTAAGCCATCACCAATAAAAAACATGCCTAAATACTTAAAATATCACGGAAATACAATAAAATGTGTTTGTAATATATAAAATTAATTAAATAGTAACCTATATAAAGAAAAAATACTTTTGTGGCCAAAAAATGTTGCCAACTTTTACGGGATAATGTGGACATTCTGTGACCGTTACGTTTGTATTTATAAATTATCAACTATATCAAATAAAAAATCGTAGTCTTATTGTAAAAGCAATTTAACCTAAAAATAAATCATGTGTAATGTTGGATTATTTTACCATTAATTTTCTTCACTCTCTTTAGCGTTACGCAACTTCTCGTAGGTACTCTTATACCATTTCTTATACAAGGAAAATAAAAACAACTGAAGAAAAAGACAGATTGAAATATAAATATGGAATATAAGAACAATGGCAATAATGGAATTCCTTTTTTTAGCAGAATAATGTCGTAAGATTTTGTAAATGTATGTAACGTACTGTTAAATAGTTATAATACTCAAAATATTTATAATTTTAGTGGATCTTTTAAAATATCAATACTTTGCCTGGCGCATAAAAATTGTAGTCAGGAAGAAAAAAAATCTGTGATAAATATATAAATATATCTATAGCCTAAATATAAAATTAAAATAACAAAAAAATAAAAAATATATAATAATATCAAATAAAACTTAATAATAGAAGTAAAATATATATTAGGTGAAACAAGTTGGAGGTCGGTGCTGATGAACTTGAATTGATCGTGTCTAAAAACAATTTTTTTACTTTATATATTTTAACTAAAATAGGTGTTATATATATAAAAGAAATATTTGTTAATAGGTCTATAATCCATCCAGGCTTGTCGTAAGATCAGACTCGTGTATGAAGAAAATAATTTACAAAGAGGTGGCTAGCCACCGCAATGATGAACTCAACCTGTTAGGTCTTTGGAAACCAGCTAGAGGTTGTACTCCTCTAGAGAAAATGCCTCTAAAAGCATAATTCTTCCTTTTTCAAGGAATTACTTAAAAATAAATAAAAAACAACAAAAAAAACAACGACACAACACATGTGAAAAGATGGACAGAACTTTAACCAAGGGCAGGTAGGTTTCGACCCATATTTCTGAACCTAAGTACCCTGGATGTCTAGCTGGGTCACCTCGAAGAGGTCCAGGGACGGTCATCAGCAGAAACTAGACATCCCTATGTTCCTACATTTTAAATCTAGACTTGTTACTGGTTACTTTATAAAAACTTACCGCAAGAAGAAACGATCTCTCGAACTTCTTTCGAACATTCGCAAACACTGCACGTGCGTAATATCACCTCATGATTAGTGTTAACATTGTAATGTGTAGTAAAATTAGTTGTATTTCTTGAAAATATTGTTGCGTTATTTGATATCACTGTAACAGTAAAGTAATAATCCTTAAGCTCTACATTTCCCTGAAATGAGAATTGGGTAATTTATTAAAGATAGAAGTTTAGAGTAACATCAACAAATTTTATTAAATTTATAGGATTCTTTCTCCCAATGTTTAAAAACAGAGATAAAAAAACATTATAGAAGCTTTTACTTACAATGAATTTTTATTGAACAAAAAATCCTTACTGCATGCCATGTTAGTTTCATTTCAGTTTTATTACTTCTGGTACACTTTCCTACTACATGTGTTGGTGATTGAAGATTCATGGCTACAAGAAAACGGATATGAACCTTTCGAAATGTTCAATTACCATCTACTATGTACACACCTAATGTACAAAACCTATTAGTATAACTAACTAGTTGTTTAAATCCGTGACTACTAAATTTTTTAAATTCAAAGTGCTTCTTATTACGAATCGGTTTGTTTTTAATTTCATCTATCGACAACAACAATAACAATGTTTTATTACTTGTGATTTTACCCGTACATTAATTTATAAAAAAGCAATTACATTCCGTGGTCTTAAAACTAGCCACGGGAAATTATAATACAATAGCAAAATTCTTAGCAAATGAAATTATTTCATTTTATCATGTGATTTTTTCTGGCCTACTAAAAACGTAAAAAAACTTCTATAAAATACATTTTATAGAAGATGTTTATAGGGTCTTAAAAAAAAATTGTAGCAAATATAATCGACTTCGCCGGACACAGACTGCACACTACATTTTAGACTTCGTGTTTTGTGATACAAACATGCATACAGTCAGTATCTTATATATAACAAAGAAAGAAAATAACTAACCAAGTGGTGACGTGTTCACACTTTCACAATACTCTTGTTTCAAACCAACATTAAAGAAAGTGAGAATGCATATATTGTAGTATGAACAAGGATTTAAATTTCCAAGATGACAGTTTATCTGTTGGGATAAAGTAGCATCTTTACAAGCCACCTAAAATGGAAATATTTACTTACTACGAAACTACTACAGACAAGATGGAATATTTGATAACAAAAACTATTAGACAATATCGATGCAAAATTTGACTAAAGATTTCGAGGTAAAAACTTTCGCAAAACAAAGTTTCGCAAGGCAAAACAATGGCGAAATATTTAACAGAAACTTCACGAATTTCACGAAATGACCGATTTTTTTATTTTTCGCAAGAATTAACATTTACGAAGTCTTGGGTATAATAAAAAATAAACTATGTATTATTTTACTATTTCACAAGTGAAGTAGAAAATAAACATTTCGCAAGAATAAACTTTCGCGATTGATAGAAATCAAATTTTTCTCGATTCAGGCCAAGAATCGCGAAAGTTTCTATCTTTGGTTAAGAGGGTCGATGAACAGGTAAAAGTATACAGTTTTTTTCTGGTCAAGGTTTTCTCGATAGTTGACTTCTGTATTACCTTGTGCGTAACTCTCCCATTCTCTCTTATTTGTAGCTGAGCAGACTGCAAGAATTGAACTCTATCATATGTATTGTATTTCCATCTTATTCCAATAGAAGTATTCGAAGAGGAGATTGATATAATCTTTAGGTTGTGATCTGAATTAAAAAAAGGAAAAAAATCAAATGAATGCATTGTATTTTAGAGGTAAATGTTGATTTGGATGTTACTTTGAAGTATGGGGGAAGGAAAAGGAATTTAAATTTCCCCCAAAACATTTTACGAATCACGTAAGCATGGGCGTATATTTAAGTTAATTTTTCAGATCAAAAAAATAATTCAATTTCAAGATAAAATCATTCATAAATTTTGCATTACTTAATTCTCGCGAATGGAATCTTTAAAAATATTTTGTGTGCAAATGACAGGAATTTTATTTTAATAAGTATATTTAATGCAACTTTTTGGACAGTAAATCACAACTCGAGGGTTGAGAAGAATGCCATAATACACAACCATACCTGCGTAACAAAAAAACCATCTACTTGCATCAAAACTAGCATAAACAGTTTTCTGCGCAATTATTTCTGTATCATTTTGTAGGATTAACTGGATATCAAACACATCCTCAGGATCAACTTTGAAGAGTTGACAGGATACATAATTAGAACTATTTAACGAGGTGTTGTTGCAGTTCTTTCCTTCAATCCAACGGTTTTGTTTGATTCCTTGAAACTTTATTTTAGTAAAAACATTGCGGCGATGAAGAGGCGTTGTATAATTTATACCCATGTGTATATAATCATCTGATACAGAGCATGTTTTTGAAATGATTTCCACTAAAAAGGAGAACACAAGATGTAAACTGTAACAGGGTGTCTGGCAATTTTTTTTGGACTGGCAATTTTTTCAAGGTAGGCTAAACAAGAAACCCTTAGATACATATGAAAAGATTCTTAAAGTCTCTTTTTTTATTTTTTAGTACATAGCATTTGCTTGGTAAGATTGTTTTATAGAAAACATTTATTCATCTTACTGTATTTGTAAAGAAGGTGTAAAAGTGAAAGTTGATTTAATTCAACATAATCCATTAATGGTACTATCAGAATCCTATTATTAGAATGCAAAATTTAAAATTCATTGTAGTGAAATACTTTAATGGAATAAATTTTCGCAAGAATTTAACTTTATGATTTCGCAAATCAAAATTTTGCAAGATTTTGCGAATGGATAGTTTCGATAAAGTTCGCCAGAATATATTTTTTTAAAAGGCCATTTGCTAGGATTTGATGAAGCTCATTTATGAGAAAGGAACCGGAAATTACTTGTAAAATAACGATCAAAATACTTAAAAGAAGCTATACACTGAGGTTCTTTTAGAAAGGTATGGCTGTCAGTAGAACGATTTATTTGTTGGTGCAGGTGTTCTAAGTGTTTCCTAGATGTTACAAGAAGTATAATGGCAAGATGTCCTATCAAAGAAAAGCGACTTTGATTAAAAAAAAATGACGTCAAATGGCCAGGATACAGAAACCACAACACACGCAATCCACAATCGATCGACAAATTTCTGTTATTCACATATACAAACGAATTTCGAATTTCGCGAATGACGAAACTGACAAAAATTCGTGAGAACTTATTTTTGCAAATGGCGACAGTGGAAGAATTAAAGTATTTTGTGACAAGCCCAAAAAATTTCTATCTAAAATTATTCCATTAATATAATGTTATGAACTCTATTTCAAATCGTTTTTTCTTGGTAACCATGAAAGCAAAGCTAAACAACTTTATTACTATCACTTCCAGAAGTTCTAAACCAGGAAGCTTTTACTTTAAAGTATGCAGAAAAAAAATTAACAGACTTACCATGACACAAAACTGTTGACAGCGGAAGAATAATCATAATATTGACCAACTTGGATTTCATCACTCATTTTATGCTTGTCTGTCAGCGTTTATAGTTTTGCAATCTATGAAACGTTAACAAAACTTACTCGTAGTTGTAATTAGGATCCCAAATTTTGTAATAAAAAATATTTGCAAATTTCACCAACATTTTGTTGAAGTGTTATTGAGCAAAAAAATTACTTTAACCTATTCGCAAAAATTTATGAATGTGAAATTTTTAATTTTTACTTTTTCTTTTTAAACAAAACAAATCGTCATAATATTCTTTTCAGAAACGTTGTTTGTATCAAAATATCAAAGGGATGAGATTTCATTATGTACAGTGTAAAAAGCAGAATAAGTTGGCTTCAGAAGGAGTTGTGAGTTTGGGGATGTTGCTTTTTAATTTTTCTGTATATAAGATATAAAAAGCATTTATTAAAAAATAAAAAAATTATATAAAAAACCATTGAAAACCAAATATAAGAAATACGAAACATACAAGATCATAATGAATTAATTATAAGATATATTAAATATAAAAATGCTATAAACGTCAAATTCAAAAGGTAATAAATGACAGCTGCTGCGAACAAATGATTGTAAGCTTCCTATTTAAAAAACAAAAGTGCAGGGAAATTAACACACACAAGAGACACGATTGAAGGTGCTGATAGTTTTTTGCTAAAAATCTCGTGGTTTTGATCAGCAAGACAATCTTTAAGGCATTTAAATTTAAACTTGCTGTTTTGTAAATACTTATTGATAATAAAGCATCAAACCTTGTGTGATTTTAGATTTACCATCGTCATGCATGTTCTTGTTGAATATTTAAAATATTTAAGCTCCATGTTTATATTTTAATTTTTGCTGACAATCGGCGGAATTAAGTAATAGGTCAAAATACTTGTCATTGACTATATGATGCTAGAGAGAAAAACAACGTCATTAATTCTACATTTTTGCTGAGCTTAAGGCCTACTCTTGAGTAACAAGAAATCTCTTAACCTGTAGTAATTTTGTCAAATTTAGCATGCGCTAAGCTCTAGTAGAAAATGCAGCCAAATAAAAACAAGCCTATATTGGCATATACTTTAATTGGAGAAACTTTCGCGAGAGAAACTATCGCGAATTCGCGATTTTTCGCCATTTGTCGCGAAAGGTTTATCTCGCGAAAAATGTGCGAGTTTCTTCATTCGCGAAATTTTATCTCGCGAAAGTTTCCGAATTTCTTCATCCGCGAAAGTTTATCCAGTAAGCTATTTTATCATTTTTCACCAAAAACGCACAAAATACTTAGAAATCTTATTTCAAGAAAGAAAATTTATAACATTTCAATTATGCTAAGAATTTTGAAGTTTTTTTCTAACTGAAAAATTCTTGTTCGCGAAAGTTTATCTCGCAAAAATTTGCGGGTTTCTTCATTCGCGAAAGTTAATCTCGCGAAATTTTCCGAATTTTTTTATTCGCGAAAGTTTATCCAAAAAATTTCGCGAATTTTTTTTCTCGCGAAAGTTTCTCCAGCGAAAGTTTCTCCAATTAAAGTAGTTATAACATAGAAACAGATATCATGATCTAATGTTTATGGGGTTAATTATTCTGATTATAAAAAGATAACACATTATATAAGGCATTAATCTATTATATATGTAAAAATTTCTTTTTGTTTAAAAAAATAATCATTTTCTATATCAAAATATATTATAATAAACCATTCATTTATATCTTTATCTGGCATAATTTATAAAGTAAATAAAGTATTTAAAATGTCTAAAAAATGTAAAATCACAATCTAGCATAAACAATAGAAAATAAGAAGCATATAAAGGAAGCATAGAAAGAATATAATATCTCTGTAATAAGTTCTTGTGTACACAAGATTTGTTGGTCTCGTAGTGTTCAAATATGTCACTGTTCAATTTCTAAACAACACGTCTTCTTTATCAAACTGTACGTAGTTACTCTAGAGAAAAATATGTCAGTGATACACATGAGAAAGTAATTTAGGGGACGCCAGTGAAATTAAATCGTCCATGTCTCCCTTTTACAGAAACAATTCTTTTTTAAAAAAGAATTTATAAACGAATATTGGTTAAATTTTAGAAAACTATTCAACGGAGTTCTTACAATTGGTTCTAGGACAATCCTCATTCGATAAGACAACTCCCCTGGATAACTGCTAACTGTTTTCCCACTAATTCACCAAATGCGTAAGTGCAAACACTTTTTTGTGGTTTGTAGTGTTTTTTATGAGATAAAGTATTGAATTTTATTCTTCTTTCTGCACGAGCACGCTTTGTAAAGGGAACATACAAACCATACAAAAACATAATGTTTTTAGAACATATTAACAACATACCTCAAAAAACCATGTAGTGTTTTTTTGGAAACTTAAACTCAATTTTTGCACAGGCTAACGTGTGGGCTTTTTGTATGATTTTATTTAATGGTTAGATGGCTTTCAGTTAGTATTATGATAGAGTAAGAAACAGGCTGGATAGTGGTTGTTTATTGAAAACAAAAGAGGAATTACCCCAGGTGGAAATACTCCAGGGGTGGGGCATTTTTCCAGAAATGTGGGTTGTCTTTGAAACACTTAATTGGTTGCATTAAATTGGTTTTTATATAAATACATTATGTATTTAATTTATTACAACGTTTGAGCTAATTCACAATGTAAAACGTTGAGATTAAATGGGGAGCCTAGTACAGAATGAAAATGGATAAATGCTCAAATATTTTATGTACTAATTTTGTGTATAATTTTACAAGTGAAAATAATAATAATTGAGTCAAGCCTAACAAGAAAATTGTGTTTATAAACTCATATAAATGGATAAAAATGTAAGTGATCTGGTTTGTGGTTATCTGTCAAAAGGATTTCAGGAAAAAGAGAGGGTTATTTTTGATTTCTTTTTATGTGTTAATGGGTTTATTTTATAGTACTTAAAATGTTTACCTTATGTATAATATTATTGCAACAATTAATGATACAGCAGTTAGTAATTTAATATAAAAAATGAAAAACTGTCACAGTGGTTTGTCATAGTGGTCTATACGCTATAAAACCAGTTAAAAGCAGAAGAAACCAGTTAAAACGGGAAGAAACTAGTTATTAGGTAGATGTTGTCTAAAACATTCACACATTACCTTTACTCCAAGTAGCTCCAATAGTACAGACCATTATCCTATTGATTCAGTTCTAATTAATGATTAGTAAAGAAATAATTCTGCAAGCCAAAATTCTTAAAATTATTATGCATGAAAACGTTTACTTAGAATATTCAAAAAATTGTTTTTTGTTTTTAACAGTGGCATAATGTAGCTAATCAAATTTTAATTTAAAAGTTAAAACAAATTCTTTAAATTCGACATAAAATTTTAATATAGTTTATTTACCATTTTATTGATGAATACAGACAAACTTGTTTGACACGTTAATGCAGAGGGGAAGAGAAAAGTAGCTGTCTTTGAGAGGTGGCTGTCTTTACAAAATCTCTGCAGTCACAGTCAAAATTTAGATCACTGTGCGCCTTCAGCAGTATTATTTCATTTCCACTACATCAAAATAATTTTTCGCACAATTACTAAAAAGCCATTGACATGTAGATTAATCAACCTTGGAAGTCCAATTTTAGTAGGACTGCATGCGTTTAAAGTTGTTTTAAAAACATTAAATATGATCTTTTATGATATTACACAAACATTTTTGTCACAAACTTGGCCACCACATCAAGGTACTTTTTATTAGCAGTTGGCTGTGCCGAGGTAGCTGTTGGCAGTAAAAATTGTACTAAAAATTTGGACTGGCAATTTTTTCAAGGTAGGCTAAACAAGAAACCCTTAGATACATATGAAAAGATTCTTAAAGTCTCTTTTTATTTTTTAGTACATAGCATTTGCTTGGTAAGATTGTTTTATAGAAAACATTTATTCATCTTACTGTATTTGTAAAGAAGGTGTAAAAGTGAAAGTTGATTTAATTCAACATAATCCATTAATGGTACTATCAGAATCCTATATTAGAATGCAAAATTTAAAATTCATTTGTAGTGAAATACTTTAATGGAATAAATTTTCGCCAAGAATTTAACTTTATGATTTCGCAAATCAAAATTTTGCAAGATTTTGCGAATGGATAGTTTCGATAAAGTTCGCCAGAATATATTTTTTTAAAAGGCCATTTGCTAGGATTTGATGAAGCTCATTTATGAGAAAGGAACCGGAAATTACTTGTAAAATAACGATCAAAATACTTAAAAGAAGCTATACACTGAGGTTCTTTTAGAAAGGTATGGCTGTCAGTAGAACGAATTTATTTGTTGGTGCAGGTGTTCTAAGTGTTTCCTAGATGTACAAGAAGTATAATGGCAAGATGTCCTATCAAAGAAAAGCGACTTTGATTAAAAAAAAATGACGTCAAATGGCCAGATACAGAAACCACAACACACGCAATCCACAATCGATCGACAAATTTCTGTTATTCACATATACAAACGAATTTCGAATTTCGCGAATGACGAAACTGACAAAAATTCGTGAGAACTTATTTTTGCAAATGGCGACAGTGGAAGAAATTAAAGTATTTTGTGACAAGCCCAAAAAATTTCTATCTAAAATTATTCCATTAATATAATGTTATGAACTCTATTTCAAATCGTTTTTTCTTGGTAACCATGAAAGCAAAGCTAAACAACTTTATTACTATCACTTCCAGAAGTTCTAAACCAGGAAGCTTTTACTTTAAAGTATGCAGAAAAAAAATTAACAGACTTACCATGACACAAAACTGTTGACAGCGGAAGAATAATCATAATATTGACCAACTTGGATTCATCACTCATTTTATGCTTGTCTGTCAGCGTTTATAGTTTTGCAATCTATGAAACGTTAACAAAACTTACTCGTAGTTGTAATTAGGATCCCAAATTTTGTAATAAAAAATATTTGCAAATTTCACCAACATTTTGTTGAAGTGTTATTGAGCAAAAAATTACTTTAACCTATTTCGCAAAAATTTAATGAATGTGAAATTTTTAATTTTTACTTTTTCTTTTAAACAAAACAAATCGTCATAATATTCTTTTCAGAAACGTTGTTTGTATCAAAATATCAAAGGGATGAGATTTCATTATGTACAGTGTAAAAAGCAGAATAAGTGGCTTCAGAAGGAGTTGTGAGTTTGGGGATGTTGCTTTTTAATTTTTTCTGTATATAAGATATAAAAAGCATTTATTAAAAAATAAAAAAATTATATAAAAAACCATTGAAAACCAAATATAAGAAATACGAAACATACAAGATCATAATGAATTAATTATAAGATATATTAAATATAAAAATGCTATAAACGTCAAATTCAAAAGGTAATAAATGACAGCTGCTGCGAACAAATGATTGTAAGCTTCCTATTTAAAAAACAAAAGTGCAGGGAAATTAACACACACAAGAGACACGATTGAAGGTGCTGATAGTTTTTTGCTAAAAAATCTCGTGGTTTTGATCAGCAAGACAATCTTTTAAGGCATTTAAAATTTAAACTTGCTGTTTTGTAAATACTTATTGATAATAAAGCATCAAACCTTGTGTGATTTTAGATTTACCATCGTCATGCATGTTCTTGTTGAATATTTAAAATATTTAAGCTCCATGTTTATATTTTAATTTTGCTGACAATCGGCGGAATTAAGTAATAGGTCAAAATACTTGTCATTGACTATATGATGGCTAGAGAGAAAAACAACGTCATTAATTCTACATTTTTGCTGAGCTTAAGGCCTACTCTTGAGTACAAGAAATCTCTTTAACCTGTAGTAATTTTGTCAAATTTAGCATGCGCTAAGCTCTAGTAGAAAATGCAGCCAAATAAAAACAAGCCTATATTGGCACTATACTTTAATTGGAGAAACTTTCGCGAGAGAAAACTATCGCGAATTCGCGATTTTTCGCCATTTTCGCGAAAGTTTATCTCGCGAAAATGTGCGAGTTTCTTCATTCGCGAAATTTTATCTCGCGAAAGTTTCCGAATTTCTTCATCCGCGAAAGTTTATCCAGTAAGCTATTTTATCATTTTTCACCAAAAACGCACAAAATACTTAGAAATCTTATTTCAAGAAAGAAAATTTATAACATTTCAATTATGCTAAGAATTTTGAAGTTTTTTTTCTAACTGAAAAATCTGTTCGCGAAAGTTTATCTCGCAAAAATTTGCGGGTTTCTTCATTCGCGAAAGTTAATCTCGCGAAATTTTCCGAATTTTTTTATTCGCGAAAGTTTATCCAAAAAAATTTCGCGAATTTTTTTTCTCGCGAAAGTTTCTCCAGCGAAAGTTTCTCCAATTAAAGTAGTATAACATAGAAACAGATATCATGATCTAATGTTTATGGGGTTAATTATTCTGATTATAAAAAGATAACACATTATATAAAGGCATTAATCTATTATATATGTAAAAATTTCTTTTTGTTTAAAAAAATAATCATTTTCTATATCAAAATATATTATAATAAACCATTCATTTATATCTTTATCTGGCATAAATTTATAAAGTAAATAAAGTATTTAAAATGTCTAAAAAATGTAAAATCACAATCTAGCATAAACAATAGAAAATAAGAAGCATATAAAGGAAGCATAGAAAGAATATAATATCTCTGTAATAAGTTCTTGTGTACACAAGATTTGTTGGTCTCGTAGTGTTCAAATATGTCACTGTTCAATTTCTAAACAACACGTCTTCTTTATCAAACTGTACGTAGTTACTCTAGAGAAAAATATGTCAGTGATACACATGAGAAAGTAATTTAGGGGACGCCAGTGAAATTAAATCGTCCATGTCTCCCTTTTACAGAAACAATTCTTTTTAAAAAAGAATTTATAAACGAATATTGGTTAAATTTTAGAAAACTATTCAACGGAGTCTTACAATTGGTTCTAGGACAATCCTCATTCGATAAGACAACTCCCCTGGATAACTGCTAACTGTTTTCCCACTAATTCACCAAATGCGTAAGTGCAAACACTTTTTTGTGGTTTGTAGTGTTTTTTATGAGATAAAGTATTGAATTTTATTCTTCTTTCTGCACGAGCACGCTTTGTAAAGGGAACATACAAACCATACAAAAACATAATGTTTTTAGAACATATTAACAACATACCTCAAAAAACCATGTAGTGTTTTTTTGGAAACTTAAACTCAATTTTGCACAGGCTAACGTGTGGGCTTTTTGTATGATTTATTTAATGGTTAGATGGCTTTCAGTTAGTATTATGATAGAGTAAGAAACAGGCTGGATAGTGGTTTGTTTATTGAAAACAAAAGAGGAATTACCCCAGGTGGAAATACTCCAGGGGTGGGGCATTTTTCCAGAAATGTGGGTTGTCTTTGAAACACTTAATTGGTTGCATTAAATTGGTTTTTATATAAATACATTATGTATTTAATTTATTACAACGTTTGAGCTAATTCACAATGTAAAACGTTGAGATTAAATGGGAGCCTAGTACAGAATGAAAATGGATAAATGCTCAAATATTTTATGTACTAATTTTGTGTATAATTTTACAAGTGAAAATAATAATAATTGAGTCAAGCCTAACAAGAAATTGTGTTTATAAACTCATATAAATGGATAAAAATGTAAGTGATCTGGTTTGTGGTTATCTGTCAAAAGGATTTCAGGAAAAAGAGAGGGTTATTTTTGATTTCTTTTTATGTGTTAATGGGTTTATTTTATAGTACTTAAAATGTTTACCTTATGTATAATATTATTGCAACAATTAATGATACAGCAGTTAGTAATTTAATATAAAAAATGAAAAACTGTCACAGTGGTTTGTCATAGTGGTCTATACGCTATAAAACCAGTTAAAAGCAGAAGAAACCAGTTAAAACGGGAAGAAACTAGTTATTAGGTAGATGTTGTCTAAAACATTCACACATTACCTTTACTCCAAGTAGCTCCAATAGTACAGACCATTATCCTATTGATTCAGTTCTAATTAATGATTAGTAAAGAAATAATTCTGCAAGCCAAA
This sequence comes from Hydractinia echinata, assembly GCA_030067915.1. Classification (NCBI taxonomy): domain Eukaryota; kingdom Metazoa; phylum Cnidaria; class Hydrozoa; order Anthoathecata; family Hydractiniidae; genus Hydractinia; species Hydractinia echinata. The sequence continues at coordinate 710,603 of JASGCC010000111.1, read as the reverse complement.
ATTCTTAAAATTATTATGCATGAAAACGTTTACTTAGAATATTCAAAAAATTGTTTTTTGTTTTTAACAGTGGCATAATGTAGCTAATCAAATTTTAATTTAAAAGTTAAAACAAATTCTTTAAATTCGACATAAAATTTTAATATAGTTTATTTACCATTTTATTGATGAATACAGACAAACTTGTTTGACACGTTAATGCAGAGGGGAAGAGAAAAGTAGCTGTCTTTGAGAGGTGGCTGTCTTTACAAAATCTCTGCAGTCACAGTCAAAATTTAGATCACTGTGCGCCTTCAGCAGTATTATTTCATTTCCACTACATCAAAATAATTTTTCGCACAATTACTAAAAAGCCATTGACATGTAGATTAATCAACCTTGGAAGTCCAATTTTAGTAGGACTGCATGCGTTTAAAGTTGTTTTAAAAACATTAAATATGATCTTTTATGATATTACACAAACATTTTTGTCACAAACTTGGCCACCACATCAAGGTACTTTTTATTAGCAGTTGGCTGTGCCGAGGTAGCTGTTGGCAGTAAAAATTTGTACTAAAAAAATGCATGAAGGAATTGATACTGGCCGTGGTAGTTACGTGGCTGCCTTACAGAGATGACCAGAACGGCAGGTTGAACTGTAAAGACATCAACTTTCACAAAGGAAATATTAAATATTTCTTAAGTATAAACTTTCCTAAATTTGCAAAACTCACAAAAGTTTGTCTCTGCAAAGGTTTGTTCCTGAGAAAGCCTGTGCTCCTAAAATTGATATTTAAAATAAGAGAATCATACCTTTGATGACTTGAGCAGAGGGGTTCTGTAATATAAAATAATAATTAGAAAACTAAACGTTTTTTTATTTTAAAAAAACAACAACAAATGCAATAACATAAAAGTAAACTAACCTTTTGGTCCAGTGTTTTCGTACAAAAATTACAACAAAAACAGTACTGATTAACAAAGCAGCAAAGATAACCAGACCAATTATTACTGATTGGTGATTGCCTTTAAAATAAAATAACACACATATCACTAAACAAAACACTTCACAACCCATTTTCTTTGATAATTATTATATAGACACTTTATTAAAACAACCATAATGTAAGGTTGGTGTAGCCAAAAATAATAACAGTCTTGAAACTGGTTTGAACCTGAACACCCTCGTTTCTAACAACAAGAATGATTATATTAGTACTATAAAGATTATAGTACTATTATAGAATGATATGAGAATGGTTAGGTGGATGTGTAACGCCAGTCTGAGAGACAGAAAGAGTTCAGATGAGCTAAGAAGCAGGCTAAGTATCCGTAGAATTAAAGATGTTATCCAGATAAGAAGATTGAATTGGCTGGGGCACTTGGAAAGAATGGAGGAGGATAATTGGGTAAGAAAGTGTAGAGACTTGATAGTTCCTGGGGCAAAGCCTAGAGGCAGACCGAGAAAGACTTGGCAGGAGGTTATAAGGACAGACTTGATACAGAGGAAGTTGAGTTTAGATCTAACACAGTCTAGATCAGATTGGAAGAGTGTCATTAATATACCCCGTCCAACCCATGCTAGCATGGAAAACGGACGTTAAGCCGAGAATGATGAATGATGATGAAAGATTACTAGGTAAAAAAGAGCATTTGAGCAACATGGATAGTGTTACACAAAACTTTACGCAGATCATAGAAAAAATTGCACAGAAGAAATGAAACATGTTTATGATTGCTTGCTATAAAACTAATTTACTATTTGGATTGGTAATAACACTTTTAGAAATATGTCTTTATAACAAAACATGCAGTCTTTTTATCAGCTATTTATGGCGTAAAGTAAACAGAATTAGAACTAACTAGTCCATGGTCCGTGGAAAATCCACGGGTTCGCCCGTTCTTTTTATACCGCATTGCATGCGCCGGGCTACTTGTAGTACCATTTTGCGTGACAGACGGACAGACATATACGAGTATTATAATATAGATTCAATTGCTGTTTTTTAAATCAAATTAATTTTTTGCGTTATCTAATTAGGACTTTTTTCTAAAAAAATCCCTAACTTTACTATACAATTTTGAGTACTTAACAGTGTTCTTCTTCCACATGAAAATATGGCAGGGATTTCGACCCCTTGGTCCTAGCTATAGTCCACTGCTTGATCAAGCTCGCCTGCCTATTGTCCACCTGAAGGGTGAACTAGGTGTGTAAAAATTGAGTACCCTACTTACTTAACATGTGCAATGAAAGTGTAAGAAGAGTAGCAAACAGATCTAAGTTGTAGTTAAAAAAAAGTTAGTAAAAAATGTGTATTTTTCTAACACTTTTAGCAACAAAATAGCGATGCAATCGAGATCGATTGTCACTGAAGGGATTCCCAGGGTTTTTTAACTCTTTTTTGCTAGGCTACCTGGCTATAATACTTACTGAGTTTTAGTATTTTACTATTAAACACCTACATGCCAAATTAGTAGGTCCCATACCTCTCAGAGCCTTAGATATTGGCTATTACCCCTGGCTACATTAACATAAACAATTTATTGTGCCCATTTTGTTTAGTTCCTTTCATGACGTACAATATAAGTGTGGCAAGTTTGATTCAATTTGGACAAGTCTATCAAAAGTATATTATACAGAAAGCCTGTGAGATAATCAGTAGAAAGAAATTTATAAATTCTCCCCAAACACAATTTAAAAATATGGAAACTTGAATAACAAACTGTAACAATCTAAAAAGCCTAAAAGATAAAAGTAATTTTTACAACTTTAAAATTCCCATTTTTCAGTCCAAAGTCTACACATAATAGTGATTATATAGAAGCTACACGTTTCTTCGTCTTCCTACTGTTACATGTATCTTTACGCCATGTTATAATGCTTATTATTAATTTGTATAAACTATGCCCTGTGTCAACCTGTTATTTGTTGAATGTAAGAATAATACAGGAATTATAATGCAACTACAATCTCATTGCAATTTTACATGTATAAATTCTAAAAATTATAACTTTATGTGAATAATAATCAGTGACGATATCAATCTTTAGAAATACTTACCTTTATCTTTAGCATAGCCTTTACCAACTTTTGTTGTAGGGCATCCTGTAATTGCAACATTACTTCAACTTATTATTTGTAAAAGTTATGCCTTAGAGTAAATGTTTTGAAACTGCATAAAAAGAATTGATGTGACATGTCTGATGTGACAGCGGTATTCTTTTCATGAATATTTACAAAAACAAAAATATAGTCCTTAGACATCTAATTTTTGTGCATCTTGTGGGCGAAAGGATTATTGAGGGGGAGGGTAATTTTAACTTTTTAACTATTGAACCACTAGTTGGATTTTTAAAAGTAAGGGGCTCGTTGTTTTTTTTAATAGAATTATCTTTCTGAAATTGTAATTTCTGTATTGGTATATGCATCAGATAAGATAAATTAAATGAAGAACTGGGGGAAAAATTCAATTCAAAACCTTCACCACAAAATGAAATAAGAGCTGTTTGCACAAAATCTAAAAAAGCATAAAGTGATTAGCAGCGAGAAAAAAAATTAAACTTGGTAAGAATAAAAAGTCAAGTACTTTTAAAAGAGAAATTTGGCTAAACAATTTTGATTTCATCAATAGCATTAGCTGATTCATGTTCAGAAATTGGAGAAACAGTTCAGTTCGGTGTTTTGGTTGCTGTGAATGATCATTCAAGTTGTTGCCATACAGGTCCATGGTTCATCATCATTTTTATATTGTCAACAAGAATCAATATCACTTGCACCCTCTTCTATATGTCATTCATCAAGGATAGCAGTTAAGATCTCATCCATGCCATTATAAACTTTTTTAAACGCCAGATTCTTATAAATTATATAAATTATTATAACTTGACTTCTAAAAATGCTATTTACAAGCAGTTTGAAGTATGTGAAAGACAAAAATCTCTAGATGGTATAAACAAAAACAACTTTCACTTTTTACAGGTGTGTCCATTCAAAAACGCCATTATATCTATCATTCATCCCAAGGGTTAGGATCATTTAGACACATAATTTATGATCAACCCCATGGATAATGCGTCTGGAAATTAACCCTTCCAGACATATGATCCATGGGGTGGATCATAAATTACATTTTATAATTTGAATTTTTCCTTTGAACTTAATGCCTTCTACTAATCCTGACTTTTTCGTAAGTGAAAAATACACGTCAATTTCTTCAATTTCCCATTTTGACCAAAAATTCCTTTCAATCTGCATAATCAGGGGAGCTTTAATAAGAAGGGGTAAGGTTGATTCTCTTTTAATATTGCAGGGAGGGGGGGGGGGGGGGGGGGGTGGAAGGAGGTGGTAATAAATTGAAATGTGTGGTAAAAAAATAGAAATTTGCTGATGTCTCCATCCAGCTCCTCCTCCCCAATACAATTAGGTTGCCAAGAGTAATTGTTCATGCCCCGGTAATTGTTCATGCTTTGCTGGAAATTAGACGTGTAAAAATGTCATGAATCAATGCATGGTAAGTGAAGTAGTAATAAAGTGACCATACAAACCTTTGGTGGTTGCATTTATGCAAGAAGAACTTTTAGTACCAAGCATATTCACCATCGTAACACATACATCATATGCTTCACATTTTTCCAACCGTTTTACTGTACAGGTTACTTCTGATGATGAAATCATTTCACAGGGAGCCTAAATATCGAGAGTTACCTTTATATATTATTATCAGAGCAATATGACATGACATTTTGATTAAGTAGTCTAATTTGCTAAAAGCATCTATCTCCCTGTAGCAAATGGTTAAGCAATTAAATTCTAACGTAAAGTTTAAAACCAGCTTTTTAAATGTATGATACATATTCTTTATTTATTTCGTCAAAAATTTGGCTGCACAAATTCAGAAAATCATGCCAAAATTTTTGGGTTCTTAATGCATGTGTTAAAATGGCAAGAATGCATAAAAAGACAAAAGAAACTGATCAACAAAATAATGCATCTGGTGAAGGTAAGCTTTGTCAGAATGTCATGATGATGCAATAAGAACTTGTAACATTGGGAAACGTTTCATCATTTATTTTAATTGCACTATGGTATTCAAAAAGTATGTTTGTTTAAAAATTTATCATTCTTGACTATTTTATGTTCACTCAAGTCCTTTTTATCATGCCTCTTTTTGTTTAACATGCCAAAAATGAAAAACATGGCTTGTGTCCATGAAAATACATGACATCTTGTTACTTCTGTATATGTTTTAAGAATATTTTAAGGCTTTAAAGTGAGCAAAGAATTATTCCTATTTGAGTGAAAACAATTAATAAAGCACTTACAGAAGAAACAAGTTTTCCCTTCTGGTATGCTGTTGCCTTTGATGTGAAGTAATATATTGCAGAGCCTGCAGTAATGTTCTCCGCCTTCACAGTGATAGATACTTTAGAAGAAGCAATTTTTACCAAATCAAATTGATGATCTACAAATATGAGTTGTATAATCTTTATTATGTATAAAGTATATATATATTATTTCTTTTTCTCAATCCAGGACAGGTTAATTAGGTGGGTTGGCTCAGTTCATATTATTTCAATTTGCCAAGCCATGCCAGGTTGAAAAAGCAAAAGCATGCATATTGCGAGCCAAAGCAAAGAAAAACAATCATGTTGATGTTTTAAACTTATTATACTGCAATAAGTTTTGTTTTGTCAAAAAATACTTAAAGAAAATACGGCAAATCACAATACTTTTATTTAAAATTTTAATGAAATATTGCTGTTTAAAATTCGTTTAAAATTCATTCAAACGAATTCCAAATAAAAAATAGTTCCCAAAAATATGTCCATCCAGATAATTATCTCCTTATTAAGGTACATTATTTTCATTCATTTTTACAAAATAGCAGTAAAAAATTCTAGCAGTAGCAACATTTATTGAAAGTAAAACATAAAGAAAAATGGATTTTGTATATAGTCACAATAATAGAAATGATGAAAATAATTCACACCAAGATATTGGTTAGTCCGCATCAAATGAAGCAGACATTTTACTTACGGCTTTTACAGTATTTGCTGTAAACCAAAGGCATCAAGGTCACTGCATTAGCAGTTAATTCTTTATACTGGAGTTTAAAAGTGTAGGTGTTGTAATCCATCACTTTTACTGTCTTGCATGTAAGCATGTATAGGGATTTAACTGGTTCAACATCACATTCTTTGCATGTTTTCCATTTGCTAACCATACCATACAGCCCACGATAACGCAACTTTACTTTTTCGATGTCAAATGTTTTGTTCATTGCAAAGAGTACTTTAAGGTAGATGTAACCGTGTTGATTTTTACATGTGACATTCTTTACTGAAATGTCATCCTCTTTTGGTTTTGTTTCGGTTTCTAATAGTCAATAATTCAAGCAGTAGAAAATACTACATTGTGGTTATAAATGAATTAATAGTCTGTGTACATATTAACTTTATGTAATGAGGAATTGATAAACTAATGGGACTTTTTCCTTAAACTGAATTTATATGTTCAGTTCTGAGTCTTAACACATTGCTGTTAGAAATTAGAAATGTAAGTCAGTCCACAAAAACTTGCTGACTGCAGAGAAGAAAACCTCTTTGACCCCTTGCTAATTGTTATTTTGATTCAACACGTATTAGAAATATAGGGGATTCAAACAATTGATGGAAAAATTGGATTCGCAAAATATTTTCTTTGTGAAATAAATTGCAAAGATGGTGGTTCAGAAATTGAACACTGTCAGGTTTGTCCCAACTGAAAACTAAAAAAAAAAAAACTCACTGTTTTCTTTAGATGAAGAATCCTCAGTCTTTGCTTTAATGCAGGTGGTATAGGATTGATAATATTTCATTTTCATAGTGACACATAGCTTATACGGGGTAGATGAGAGTAAGCCATCTGCAACACATGTTGCCGATTTGTTGACTAACTTACATGGATACTAATATGATACAAAAAAAGAGGAATACACCAGGACCAGTTTTTTATTATACAGGCCTATCAATAAAGGGGAGAGCAATTGCTCTTCCTCACGCAAAAGCTCGCCCAATTCTGAGAAATGAGAAACTAGCTGAGCCATTAATTGCTCCTGCAATTCCAAAAAATGTTTTTCTGGCTGAGCAATATCACTTCATCTCACATGGAAATCAATGTTCTCTTTCTTATTATTTACAGTAAAAAAGAACCAAAATATATAAAAAAGAAAAAAGAAAATACATAAAAAAGACTTTGTGATAAAATATGCGTTTATAAACTTATTCTATTTATTCAGATTGCTCGCCCAGTTTAAATCATTGTAACCTTGGGGGAGCGATTTATTGCTTGGGTGTTATTTTCTTATTGATATAGGCCTGATTATATACAGTATATGTACTACATATTATTTACCAGGATTTTCAATTGAATTTAAGATATTTCAGACAAAATATTTTTAGACAAAAAGATTCTGGATTATTTTTACTCTAACTTTTACAACTTGTACTCATAATTTCAGGTGAATAAAAAAACAAGTTTTAAATGGGTTGACAGGTGGAAAAGGTGTATCCTTTGATGGCAAGATTTCTGTTACTTAAAAGCATTAGGAAATCAACATGGTCACAAATATTTTTTTGTAGTAAAAAATAAGTTAATTTTAAGACAAGAAAGTCTGCCTTCCACAAAATTGTATCAATAAAAAAATTTGGTCCCTTAATTTAAGCTTTTAGACTTTAGGACGACTGTGTTGTAATTTCTTTCAATCCATCTTTCATATATTTTAAAAGTTTTACCTCTTTAACTAGTTTAGACGACTTGTACACCTTCAGACTTGCCTTCGTTGGTTTCTTGTAATAAGCATTTTGAGAAACTTTTGCTTGTACTGTTATAGAGGAAGATGTTGACTTTAATTTCCGCACATCAACCACCTTTGGTTGACCTAAAAAATGCTATGTTTGCTAAATATTCATTATTTTATAGAGGAAAGAGTCTGACATAAGGACTTAAGTAAAATGATCATTATTTGGGCACCCTCGGAGCCTTTATAGACTTAGATTTCAAAAGCAGTAGTTATCTTTTTCATTTTTTTTACAGTAAAATGAGCTGTAGTTAGATTTTTTTGTTTAGAAAGAAATTATACATTTGTGTTGTTTGATAAAAAAATGGAAAACATACTTATTTGCTGTTATTAATATTAGATGACTACTTTGAATCACTAAAAATTTCTACACACACCTAAGGCCGCACAAAACGACCCGTAAGAACCTTAAAATTTCATAAACTCCTAATTTTGTGTACATAAAGTATATGACCAGTGTGCAAAAATTAAATGTGCACTAAACCTGTAGGTGCCAAAAACTAAATCTGTAATAAAAAAGTTACCAATCACAAGTAAAACTTAAAAAAAAGCTTTTTTACGTATAAGTGGGGGTCATAATCTCACAAAGTAATAAATTTGAAAAATCAAAAGTAAATTCCAGATTAAATGAAGACTCGAAACACTTCTTAATCTGAGGGTAATTTGAGTATTTATGACAGTGTACACAAAATTGACACTTTAAAAATGTTCCTATTAAAATGAACACATTTAACAGCTATTTTTTTAGTAGCTTACCTGAAATGCATTGGCGACGGTAGGTTTTTGGCATGTAGGGATCAGATAAATTCAAGCTGGACCAATTTCCATTCAGCAACTGGATGCGGTATGTTTTGTTGTCAAAAATGCTCATGGTTTTGCACTTAATAGAACTGGTTAAAAGCGTAACCTTTTTAGTACAGTTTTCAAATTGTTGCCATGTACTGTTTTTAGTTTTATCCATATATTGCATGAAAACCTCAGTATCATTTTTAATTTTCAAGTAGACAGCCTTTAGGTAAATGAAATCATCCACAATATCACAACCAATTGTCATCAACTGTAAAGATCCTGAAATTACAATAAAAGTGGTAATATTTAGAGCATTTACCAAGTCATAAAAAGTAATTACACAGGACTTTAAAAGAGATATAAAATCCCAGAAAAACTGCAGGTTTAAAGCTTACCTCCCACTTTTAAAGAGTTAATCTTACTCTATTTATACCCAAGATCTTTTTATTTATTTATTTATTAGGTAAAATTCAAAATAATAAGGGCAATATAAAGCACGTGGTAAAAAAATTTACGGATTAAACCCAGTTTGACGTCATCTCCAGATGGCATAAAAAGGCCCCCTGAACATGTTGCCACATTCTTTTTTCAGCCTTCCAACAAGTAAGAAACAACGAGCTGCGCGGACTCATTAACAGTGTCGATACCTTAAAATATTTCTCTGTTTAGTCATTGTCATTAAAAAAATATTATCTTGTCATGAACAAAAGAGTTTAGTCTTGTCTATACAGTTCAACAGCTACAAGTTTTATATGTATAATGGACACTTTTCACCAGATGTTTTGATTAACACTGGCAGAAAACATGTTGCAATTCTTAATCTCAGTCCGCCTAATCCCTGTTTCGAGCATTAGACCCTGTGGAAATTTTGGTATAGGTGTGTGATCTTATTATACTGGTTCAATGACAGAATTTGCAGGTTCCATTTTGCTCTTCACCTAACGGTCAGCCTAAACCTCTGCACATGAATTTCAACCTCAATCACAGGGCATGTGTTGCTTTCTTTTGATATCTTTCTTTATATCTTTCTTTCATTTCTTCTTTTTATTTGTATTTTCGTGTCCCGTAGGCATTTCATATTAAAGAACACGTTAATTTAAAATCCAGGTACCTGTGCCATGGTACAAACTGACAAGTAGCTTGAGCATGTCCTTGTGTGTTTACTCACGTGGGCATGATGATCAACGCTGCTGATAGTCCAGCCATTAGAAGGAAGGTTTTTACTTCTAAATCAAAAAAGCTCACTGAGTTAAACTCTAAACGACGAAAACTCTACTTCTGTGGGCATTTCTGTACGTCTTTTACTATACCAAGTAGGAAAGAGTAACTTTACTGGGCATTAAAATAGCCCTTGAAACGATGTCGGAGAAGAGCATTAGCAGTGTTCACTGTTAGCTATATTACTTTCACCTTTACTCATAACAGTTTTTCCAGCTGAAGTCTGAATTCCATGCCAGCTTTTTCAGACTTTCTTACAAAAACTGAAGGGCCGCAACTTTTTCATCAAGGTAGTAGCAAAACAAGCTTTTACTCATCTTCAATACCTGTTACAAATATAAAAAAACAAAACAAGTGGTACAACAACCACTTTTGGTATATGTAAAAGCACTTTGTATAATATAAAATCCCAGGCCGCGGCTAATCATCATCATCATCATTCTCGGCTTAACGTCCGTTTTCCATGCTAGCATGGGTTGGACGGGGTATATTAATGACCCTCTTCTAATCTGATCTAGACTGTGTTAGATCTAAACTCAACTTCCTCTGTATCAAGTCTGTCCTTATAACCTCCTGCCAAGTCTTTCTCGGTCTGCCTCTGGGCTTTGCCCCAGGAACTATCAAGTCTCTACACTTTCTTACCCAATTATCCTCCTCCATTCTTTCCAAGTGCCCCAGCCAATTCAATCTTCTTATCTGGATAACATCTTTAATTCTACAGATACTTAGCCTGCTTCTTAGCTCATCTGAACTCTTTCTGTCTCTCAGACTGGCGTTACACATCCACCTAACCATTCTCATATCATTCCTTTCTAAACGGTCAAGATCTTCCTGCTTCACTGCCCATGTCTCACTACCGTACAACATAACACTTCTTACACAGGCCTCATACAACCTACTTTTTACCTCAATTGACAAGACTCTGTTAGTCAACAAAGGCAGTAACTCTCTGAACTTTTTCCAAGCAGAACCTATCCTGCAAGTAACACTTCTTCCAACACCCCCTTCACTGCCCAACATATCACCTAAGTAACAGAAGTTCTCAACTATCTCTAACGAGCCACTGTTGTACATCATTAAAGCTGGAAATACTTCATTCTCTATAATCTCACCTTTGCAACACTTGCATACAAACTGAATGTCAGCTCTTAACCTTCCACCAATACTACTGCACTTCTTATGTACCCAATGCTTGCAAGTCTGACAAAAAATTGAGTTACTACCAACCCCTTTCCTGCAAACTCCACAAGGCCACTTTCCAACTACAAGGTCACACTTGGCTGCAATGCTACTAATCATGACTTTAGACTTTGCTGTGTTCACCCTTAGCCCTTTCTCTTCTAGTCCTTTCTTCCACTTCTCAAACTTTTCAACTAATTCTTCTATCGACTCTGCTATGAGAACCAAATCATCTGCATACAATAACTCCCATGGACAACCTGTTCTGAACTCCATCGACAGCGCTTCTAAGACTAGAACAAACAACAAAGGACTAAGTACAGAACCCTGATGTACACCAACATTTACACTTAATTCATCACTAAGTGAATCTTTAATCCTGACACGACTTCTAGCATTGCTGTACATAGACTGTACCATCGTAACTAGCCACTCATCCACACCTAATTTTCTCATAGCCCACCAAATAACTTTACGTGGCACTCTATCAAAAGCTTTCTCTAAATCTACAAAGGCAAAATAGAGATTCTTTCTCTTTCCTAAATACTTTTCCTGAAGCTGTCTGAGTAAAAATATTGCATCTGTAGTGCCACGCCCTGGAACAAAACCAAATTGCATCTTATCTATATCAATTCTTTCTCTAAGTAACTTATCAATCACTCTTTCAATAACTTTCATTACTTGATCAACCAACTTCAAACCTCTATAGTTACCTCTTTCTAATGCATCACCCTTGCCCTTGAAACAATTCACTATTACACTTGACTGCCACTCACTCGGAATAGCACCATCCTTTATAATCTGATTAGCAAGACTTGTAATAAGCTCAACTCCAATATATCCAGATGCTTTTACCATCTCTGCAACAATACCTGATACTCCTGCAGCCTTGCCAATCTTCAATTTCCTAATAGCCTCCACTACCCATTCTGTCTTGATCTGCATAGCTGGCCCTTCTACAACATCATCATCAGACAAATTATCCTCATCCCAATCAAACTCAGTGTTAAGCAACCTCTGATAATAATTCTTCCAAGCTACCCTTTTCTCCTCCTCTGTGCTAGCCAAAACACCTTCATCATTACGTATACACTTCTCACCTACAACATCTTGATTAGTCTTCTTCATTTGCTTTGCTATCTTGAATACCTCATTGCGCTGGTCTTCCCTTCTTAACACATCTGCAAATCTGTTTCTCTCTGCTTCTGATTTTGCCTTATACACTGCTGTACGAGCACGACGCTTAGCTTCTAAGTAAATATTTTTACTACCACCTGACTTCCACTCTTTCCAAAGTTTCCTCTTTTCCTTTATACACTGGTCAACCTCATTATTCCACCACCAGGTCTGTCTATGTCTAGCTGGTCCTTTCGTCCACCCACAGGTATCACCAGAAGCTTCTAGAAGACAATTCTTCAAAGTAGTCCAAGTACTTTCAACATTGTCACTATCACATTGACCATTGTGGGCTAACTGCTGAACTTTTGCACTAAATTGTCTTGCTACAATCTCTTCCTTCAGCTTCCAGACTTTACGACGGGGCCTGTACTTTCCCTTGGCTTCTTTAACACTCTTCAAGATAATATCACAAACCAGCAACCTATGCTGGGAAACACACTCTTCCCCCGATATAACTTTCACGTCCTTCACCACTTTCTTGTCTGACTTTCTAACCAGGAAGTAGTCTACAGTACTGGAAAAAGGTTGTTTAACATATCGAGCGCGCAACATGCGCGGACTCCCTCGATACGCGATGTACCGTGTTTATAATAATAAGAAACAATTAAAATAAATTGTCGCGATCTATCGAGAATCTAATATCGTGACAAAATCCGTCTCGATGTGTCGCGATGGTAGGTGATAATGAGAATAAAGAGAAAGTTTTTTTTAATGAGAATAGAGAGAAAGTTTTTTTTATTTCAAACACATCTCTGCTTTATCTTTTTTTTAATTTTAAATAGGTGTATATTATAAGAAAATTTTTAACTTTCGTATTTATTAAAGTAATTCTAGCGCATTACTTTTTCAACGTATTTTTTTTCTAACGCCGCTTTTCGTTTATAAACTTTTAAAATGCCATCTTAAAAAACATTTCTATCGCCGCTTTTCGTTCTTAAACTTTTAAAATGCCATCTTAAAAAACATTTCTATCGCCGCATTTCGTTCTTAAACTTTTAAAATGCGATCTAAAAAAACATTTCTATCGCCGCATTTCGTTTATAAACTTTTTAACTTCGCTCTAAAAAAGCATTTCTATCGCCGCATTTCGTTCTTAAACTTTTAAAATGCGATCTTAAAAAACATTTCTATCGCCGCATTTCGTTTATAAACTTTTTAACTTCGATCTAAAAAGCATTTCTATCGTCGCTTTTCGTTTATAAAAACTTTTAAAATTCGATCTAAAAAAACATTTTTATCGCCGCATTTCGTTCTTAAGCTTTTAAAATGCGATCTAAAAAAACTTTTCTATCGCCGTTCTTCGTTCTTAAATTTTTAAAATGCGATCTAACAAAGCTTTTCGATCGCCGTTCTTAGTTCTTAAATTTTTAAAATGTAATCTAAAAAAGAAAGATTAACGCTAGCTGTATACCCTAGATTGTTATGCATAAGTTAAAAAAATATAACACAAAGGAAGTATAATTATATTTAAACATCCGCGATCATTGTTGAATACACTCTTATTTTTAAAATAGTTCTATTATGAAAAAGTGTTAATGGCCTCGATAGCTTCGAGAATGATATCGAGGCGGATGCATCGCGAAGCCCTCTCGATACAATTTGAAAGTAAAAAAACGTCTATCGCGGATCGAGAATACCGTCGCGATACGCGAAGCGCGATGTTAAACAACCTTTTTCCAGTACTGTATCTGTGTCTTACAACCACCTGACTCATATGTTATCAGCCTACTCTGTCTCTTACTGAATGATGTGTTGCAAACCACCATGTCCGTTGCCATTCCAAACTCAAGCAATCTCTCCCCTTCCTTATTTCTGCTCCCAAATCCATAGCCTCCATGCACACCTCTATAACCTTCAGATGACTTCCCAACATGACCATTAAAGTCGCCGCCCACCATGACAAGTTCAGTGTCTCCAAACTTCGATGTGACTGCTATTAACTCATCATAAAACTTATCTTTATCTTCTTCACTGAGTCCACACTGTGGAGCATAAACTGACAGAAAAGTGACAATCCTATTACCTATCAAAAACTTTATCACTATAATACAACTATTAACACGCATAACATCTATTACTTTTTCTACCCACTTCTCTGCAACGAATATGCCAACTCTAAGTCAGCGAAATGATCATCCAGTTGACGTCACAAGCCTTCCTGTAAACAAATTTATTTACAATCGAGACACAAGATGACGACAGGCACAAAGCTTCTTCACAATATTTTTCACAATCACTTCCATTGTTTTGAGCTGAAAAGTGTGATCCCAATAATGTAATAATGTGATCATGTGCTTTCAACAAACGGTTAAGAAGATATAAGGATTTGAAATTTTGCTGACGTCTACAAACGAACTACCAATGTAACAAATATTTTTTTTTAAATTTCATTCACAGTTGCTTCCATCGAAACGCTGATCAAGACAATGTATAGGATCATGTCCTTTTGATGAACGGTAGATATTTATAGAGGTATAGGTTTACAGGTTTGTTGATGACGTCATCAACCATGCCTATTCCAAAACAGGTGGGTTCATTCAGGTTTGGGAAATTGGTCTGATTTTGGTCCCAGGTGGTCCCTAGTTACCAACGTAGACGATGACATTAGTTTTGTCTACCTATTATATTGATTATTTAGCTTTAAACTTAAAAGTACAATGCAATTCAGAAAATTTTTATAAGTGATGTTATTATGGACTTTGTCAAAGAAAATTGTGAAAACATAATCCACTTTGCAAAGGTCACAGACACAGAATTTTCGTATTATTATATAGATATATAAGTGTTGTTCTTCTTGTATCATACATACCATTTTTTCCAAAGTCACTTTTAGCTTCTGTTGCATAATAACTTAGCAAAAACAGCGAGAATATCCAATACCACATATTGTTTTAATGTAACCCTAAATTAAATTAAAGAAGATTTAATGCAGGATTATTTTTGTAAATTCTTGGCACCAACATGTGCATAACAGCTCATAACAATAATAAATTTCAGAATAAAGCCTAGCGAAATGATGTGTGAACAGCTTTCAGAATTAGGCAAAAAATTTTATGTTTTAATTATTTTGTTTTAGTTATTTTTAAGTTTAATTTTTTAAAAGACGACTATAAAAAGCTTAAAATACCATTAAAGCTTGAATTATAAAGGTACCAAAAAGCTACTGAGCGCAAGATATAATAAATTTCGCTGTATTCCTTTAACAATATTTATAATAATTAGTGCAGCCACAAGTAAAAACAAATCAATTAAATAGGCTTCTAAAAAAAGATTTGTGTTAACTCTAAGCGCTGCAAAGCCTTCTTAAATCATTCTCTGACTTCGTATTTCGCATTCTTTAATAATTTGGGGGAGCTTTTGCAGATCAAAGGAAAACAAAAATTTGCATAAATGAATCGTGATTTCCATCGTGAAACTATCGTGGTTTTCATGATCCATCGCGATGAGCATGATCATCACGATAGGTACGCGATCTGCTATCTAATATATTTATAATCATCACAGACACGATAGGATCGTGGATCGTGGGTGTCGCGCATGATACACGATCACGATTTTAGGCTTCCTGATAGCGGTACTGTAAAACCTTAATAAAGGGTACTAATATTTACAGATGTCAGCATGCCCTAATTTCTGGATTTTTCTTGCATATCTGAACCATGGAGTGGACTATCCCATATTGCGGACATTGTGGAATGCATTTTCAACATGGTTTACTTGGTCTAAAACCTATGAGCTGCAGAGTGACCAAGTGACTTCGATTGACCTTTTCGAGAAATAATTAAAAACAGCCATTTCCACTAATCTTATGTTCAGAGTTTTAGCTCTCTTAATTTTGTTTTACTTTATTAACACGTGGTTAGCCTCACTAACTTCAAGGTATATACCCTTTTTAATACATACAAGTTTCTTATTCCATTAAACTTAAAGGGAACCGAGGAAAAGGATGTTGGACTTATATATATTATTATGTGGAGCTGAAAAAGTTGGTTAAGTTATTTGTAATTTTTTTAAAAAGCTCCTTTCATTTTCCAGATTCACATTTAAAGAATTTCAGATTTAATTCTGCTGCATAAATTATGATGTCATATTTTAAGTATATATATAATAGCTAATTTTGACATTTTCTGTGATCAGTAATTTTAGACCTGTTAAGGGATGTGCATTCAGACTTTATCAATTCATAGATACTATAAAGGTGAATTGATTAACATAATTTTTTTTGCCAAAATGACACTCGTTTGCTGGTCCCAGGCCTCTTAATTTTCTGCTGACGACCCCATAACTTGGGATCTGCATGTCGGTTTGCAATCAAGTTAAAATATAGGGCCTATATATGCCGTTTATTACATATTATATACATTGCTTTAAAATGATCTACTTTGGTATCTTGCGTAAGTAATCATGACGCCAATCCGAAAAGACTCACATGAGGAATTTAAAAATTGAGACGCATGACATACTTTTCCGTTGTGCTGAACATGAACTTTTACTGCACTAAAACACTTTAATTAGTTTAAAAACCTCCGAAAAGAGACCATATAATGCTAAAAAGTCGCTGTAGTTCGCTTGAAAATTGTCAATACGAGACTGTTGACGACTAAAACAGCAGCAAAGGTTGCTTTAAAATTATCCAAAATGGTACCGTTGTAGGCTAACATGGCACCATAGTTTGTTTGAACACTGTCAAAACGAGACCATAGAAGGCTAATACGGCGCCTTAAAATAAGTCTTAAAAATATAGCACGATTTATATATAGTATTCATAGCTCTAACAAGATCATTAAAGTAATTACGATAAACAAAAGATAAAAAGACTTTTGACTTGCAGGAAAAGGTGTTATATAGTGTCTACATATATATACTGTATATATAGTTCCTGGGGCTAGCAGAGGTAGACTGAGGAAGACCTTAGAACTAACGCAGTCTACAGATTTCCTATGGGAAATAGACACTAAGCCAAGATGATGGTGAGAACTTTTGTGAGAATTCAGGATTATACTTTTTCCAATAAAACATTATGTGTGATGCATAAAGGTTTGGGAATAAAAGTGCTTAGCATAAACTTTTGTGAGTGGGAAAAGATAACATATAAATATTTTTAATGAATTTTATTCATCAAAAAATCCTTTCATTTTTCTCTTTTTATCCAAAGGCATAAACATCAATAAGTGTGTTCGGATATATACCTTTGCAAATAAAAAATAAGGATTTTAAGAATTTCAAAAACCCCAAACACAATTAAATTCAATTTTGTAAATGGGGCAGGTGCTGATAGTATATATATATAATTTTTTTACCTTTTATTTGCAGATATGTTGTAAGATCAATTAAGACAAAAAATGCCAAAATTGTAAGTTTCCTAATTTAATAATGGAAAAGTTAAAAATAAAATAAAAGTTATAAATAATTTAATAATACTAGTCGGTAACCTGTGGATAAATCCATGGGTTCGCCCGTCCTTTATTAACCGCATTTTATGTTTCTCGCTACTACGGTTACCATTTTGCGTGACAGACAACCAGAACGTATACAAGTATTATAATATAGATACAAAACTTTAAAAACTAACATAGTAACAAAAAGTAACATGGGCTAGCCACTTTAAATATTTATTATTATTATTAAAGAAGTCTGTTATTTTTAATAAGCAATCAAAACCAGTGTAAACGATGCTGCTTTTATAGCCGGGTTGATGAGTAGAAAATTGGCCTAAAACAAGTAAATGGATTAGTAGCAGTATAATTTTGCCATAGACCTTTTTGAATGTTTACATTTTTTGCGGTAAGCCTTTTTGATATGCCTCTACTATGATGGATCTATCAAGAGGGTGCCGATAAGCCGCAAACACCCGCACATATACGGGCGACTTTTCGAATTAAATTGACAGTTGTCCGCCGAAATCTCCCACACTTTCCCGAACACGCCCGGAACATTCCCGAAATGCAACACCTTGTAACATAAACATGGCGGACGACAGTTGAAAGAATGCGTTTGAAGAGAAAGGAGTTAATAAAGTTTATATATAAGTTATTTATCAAGTAAATCTTATCAAAAATCATAAAAAACAGTTCTTTTAAGAACTTCGCTACCACATAGTTAGTTCATTTTAATTTTTATACTTTTTTAAATAATTCTTCGAGAGTCATTTGTGGTGAATCTTTTTTTT
Source organism: Hydractinia echinata (assembly GCA_030067915.1). Lineage (NCBI taxonomy): Eukaryota > Metazoa > Cnidaria > Hydrozoa > Anthoathecata > Hydractiniidae > Hydractinia > Hydractinia echinata. The sequence goes on along the minus strand of JASGCC010000111.1, from coordinate 692,252 downwards.
TTTTGGGCATTGTTCGGGACTATGCGGGTTTTTTCGGGCGAATACCTGAATTTTTTTCAAAACGCTGAACTCGCCCGAAAACGTCCGCACTTTTTATAGCGTATGCGGCTTATCGGCACCCTCGTGATCTATACAGCTACTAATGTTTTTCATAAAAAGTGGTGAAATTGTACCATTGTATGCTAGGAAAAATTATGTTTCAGAAATTTTTCCCTTTTTTGCACTTTTCCAGAAGTGTTTTCCATTTCCATGAGTTTCCAGGAATGGTAGCTTGCCTGCTGAAGAGGGTCATGGCTCTAGCTAGTCTGTTTCAAAAAAACTAAAGAAGCCACTTAAACCTAATAAATTTTAGGCCAAACCACTAAACAACCATTAGGAGTATAAACCCCATAACAAATGTTCGAAACTGTAGCAAAATAAAAATATAGCTAGCTAGCTAGCGTTTGTCTTCTTATTTTATCTTTCTGCTCCTTGTTTTCAAATTTCGGATGACTCGAGAAAGCGCCGAAATCACAATAAAAACATTTGACTATTTTCCCTTTGTTTATTTTATTTTAAATGTACTTACCATGCTTTCGTTTTTACAAATCACGTGCTTCTATTAATCCATGCATGTCTTGACATGTAATGACAAGAAAGAAAATTTTTATGACGCCTCAAAGTCTTCAGTCAAAACATGAAATTCTCCACCGTTGTGGTTATATCTTAACCTTTTTAAAAACATTTTCGTGCGCAGGCCCGTTGTTGAGCCCCGGGGAAAATTAATAATTCCAATCAAAAATGGAAATGTATAACGCGAGAGAAAGGAAGGCAGCAGGAGGGAAGCTTAGAACTTGTTTAATTTGGCGTTTATTCATCGCGCTGTATATTCCTTTTAAAATCTCAGAATATTTTATTACGACAGAACTTTTTAAAATATTATTTCCTTCTTTTTTTGGCAGAGCCGTATAACCAGATTTTCATTTTGAGAGGGCCTAGAGGATTTTAATATCTAAGGAGGTCCCACCATAGTTTGTGCCGACAAGCGAAATTTTTTCCTCTGAATTTTAACCTTCTATAACTAATTGAAATGTCCAAAAATGTTAATTCGCATTTGACATTTATTGACGAGTTCCTTTCTCCAATCACTGTCAAGTCAAGTTTATCGACTGAAGAGAGAACCAGCAAATTTTTTAGACGAGAATCCGTTGTTGTTCGTGGGTTTTCTCTATTTAAATCAGAAAAAGATCATTCTTATAGCATTTGTAGCGGGCATGATGAGAATAAACTTTGTGTTCTTTACGACTTAGGTAAGCAAAATTAATTTAGAGAGATTCAAACGTTTGCTACCTCGTTCCCAGGGCATTTTGCCTTGTTGATCTGTAATAACGGCTCATGGGCCACAAGACCTTCGGGAGAAACGAGATGAGGTCTACAATGGTGAACCTTTGGGCGTCGTAACTAAGTGATATTGCAATGGTAGGAAGTAGGTCGGTTTGTGTTTTAGTCGAAGCATCAAACCGATTGTAAGTGCTCTTTTCAGCTTCACCCTTTGATTTGTTTGACATGAACGTTCTCAAGATCGACGTATAAATAATGTATGTTTTTTTAAAATAAACATATAAGGGGATGTGATTTATTGTTTTTAGTATTAAATAAAATTACGCACGCCTTGGCGTGTCACGTTGTTGGCATTGCTGTAAAATGTCAAGCTTGACCCCAGTACCTTTTAGAACTTAAGAAAGCGCACTCCTGTTGAGAAGCAAATAGGCCTGAGAAAGAAGTTGATAAACCATCAGCATAAACGCCATCCTTATCCCCAGAGCTCTTTAAGATAAACCTCGAGGTTTAAGTTAAAGAGCTCTGGGGACGAAAGTGAATGTCCGTTATTTGGTATTGGGATAGTCGTCATTAAAAACCAGGTTTGCAATGACGACTGACGACATCAGTACACTAAGCAGCCTAACTACAAAAGTTTTGAATGTTCTCAATTGTAACACTATTATTATAGACTTCTTTCATGTGCGTTTTTTATATGCATATATATATATATATAGTATATATAATATATATATATTATATATATATATATATATATATATATATATATATATATATATATATATATATATATATATATATATATATATTATATATTATATATATATATATATATATATATATATATATATATATATATATATATATATATATATATATATATATATATATATATATATATATATATATACGTATATGCAAACGTCACACAACGGCACCAGTCTGAAGGAAAGTCATACTACATCAAAAGAAAGAAAAACAAACTTCGTGTTGCGATTTCTAACCACAACAATTAAAATAGAATCCTGTTGCGAGGTTTTAGAGTGTATTTTAGTGTTTTTGTAGTGTTAAACATGATATCGTGCTGAAGAGCTTGGGAGTGTTAAAACAACATTTCCTTTCTAAACGCATTAGAAACGTAAGCGCCTTCATGCTGACCTTTCTAGTCCTGACGTATTAATTTCTCTTGTCTAAAGACCTCTTGTCTTCCAATTATTTTATTTTAAAAAAAAAACTTTTTGTGCGCAACTTTCCTTGCTGTTCCATGGCGTATTGCTTCCTGACAGAGTTAAAAGAAATAAGTTCGGAATTACGAAAGTGACAGCTTTAAATAGCAAAAATAGGTCCATGTTTTTTATTGCTGTCGACAAAATATACACTGAGATGTTCACTAGCACCGCAAACTGGGTCATCGGAAAAGTTTACAGGGCGAGTCGCCAAATGCATGGTACCTTGACAGATCTGATTTTCTTCTTTGTCTTGCTTCTTGTGACACTGCTACTGAAATGAACAACCTCGTTTTCAGAATTTCTAAGTTTTTTTTGCGAATGAGATTGCGAAAATCTCATTTCTTTTGCAGCATTGTTGTATTGGCAGTTTCACATATAACTTGTCGGTTAACCTCCCCCACCCCATTCTCCTTTCCCCACCCCCTTAATAGGGTTTTAACCCTGAGCCTGACACTGTAATAATCGACAAACCTTTTCACTGTCTTGACTTAAGGCGGTATAACTTTACGAGTGACTAAAGTCTTTGTTTAGCTTTCTTGTTTACGTACTTGTTTACCTACTTGTAAGTGATGTAACATGAGCTAAACAAAGATGGATACCGTAAAAAAGATATCGTAAATACTTATCATTGCTATGTTTGTTTTCTGTTTCTTTTATGTTCACGTTTTTATTTGTAAAATTATTTAAAATTGTAATGTTACAAAACTTGGAATTTATCTGAAGTTGTTTGTTTTACCTGGAATAAAAATTTTTATTAGTTTTATTACGTTAACAGTATGAACTATGGGACATTATACATACGATTAAAGCCTGAGGAACATTTTTAACTCATCCGCATTCATTTTATTAATTATTTCGTAATCTATGGCAAACTTTTAACTTAAAATAAAAGCTGCAACCAAAAATAACAACAACTCTTCGCAGCTTGAGCTTCAAAACTACCAAAGGCGCTAAAAATTTGTTTAAACTAACTTTCCCTCAGATCCGTTTTCCCGCACGGTCTCGGGAGATGTCGGAGTGGTGTATTATAAGCATCACCTGACTCCGTCAAAAAACGAAGCAACTGGTACGCAACAGTTAACAACAGTGAGTTAATAATCATAAGAAAAAATATTTATGTCCTAAATGCCGCCCCGGCGTTTCATTATTTTCCAGATGTTTAGGTAGCGTTTATTGACGTTTTTTACATCAAAGCCCAGTCTTTATTTGACGCCCATCAAATAAAGATTGGGCGTTGATTTGAGAAACTGAGAAATTTGAATATAAGTCATCACAAATAAATAGACAAAGAAGTAGCAAAAAAGAAAACAAGTTTGTACAGGGGAATGCATCAAAAGAAAGCTTATGATGTTTCTATATCAATTAATTTATCTAAAATATATAGTAAAAATCAATCCTTCTCTTTATTTCCCTGTAAATTGTTTGAAAGAGGAAAATTCTAACTAAGGCCCATTCTTGACAGAAAAAGGTCTGTGAGCATGTAGAGCATGTAATCACAGTATTTTAATTAATTCAGAATCACGTGAGAAAGAGAACTTGCTCATCTCCAGTAAATGCTGCATTAAAATACATTACTGCGCCTACTCATTCCACGGTGTGGATCTTAGTTCTTAAATATATGAAGGAAGTTCCCCTAGAAAAAATGGCCGAATTTCAACGTGCTTTTAGACACTAAATTTATTTTAGAACACGGTTTCAAGTAGTGCTTATTATAAATTTTGTTTTCCATTGTGCAATCCAGCAATTTTCGCAACACGTGGAAAAAACTGCATGAAAACGTTCTTAACAACCACTTTCAACGGCGGTAAGTAGCGGTCCAACAAATCTATTTGTATTTAATACATGGCATTTCTGCAATTATTATAAGATGTGTCCCGAAATGTGAACTTGTCAGCTTGCAACCTCGTCCCCAGGGCATCTTATATCTTTTCAGACATCCGGGATGGCGATACGTACATAAAAATGCCTTGAGCATGAGGTTGGTCAGCTGGAAACGTAAGGATTCAAGTGTTCGATGGCTTACAGGTTGAAAGAGTGCTGCCGTACACATTTTGCTTACTACAAGTCAAGAATTTTAAGAATTTCTGTAGGCGTTTGTTAAATTTAAAAACCACGCAAAATAACAAATATAGATCATTTATGGCTGTCAAATTGGACGGCGATCGTCGTTCCGATTTCAGAAAAGATAAAAGATGCCCTGGGAACGAGGTTGGTCAGCTTCGGTGCCTTACAGGTTGAACTAGTGCCGCAGTACACATTTTGCTTATCCACAATTTAAAAATTTAAAAACCACGTGAAATAATAAATATAGATCATGGCCGTCAAATTGGTTGTGGAAGGGAAGGGTCCAATATAAATATAAATATAAATAGGGAAATGTTATCATGGTTGGGACTGCCTTAGGAAACCTCTTTTGGCTAAAATGCTGTTCAAATGTTAGAATTAAGAAGATTTATTTTTTGAGGGAGGAGGAGAATTTCGTTAGTCCTGTGGACGGGAATAAATATTAATCTGCTTTACAACTTTGCAAGTTGGCCCTGTTTTTATAGTATCATGTGATTACTATAGTGGTCGTAAGTTGTAGCAATTCATAAGAGGTAATGAAATTATTCATTCTTAGAATAAGAACAAATATACAGCAATTCCTACTTCCAACCCCCTCTCTTTATTTTGCCCCCCTCCTATTAAGCCCCCGTCAAAAACCACTAAAATTTAATAAGTCCCCGGCAGCTAATAAGAGGAATTACAGTACTCTTCATAACTGGTACAGTTTGGTTATCAGAATGATTTAACTATTTAGGACGGTAACAAAAAGGAGAATGAGCTGACAAAAACGACATCAATTGAAGTAATAAAACTAATTCATTTAGAACGATATATCCTTTGAAAAGGTAATAGGCTGTTTATATGTTAACGTAATATGCTTTAAGTGTGTAAAAAGAATGTTATGACGGACGATACAATTTTATATTTCCACGGAATGCTGAATAGCCTGTTTAGTCCTTTCTTATAGTTTGGTGTACATGAAAAGAAGAAACAAATGCACGATTTTTTTTTTCTTTCGTTAGTTCCTCTTTTAATATTTATAATGGAATTATTATTCATGGAGAAACGTGTTCCTTGAAGGTGGGATTGAGGGGTTAAAATAATTCTTCTCAAAATAAGATTTTTGGAGCACAAGTTAAAAGTTTCTTTGGTCTTGGTCATGAAAATATGTGTAAGTGGGTTTGTTTGAGCAAGACCGCTTTTAGTTTTTTATTGTATATATTATATGTTTTGTTCAACACCTGTGGCCACTTTTCAACTTCTTGGCATCAGAGAAAAAGGTAGCGGTATTCTAAAAAAAAAGTGGTGCCAAAGAGTACTGCAAAATGCCCAGTGCATTTTGCAGAACTCTTGGCACCACTTTTTTTGACTAGGCTAAGACTCTACAGTAAGGGATAAACAAATATGGTAGACCTAGCTAAAGAAAAGGGGTAAATAATCTACGAGTCTGTAGCATAGATTTGCACCATGTGCCTCATGCTACTCTATACTGACTAGATTTTGATGAAGTTCTACGGGTATAGTTATATACATATACATTTTACATCCTCGCATATGTTATTTTGTACCAGTTTTTGCAATTTTCCCATAAGGGGATGAGGGCCTTGATAAACATCAAAAATTTAAGTTTGTTAATATGAATAACCAATTACATTATTGGAAGATATGAGTTACGAAAATACGCCAGTAATATTCTGTAGATTTTGCTAGAAAATGGTGTAATTGAGTGCATAAAAAACATGTTGCCTAATAACTTCTTTAATTAATTCTCTGAGAGATATCAAATGGCATTTTTAAATTTTATTAGTTTTGGTGGATTTCTAAGTTCCATAAAACCTAAAAACTTTCTGAACATCTGATCAAACCTCTCATAAGATCTGAATTAAATAGTTTTACCAAAGCCAGCTATTGCGTGAATTCATTATTTTTGTTGCTCCTTTCTTCCTGCAAACCAAGAGAAAAATTATACCGAAGTGTATATAAAAAGAAAGCCGTCAAATGTGCAGTAAGGTGTATCTTTGTTTCACACATTCAATTTCCGGCATCACGCTTCCAACAAAATTGCCTTTGTTGAGTAGTTGAATAGAAAATTAAACAACTTCGGAGTTTGATGAAATGAGCATCGTTATTTACTTTAGTTGAGGAAGACAAATATCTTAGAAGTAAAACGACACAGGTATGTTATAATTACTTATCTTCGTCACTAACGAAATGATAACTACGTAAATTTTAATGTTATTGGAAATTTAAAAACACGTTAACAGATGTTAGTTTAGTTGATTTCCTGTTTTGTGTGAATTTCCTTAATTCTGGAAAAGTAGGAAGGGATAGAAAACTGGCTTGCATTGGATTCTTGATTACCCATAAAGTATCTATGCTTTTCTGTGGTGTCATGGATTGCCAATGAGCGAATCGTTTTAACCTAAAAATCTACATTGGAAAAAATTCATAAAAGTCAAAGTACTGGTTATGTTAATTCTAACAAAATATTTATTTTTTGTTTTGCGGAGGAACAACTAGGCCTATACACGGACGACAATAGCATCCATTTAAGCTTCTTCCTCCAAGATTTAAGACACACTATCATATGCGGAACAAGAAAAGCCCATCTACATCGAATTTAGTAGTCTAACAAATAACTCATAACCTATGTCTTTATTTCCAGCCTGAATTTGAACAAAGGCTCCATAACTTACCTTCAACAATTAAAATTCCACTTATGATGTTTTATTTTTTGACAACAGACTTAAGTAGAGCTTTATATCTTACGGGTACAAATTATTTGCGCAATTTTTTTGAAGAACCTCTTTTTGCGGACTTTGCTCAAAATTCTCAAAAATAAGTTCTACAAGAGCTGTCATTCGCTAAAATTTCTTCCGTAAAGTTTTCCATTTCCCGTATCTGCGAAAAAATTATTTTTTCGTACTTCGATATCATGTAGATCCAACGCCATCGAGCTTTTCGTTGCTTACTTTAATAAGTATATTTCTGAATGCTATATTAGCAAAAAATACTGAACCGGATCTTCGGCGTCCAAACATTTATACATTCGCAAAATGAGGCACTTTGAGGGCGCTTATCAGCACATAATTTGTACCCTTAGGTACATGGAAAATCCTAGCAATAAAACAAATAATTGGCCGTGTATAGAGGATGCAGTTTACTTAGGGTGCTGTTATTTGGAAGTACAGTATTTCTTCACAACAAATTTACCAAACGAAAATTTCAATGTTTTAAATATTCGATTTGGCATTCCAACAATTTACATGCAGCATGCTCACAAATTTAAAATTCAATGTACTTTTTAATAGACCCAAGGATAGCGTTCAGTGAATTCTGACGTTCCGTGCGTTCTGCAGATTACACCGGCCACCTGCCCCACAAAGGCCACGTGTAGTTTTTATTTCGGTTCATAAAATACAGTCCTCTCTCAATATTTTGTAAGTGTTCATTCTGAACCCCTACAGAAAGATTTACCAACAACCTCAAAAGAGCATCTGCTATGGAGAAGTGTTCGCTACACAAAGGTTCTTCCTATATAAGCTAACCTTGCTTCCAAAAACCTGCATTGGTGTTGGAGTATAAGTGGAATCAGCCATAAGAGGCTGGCTTCGAGTGAAAGAAAAGTTTGAAGAAAATATATTCTGAGGATGCTATTTTTTATTCAAAAAAATTAAGCGGATTATAGTCTTTGACATTTTGCGGTGTTTTAGAATGTAAAATATAGTTTAGGTAACATATAGAATAATTTTTTTTAAGAATTGTTTTACATGACCTATTATTAAGCTCATCCACTATAGAGAGGTAGGTTCTTGAGGTAATGTAAATTTTGGGATCATAAAATGATGTCCGCTATAAATACAGTGAAACGTCATTATAGCGGATATCCTATATAGCGGACATCCTATATAGCGGACATCCTATATAGCGGACATCCTATATAGCGGACATCCTATATAGCGGACATCGTATATAGCAGACATCGTATATAGCAGACATCCTATATAGCGGACATCATATATAGCAGACATCGTATATAGCAGACATCGTATATAGCAGACATCCCATATAGCGGACATCCTATATAGCAGACATCCTATATAGCGGACACCTTTTTACATTAGACGCTTTTCTAAAGAACGGATAGAATTACGGTCAAACTTTCATAAGAAAACCTCTATGTATTCGTTTCTGAAAAAATGTCCGTTTTACAGAAGTGTTCTCAATTACGGATGCCTGCTTTAACAAATTCCACTATAGTCTCATTGAGATTCCATGTACTTAATGTTTCACAGTGTCAAAATGAATAAATAAATTTGCAATTTGCGATAAAAGAGTGGAAAATAATGTTAATTTGTTGGCATACTATTTCCATTAAACTTCAGTTAAATCGGACTTTTCTGGGAATATCTGTAAGCAGGATTATCTACAAATGAGAATATTCACTTAGATATCAGCTTATCTGCCGCCTGTGGACCTTTGACACGATAGGCTATTGATATTTTTTCATAACATGTTTTTAAAAACTAATTTTGGTTGCCAGTTCTATTGCAGCATAAAGTCGAAGGAAATTAGCTGCTATGTTGTCTGGATCGGTATCCAGATGCCTCAATAATTATGCTTGCAGTTGGTGCAAATTAATACACATTTTAGAGATTTTTTTGCGTGAACTTGTTGAAATATTGTGCAAGTAGTCTGTTTACCAGCTATCAAGTTACTATTTCAACTACTTTGACCTATTTTAGGTGTTTTTGGAAAGAGGGAAGATAATGTTGTTATATGCAATAGTGTTGCTATTTATCATTGGCAAGTGCAATGTTACATGCATTGAAGCAAGACAACTATACAGTAAAGGTAAACTCAGTGGTTTGCTGGACTTACAAGGAAAGGTTGCCAACAATAAAAGAGCCCATGTGCAAAGCGAAAACAATCCGTTAATGACATCTGTCCGTTGGGGAAATATGATACTGTTAGTACCGAAAAAGCTGGATAATGTTGCTACAGCAACCAGACGTGAAGTTATAAATAACCAATCAGATTTGAAAACAGTAATACTTTCTCCTTTAAATACTCAAAAGAAAGTATATGATAATTTTATAAAGCTTTTAAAACGAAATTTTCAATTTAAAAAAGATGGTGAAAGTAAAGCTGCAGTAGCTACCTCTAACCTAAGTTATTATATGAAAAAAAACCAGCTGAAGTTGACAAGCGGGAAGAAAAACCATGTCACTTCTATTGTTGATGAAAAACAGGACAGCAAGAATATGAAAGATGTTGACGAAATGGTAAATTGGATCAATAAAACACTTAGCAACGACGATGAAAAGATTTTATCGCAGTATCTGGGATCACGGTTTTCAACGAACGATCTAAAAAATGCAATTTATAACATTATGTTGCAAGATGACTATAAAGGTACAACAGGAGATAGCGCAAAGGAAAAACTAAAAAGCAGAATAGAAATTCAAAATTTGATACAACTTGCTCAAGAAAGTCAAACAGATAGAGTGACGAAAACAAAAGCTGAGAATCGACGACATATTATCGCAAAAAAGAGAAATACACCACGGCGAAAAAATAATGATGATTTTATGGTAATAACTGAACAGGATGATGACAAAAAAAGAAAGAATAAAAATAAGGTTGAAACAATGGATGATATTATTAAAATGAAACCATCCTCAACCGACGAATAAGAACGGAATCTCACTAATTTCGTACTTTTAAAATCGAACTTCAGAAGCTGCCACAATACAGCCACTGCAGCAAAAAAAATAATCTATTACCCTGCCTTGAGAAATCTAAAAGATCAAAGAATACTTTTATTATAAAGCAGTTAAAGGATTTTTCTTAATTTATTCGGGTAAAAAAGATTTTATCTTGTAACCTTGAGTAGCAACCTCGTCCTCAATACATGTTAGGCTTTTTATATTTAGACGGCCTGTAAAAAACCTAACAAGTCCTGGGGACGAGATTGCTTAAATACCACGCAATAACTCGTTTAATAGTTTATTTATGCTGTTTTATAAATATTGAAATATTGAATATTGTATTGAGCAACCTCATTCACAGGGCATTTTGTCTTTTTAAATGAACTTTATCTCCGTAATAACGGCTCAGGGCCATAAGACCATGTGGACGATGTTGTATGTAAAGGATTCTTTTAGCTTACAGAAGATCTCTACTTTTGTATAAAAACGTATTTAATAGTTTTTGAGATGAGTTGTACGTATTTATATTTGGACGGCCTGAACAAGTATAACCAAACAAAAAACATAAATAGCTTAACAAGTCCTGGGGACAAGGTTGGTACGTAAGGTAGGGAACAAAGAAGATAAGAGAAAAGTCATTACAAAAAGGTGTTTATCCAGTCACAGGGCTGACATCTATTGAGTTTAAATAACGTTTTAACAAAACTAGAGGTAAAAAAAACCCAAGATATGTAAACTCTCCGTAGTCTCTATATTGGCTCCTTCACTCTTAAATCCTATTATTGGCCTGGGTCATAAGTTTATCATAAGCGTATTAATTTACGCACGTGATTATTACGATAAATATCTCGATGGCTAACATGATTGGCTAAGAGGAGATACATAAATACAATATATCGCACAAAAGTTTATGGGGAGTCTGGGTAGTAAGAGAAAAAACAACGTAGTCTCTAGAAAGAAACTTTTTCTAGAACAACAAATGTTCAACCAAAAAATATACGCATTTCGAACATAATTTCGAATGTTTTGAAAACAGAATGTTTGTAAACAAAGCTCTCTTATATGTAAACAAACATTTTTTGCCTCAATTCCATTAATTCTGTCTGCGACTAACTTTAATTTCATTGTCCATAATTTCCTTCGGCGACGACGGTTGTTAAACATCTCGATTGAACCTTGTCCCCAGGGCTCTTCTACACTTATGATATTCGGATGGGACGTCTCCATAATAGCCTTGGTCTAGACTAAAAATATATACCGATTTTGATTGGATGCGCATTTTAATTGAAAAAGGCAGGTTTGTTTGATTTTAAAACGAGGTGAGGGACCGTAAATAGTGAAAAAAACAACGAAATGCTGGAAGAAGATTTCTATCAAAAAAGCCTCTTTATAACTACGTCCATCATGAATTTTCCGGGACAATTAATATTTTCCATAACTAAACAAAAACGACAAGTAAACATTTCTTTGTAAAATTTTGATTTTGCCCTACCACGCATGGTTAATGAAAACAAAGGGATATTGACAAAAACTATGGCGTTATACTTTTCACAGAAACACGAGAATGTAATATTCAGAGAAACATCACGATAACAGTAGAAAAAATAAATAAAAAACGTAGACATAATTTCATCGAAATGCAAAAATGACGTAAGGAATTTCTTAGAAATGCAAAAATAACGTAAGGGAATTCCTTTAAAAATATTACCACTTATCTGTTAAGTCATTGTTATTGAATAATGTAGATATTATCATGTCATGAACAAGCGAGTTTATTTTAGGCTACGTTTCAACAGCTACAGCTGTCATCGACAGGCAATGATCGTAATCATCTTTGGCTATTTATTAGTTGAAGAGATAATTAGAGGGTCGAAATTAACCAATCAGATCACAGCAATTACAGTAATTAACTTTTAATGTATTTTAAAATAGTTAACTTTTATTAAGGGAATTTCCTAGAAATGCAAAAATAACGTAACCTAATCCACAAAACTGTTAAATAAATAAAACTGCCAACACGATTTACGAAGAGAATAGGGAGATACGTTGAGGAAGTAAGTTCAATTTTTTTGCTACTTGAACTGTTAAAAGAAAAAAGTGTAACCTATAACAAAGGTTGTAAACAAACTACACGCTTAGCTTTGCATCTGTGCAGTATATTTTTAGAGTTTATCACGATTTAATTTGTTCTTAAATAAATTATGAGGATTTACCATTTATTACAATTTCAGTTTCGCACATTTGCAACAACTTATTTTTTGTTATAGTTTTGCGAGTGGTAGCCATTAAACCTGGTAAAGTGTTTTATAGCAGCTATGGGACAAACACCAAGTAACGGTAATTATTTTATTAAGCTTTCAAAAATGATGTATCGTTACGAATGCTTTTTTGTGAGTTGCAAGCTCTAGGAGGTGATAATTAACATCAATAGAAGGATTTTTTTGTGATAAGGTGTTTTAAAAGCCAGAGTAATGTCACGTTCTTTCTGTTTTACATATATTCAGTTTGAAGACTTTCTCCCTTAGGGATTGAAATTATCAAAAGGGACCAATATTTAATCTATATATTCAGTTTTATTTTCTTTGTAATTAACTGTGGAACACACAGCTTCTAATTTCTGCTGAAAGCTCGAACAAAATCCTGATTTTCTGGAATTTGATTGACGATATGCGTGTCTCCGACGCGGTTAGTAAAATTGACGGTTAATCTGCCATTTTAGAAGTTGCAAGTTCAGGTTTGGAAAAGAACTCTTTTGATCTTTTTGTTTTGTAAATACTTTGTATTTTTTCTATACTGCTATATACTAATAAATACACCATCACATTTTTAGAGGTAAATCTTAGACAAATTGTTTTTATTATTTTGGCTACAACTGACGTATAGCAGACCAGCTAAGATAGTCAGTGTCAAAGTAGATAGTAGCTATAGACAGACGGCTATTTTTTGCTTTACTTCCAAGTTTTCCATTTAGTTTGGTATAAGTGCATTTCATGCTGACCATCTTCATTATTTTTTTTCTTGTGTTATCTTTACTAACCTAGGGCTAGCCACAATACGAAGGTAGTAAGGAGGCATAGATTTTGTAATAATAAACTGCCAAAAAAAAAATATCTGTGTCTCAAATGCTTTATTATAGTTAGTAAAGTTGAAGATCTTTCTGATAACTTGTTAAAACATATTATTTGACATTTCTTGCTCATTTTAGCTATGGTAACTACTCCTCTTAACAAAGTTTACATATATATACTGTATACAGTATTCCCTCTAATTAGCGGACACCGTTGGTGCATGAACAAAGTGTCCGCCTTTTGGAAAGTTTTGCAATGTAACCTCAAAATTTGAAGAAAATGCGAGTTTGTATACGAAATGTGTAACTTAAAAAATTAGCGGGTACCGTACTGGACTTAGACATGAAAAAAGAAGAAACCAACTAAATTGAACGCAATATAACTTTTTTTTTTAAAATAACAAAAAAATATCAACATCATAATATCAACTAAATTAACGAAAAGATACCAGTTATATATAAGTTTTATGGACAACAAAAGTTGATTGACTGGTTTGCGAAGAAAATTGAGGACGTAAAAGCCGACATTTCTTGTAAAGTTTCAAAGTGTTTAAAATGAATATCTTAAAATTATTCAATTTTTCATTATTTTTGTATGCTACTCCCTAATTTTTTGAACTGTCCGCTAATTGGAGAGAAAAAAAGCCTATAGTTGCCATTTCGTGCCAAAAAAATTGTCCGCTAAAGAGTGTCCGCTAATTGAGTGTCCGCTAATTGAGTGTCCGCTAATTAGAAAGTTTTTTATGAGACTTTGACCAGAAAACGGCCGGTGAATGGACAAAGTGTCCGCTAATCGGAGGTGTCCGCCTTTTAGAGTGTCCGTTAATTGGAGAGAATACTGTATACTTTATTGACATAAACTAGCTTTTTTGCAGGGATTTTTGTTGGATTAAAACATGCTTTTACTAACACAACTTTTATTAGAAACCTTATTTACTCAAACTAACTCTCATTATATTTCAGTATTGTTTTTGTGAGATAAAAAAAAATCGTTTTTAGTAATTAGTCTTGCATTGATGATTTATGTACATATAAGAACCGTAGAACAGGAGAAAATAGTTGCTGTCCTTCGTTTCTCAATGAGCTATAAGTCAGTCACAGATCGATAAGCCAAAAAATCCAGCTTTCTTATAACATTAGTTCTACAGCTTCATAGCTGTGCAGCTATCTTGGTAACTCTATTTTACCGGTATAATTGACCATTAACACCGCGTTGTAAAAGCACACTCAATTTCTTTGAACTGGATAACACATTTTGGCGGTAAGCTATCTGGTGTCATATAATTTCACTGCGCACTTAAAAAACCCGGTGCAGGTGAAAAAAGTGAAACACCACACAGGAAATGCTTTATACTTCTAGATCCACCACCAAGACCAATAGAAAATCCACCAAGACAAGAAGATCACCAACCGCAGAGGTTAAAATTATATTTTTTTTTAAATTTATTTTAACAAACCGTTATCTTAATAAACTCCTCATTGCAATAACACATTTGATCATTACACCTTTCACGAATTCTCCCCTCTTTTGGAAATGTCTGAAACCTTTTGTAACATTGTGAGAAACAAATTCTGCTTGCTCTTTGTTGTACGTATTTTTAGGAAGGGAAAGGTGTAAGGAACTATGTAAAAAGATAGTAAACTGCTTCACAGAGTCTTTGATATCAATTTTTTGATATCACCTGTTGTCTTCCAAAACGTTTTCATACAGAAATAACATAATAAAGTTTAATACACGTAATACTTATTTTTTCCAAGTGATAACTCAAGTCTAAAACCGTATTTATAACGGTGAAACTTTAGTTTATTATGACAATTATATTTATTTCTAAAATATGATATGATCTCTTTAATAATAGCCGTATTCAGTCTGTCTATAGATTTTTCCACGGGTTAACGACTAGTCTATATTATAATACCCGTATACGTCTGTCTGTCTGTCGGTCTGTCACGCAAAATGGTAGCTTAGCTGTGCAAGTAGCGAGACACACGCAATGCGGTAAAAAAAGGACGGGCGAACAGGTGGAACGGGCCACTGACTAGTAATAAAAACTGCTCTAAGATAATCACAGGAGGCATAGTTTAGCATTCCCTCACATCGTTCACTCAGAATGCGTTTGTTTACATCCCTGCGTACTTACGTCACACAAGTTAGTAATTTACCGAACAGAAACTCCTAATCAACACTGTCATGGCCGCAACCGTAGGACTACTTTGACCTTAAAAATCTCGAGAACCAAAGCTCACAAATAAGAAAAAATTAACACAGTGTGTATTCACATTATAATGAACATTTTGAGTACAACTTGTTATCAATCGTTAGTTCTCCTGTAAAAAATCTTTCGTGTTTTAGGCCATGTCGTCCGAATCAATATGTTAATCAAAAGGCAGAGCAGCACAGGTGAAATTTAGCTTTTACCCAACCTCGTTCCAGAGCTCTTTTACGCCTATGATATGAAGCCGTCCCGTTAAAATACCAAAGGCGTATAAAAGGCCTGGGGAGGAAGTTAGCGAATTGCTACTTATTTTAGTTATGCTCTACTTTTATTCATTTTTTTGGTTTCTATTGAAGTTAGATATCTTTATTTGTATATGTCACTAGCCGTTTAATTTAGATTTTTCGTGGACAATATCCGTTAAAACAGGAGGTGTCAAGTTGGATAAATAGCAGATGCACAGACTTGTAACTTGATGATTAAATTTCAAAGATAAAAATTTAACTCTATGATCCTTGGTTAGTATCTGGGGTGCTGTCAAATATCATGCACTACTTCGTACAATAATTTCTCACGGAAAATCAGTAAACTAATTTTTACAGCAGCAACCTTATTCCCAGGGTTTGACATTTTGCATTTGCAGTATTTGCAATAAAAACTTACAAAATTGCAATGACTTTCAGATTTTTTCGCGCATTAAAGTGAGAAATGTTTTTTCCCAGTACGGAAGAAGTGGATTTTTACCAAAATATACTTTAGAATTCGGAGGAAAACCTACGAATTCAGTAGTAAAAAAAGTAAAAGTTTGTACAAACTGTTTATGTTCTTAAATATAACAAACTGACTAATGGATTCATGGACTAAAGTCATCGTGCCATGCAAATATTTTCAAGAAAAATCTAGAAGTACATCACATATATAATACATTATATTTTAAAAATAGTTCATATATTTTAACTATAATAAAATATTTTGGCCGGTAATCTTTGAACACTCGTGTCAACTGCATGCACCAAGCCCAGAGTCAATGACAACTCAAGTGCATCAGTTTAGGTAAGCAAGGCAAGCATTGAAAAATAGGAGAGACATGACTCGAATATTTAAAACTCGGGTAGTTGAAACAAAAGTTAGTCCTAATACACAGGTACAAATCATAATATACGTTCAAATATGCATTCCTATAGAGGTGAATTATTTTCTTAACATATAGTCGAGTAAAACACATTGGACAGATTTCGGTTTCTGTATCCCATCTTTGGTCATGTTAAGTTCATGCGAATGTCCTTGAGAACATAACCGTCTCTCAGCCTCAAATGTGAGTGACTGATTTTCGAACCTTTCCGCTTAGCGAGAAAATAATGAACTTATCAGGTAAATTAATACTGAATCAATGAGGATACTGGAATTGCACGTATAGCTGTAATTAAATGTTATCCAAGTTGATTAAAAGAAAATGCGCCTTGACTTTGGAAATTTAAAGCTGTCTCGTGATTTTTAAAGATTTGATCTAGGTCTGAAGACTGTGTGGCTCAACTTCGTTTTACTTAATCTTTATCATATCATATTTTGTATTGCGAGTGCCAGTCACAAAGTCTTATTTATGGTGGTAATGGAATTAAAAGTGTTTTCAGCGTTAAGATGTTGAAGCCCTACTAATATCATCGGCGTTATATGGGACGCGCAATCTGCTTCGAAGTCCTTTCCGTCGACCATTGATAGTACAAATCTTGTCAAATTTTTCTTTAATGCTATTGAAACTATTTTAAACGGCCATGAAAAATGTCCCAGTTAACCTTATTTGGTATAAGTGGGGAGGACCCGCAGCATTCTTTTCAATTTTATTATTTTGTGAAATACTTGCTAAATTGTTATAAAACCGTGACTATTAATATTTTTATAACTGTCATTTTTTCCAAAAAGTTTGGAAAGCACAACGGAATCGAAAATGCTATAAATTCTGATCTAACGATAATATGAGCATAAAAAACTTTACAAAACTAAAAACTTCATGCTCTTAATTCAAACATTTTGGCTAAATTTTCTATCTGTTAAATCTGTTGTCTCCGATTTCCACAATTCTAATTCGATATAAAAAATATATTTCGGGGGGATTTTTCAGTATTTATCCGAGCTGATGTGCAAAAACCGGACCATTTATATCAATCACGCGAATTAGTTAGGTAATGACATTCCCCAGATAATTAAATTGTTAACGATGTTACATAAAAAATGTTGACACCAACAAGAAAGTTTTATATCAAGTATAACTCTGTCAGAGTTTATGAACAGCATATTATGCCCCACCCTGTCATTCATATAAGGATCAAGAAACCAGGGTTAAAATCGGTCGTTATGTATTTACTAAAAGCAACTTTACGAGCGAAATATCCTTTGAATAATAACCCAAGAGCTAGTGTAGCTAATAATGTTATAAGTTCCAACAAAAGGATCATAAAATGATATGAATGAAATCTCTGCTGAGAAATCTTGTTCATAAAAGGTTTTTATAACAGTTGCGGTAATCTGTGAATGAAGTTTTATGAAGGTGCGTTATTTCTTTTTTGAAATTTGAATTATTATTTTTTTTAATTCACTGACTTTGCATGAAGAATTTTATTCACCTATATGTCTTATCTCTATATTAATAATGTCTGTCTGTCCACAAGAAAAAAGTCGTGCTACGGAAACACGAAATGCGATATATAATAGACTGGCTGTGGATTTATCTATGGACTCACGCAATGCGGTTTAAAAACGACGAGCGAACTCGTAGAGTTTTCCACGGGCCACCGACTATATTTTTATATTTATTTAGCGCTGAAATTTAAAGATCGTTATATATAATATATAATACAACAAACTGAAACTTTTAAAATAAAATACAACCAGTCTGTTGAGAAATCATTTGTACTTAGGAATTGTTCATATAAGGCCACCTGGTCCGCTAAGCCGGGGTGGTTCGGTTAGGCGGCTGGTATTTTTTACGTTCACATGAGGCAAGCTGACCCGGTTAGGCGAGCTGAAAAAGTCACGAAAGTATGTTTATATATTTTACAGCGCGTTGTAAAGTAAATATAGATTACAAAAGATTATTAAAAAAAACCCCGTAATTCTGAGAGTGCTAACAATGCTTATTTCGTCAAAATGTACAGAACAAAAAATGCTTTTTTTGCAAATAAAATAACTTTAATTATGCACAAAAATAAAAAGTCGCCTCGGTTAGCCAGGCTGAATTCAGAAATTGCGTTTATATGGGACAAAACAGCTGGGAAATATGTTAAATAACTTATCTTGTTGTAAAAACTTTAAGCAGTATGTGGAACACTCACACACCAAAAGAGTACAGAATTTTATTTTAGGCGATTCAGCGGTTAGGCACCTTATGATAACGGAAATGAGGCGCAGAAAGGTTTAAGGACAATACTGCCGCGAAAATTGCTGTAAGATCTGGTAATTTATGATAAATTTTCATTCTTAGTTTAAAGTTCGTACCGCAGGAGCAAACTTCTGGTTATTGTGCAAAATAATGTATCGAAATGGTGTTGGTTTATCTAAAATCTTCATCTAGAAAGAAATACAACAGAACTAACCATTTAAAATCTTTAAGGTTGCTGCGCTCTAATAGAAAAAAATTTATAAGAACATGCTCGTTCTTCACAAAACAGATCGAAATAATTAGCAATTTGTTAGAATCGACGTGAGTGTTTTCATAAAGTGAGTAAAATGGAAAAAATACGAAATTCTTAAATCTTGTCTGTTTTTACTTAATATAAGAAAATGGACATTTAAACTTTTAAACGTAAGAAACTGACTTTCCCATTTACTTAAATTAAGTAACTCACAACACATTCGAGTAATTAAATCACAATTATAAGAAATTATATCTTATTAAGAAAATATTTTCACCGGTGTTTGGTAACACGAACAACTGTATTATCTGCAATATTGTAAGAAGTCATAACATGGGAGTTATAATTTTTCGTTTCACAATTCTGGACAGGTTATTGTCTGCATCAACATCGAATACAGGTTTGATAAGTTCAGGCAACAACGTGTATTACATGACAGTAGACAAATTTGCCACATTCGATGATGCCATCCCTGCTTGCAAGAACAGGGTTGAATCAGTTGCTATAATTTTTCCAACAGCGGCCTTTGATTTAGAATCAATCAAGTCTTCCTTAGTAAATTCTTCAGCATCAAAATTGCCTTGCGAGGATATGATGGTTGATTCTGTGGTTTTTATCAACCGCTGAGTTTGGTATTTAGAGACCCTAACGTTAGTGAAGAAATTGACTCTCGCACTATGTGCGGGAGACCAGGGTTTGATTCCCCTTAGCGGCGATTCAATATGGGCAAGTGAATGTTACCATAGCCCCGGGTTAACCGAAGCCATATTAGGGAAATTGGGGAGATGGCACACTGTGTGGGCCGTTGGATGTTGCACGTAGTTGTCTGGTAGAGCGCGGACCCTAATTGGGCCTGCGTAGCTTAAAAAGAGCATTAAGTACTCTAGGACTCCCCATCTAAGCCATGCCTCCTCCTAGAAATAATAAACAGGGTATATCCCTCGATATTTGTGAAGCTAGCCATGTAAAATATGCACATCATCTATCCATTTATCTATGTCGTCGTATTTACGACACGGACAACAAGATCACCAAATATATAGTTATATTTATAACATCAGATTTGGCGTTGAATGACGCTTGTTTAGGTTTAAGTTGAACTTCCTTTTCTTTCGACATATTTAAAATTTGACTACTATAAGTACTACATCCACAATTTCGTATAGTGAGCATTCATTGTGAAACCTTAGTGATTTGTATAATTTTTGCAGCATTTCAACTGCTTTAAAAGACAATTTCGTTCTTATGACTAAAGAAAAGTGTGCGACTAAAATATTATTAGTATCGCCTTTTTTGCACTTCTTTATTTTAATAGCATACTTTGCATCTGATATACCTTATATCATCTTTCTTTTTTTGGAGAAAAGCAGATGACTCGATTTTCACTTTTTCTTGAACCAATTTGTTAATTTTTTTTACTTGTTTTCGAAGTTATATAACCCACTGTATATAATGTTTTCTAAGAAAATAGGTGAAATTTAACTTATTGCCTTGTCTGTATTGTTTACAATATCAATCTTGACATAAAAAATGATACTTTTTAGATATAAAAGGATAGATTTCACAAGTTTTGGTGAAACAGCTTTGAAATAAACGTGACCTTATCAATGCGGTTACTGCTGTCTGCACCTGCTGGAAGAGTAACGGAATATTTTGTATATGAATAGGCACATATATTTATCAGGAGGGATCAGTACCACATTGCGGCAATCATTTTGGTCGGCATTTTATCAGGTCGGCGGTCGTTTCAGCGGACGTTTTGATGACCCGGCAGTCGTTTTTCAGCGGTGCTATGCGTGGTCGACGATGGTTTTGGTCGTTGTTTCTATGTTCGCTAACAGAACAAAAGTTTTGGTGAAAAAAGCGCGATATCGACATATGTTGTGACACGGCTTTTAGCGTTGTGTTTTAAACACTCTCCCCTACGCAGTGTGAGTGAATTAAATTGTAGACATATAGTGGTATATTGGAGAAATTTCAAGTTTTGACGAGATCACTTGGAAAAAACCTATCAAAAGTTATAAAGGGGAGAGGGCGGCGGCGGCGGAATCCCACCCACCCGTTCATAATATGTTCTAAAAACCGGACCAAGTAGGGTTAACAACTGTTTTGTGGATCATACAGAAAACAAATTTGTGGAAATGTGTAATCAAACAAGAGAATCTCTTTGGTTTGGCAAGTTCGATTACCTATACAATGAACAAAATAACTATAGTTCTTAACATAATAAAAAATACAAGAAAAATCGTTAAAAAAGAGTGTCATTTTCTCACTTTTCGACCACGTATTTGTCGTATTGCATTCTGCTTCCTCAGCTGCCTTCTTAGCGTCTGCACTCTACGATATCGTTTGTTTATCATGTGCACTGCCGGTTGCCGAAAGCGTTCCGTGAACGAAGTTCGAAACAACAACGTACATTTGAGAACATCTGATATCTAAGACACTCACATTCCGATAGTTCTCTTTTCTATCCATCTCTAAAACATTTTTTACCTAATAACGGCCAAAATAAGTTATTGGAACTTTTGATGTTTTGGGTTTTTTTCTTTCATTTATAATTGTCGCAGTTAAGGAAAGAGAAATTTGCGAAAATAAGTTCCTGCATGGTATGATAACAATCCACTTTAAAATACTTTTAAAATACTTTTAAATTGATACCAAAGTTACTTAAAAATCGCTTAGAAGAAAATCGAACAATAAAAATGATTATCAAAATTCTTCTGAGAGTTCCGCGATATTAATTTCCTTATAACACTGATTTGGTTTCAATCAGGAAAACCTTACAGAACAACACTAAAGTATTCAACTTGCTTGCATGATAAATTTTTAAATTTTAAAATTTAAAATACAAAAATGAAATACAACGTACAAAAAATAAAACGATTTACAAAAAAAGTAAGAACTTCAATTATATTTAACCACTTCAACTCCGCCATTTTCTAAATTTGTAGATAAGTCACAACAACGACGCACGAGAACATACCTGGTGATTGCGTTGTTTCAAAAGCTGGTCAGGGTTCGTTTAAAAAACAATTTTTGGTTAAGGAAAGGTCCTGTTTTTTTAAGTCTTTCCCAAACATTATGTATTTCACTCCAAACAGGATACGGATAAGTTTTGTAATATAATTAAAGGTGTAACACACGAATAAGAGATACTATTAGAAAATGTTTTTGCAGCCAAATTAAAACATTATTTTACCATTCCAAGTCACCATAATGTTTTGCTTTTCTAAATCAGTTTATACCGATGTAGCATCACAGGGTATCTATTTCTACTTGAAATGGATCATTCCGTACCGCATACTAGACCGGGTCAGTGTGAGATGACAACCTAATGGTTATGTAACCATATTTTACTGACCTCTAGCTTTGCCGAGGTATTTGCAATATCAACGCACGAAGATAATCAAGCATGATATAGGATAACCATGGAAGTAAAGGCCTAAAGACGTTGATAGGGAACAGGAAAGCGAGTTTAAATGCAAAATAATAGTTGAAAAATACCTAAATCAAATAAAAGTGTGGACGTCATTTAATGAAGGTGAAATAATGGTACGTGAAATACATTAGGAATTATATAGATGTAATCAAAGTCCAATCCTGATATCGTTTCATAGCTTGCAATACCTGCATTCTGTTATCCATTTACGGTTAAGTCCGCAAAAGTAAATGCGACAACAACACCAGTGATAAGCGTTTATTGCGATAAAATCTTATCTCAAAAATGTGACATGAAATACGAAAATTCATGATCTATGTGATTCAAAAGTCGGAGAGTTGAATAAAAAAAGAATGAGGTCAAAGTTTGCAGACATGAAGGACAAGAAAATATTTTTGAGGAGATAAATAATATAATGAGTGAAGCATAGAGAATGAATAATAACTTGAATTGGATGAATAACAGCATTGTCTTCACTTACCACTCTTACAATAAAATATGAAGTTATGCCTCTAATTGGTAATGTTCTGTGGTCTAAGAAATAACAAATATGGGGACTAATTTAATATCAGGAATTTTAGCTTTAGATATTTTCACGAATTAAAAATCTTCTAAAAATATGGATGGGGACTATAAAAAATTGCCATAATATGGATGGGGACTAATTTATGTCTGAAATTTTGGACTTCATAAATTGCAAAATTTGTTAGAGTTTTTTGAGAATTAACTTTCGCAAATCGATGAACAAAATGAATTAACATAAAAGCTTGGTTTTTTTATCATTTATATTTGTTTGTTCTTATTTATGATAAAATAATTTCCTGTAAATTGACTCCATCTGACTTATGTCTGCTTTCAATAAAGTTCTTGATAAACAAGAACTGACAAAAAAAGTTGTTTCGTAATGAATTCATTTGCGAATTAAAGGCTATTTCGAAAAATTCTTAAAAATTCTTGACTCGAAGTCTTTAGGTAAAACGATACCTGTCAGTTTGGAAGATTTTACACTAATTGACATGCTCGCCAGTGGACAAAGATAGGATTTGACATGCAACGACACAATCAAATACGTAGGAATGCCGCAATGCTGGTAACAAATTTGCATGAATGCTTGCGTTAACTAGTTGCGTGTACTTTTAACATGTACTTCGAGTGGCGTGTGGCCTTGTGGTTATGGAGTTCGCTTCGTTATCACAAGGTCCTTGGTTCGGTCCACAGCGCGGGCATGTTTAGCAAGCGTCTTTGCCACAGCTACGGGTCAACCCATGCCATGTGAGGGAAATTCGGTAGGTAATGCCGGTGTATACTTAATGTATACTTCATGTATACATTCCGAACACAAGACCCACAATGATAAAAGTGTTTCCAACACTGAAGTGGCTATATTCTGTATAAATATTCGGAATAATAATAATAATAATTTCTCAGGAAACAAGAATTAAATATGATACGTTTAAGGCGGTTCCCCTAGAAAGAAACTATATCGCAGAGGATTGTCTTTTCTGAAGATACTTGATGAGGATATCATAGTATTGATAGTATAAAATTAAGTCAAAAAATTTCATTGATTGGTTGCCATGGTTACCCGTTGCTAGGAGAAGTATAGGCAAAATATGACATTTTGCTGCTCGACGCCTAACCAAATAACTGAATAACATGCGTTATTTCAAGCGCCTTTTTGGCCGCTTTTGTTCCTCAAGGGTCACGTGTATCGCAAGGCTGACTTGTCTTCCAGAGAACTGATGCGGTATTTTTTGAACGACAGAAAAGCTAAAACAGGGCGAAACAGGCAATATCTCGACAAAATAACTGAAAGACAAAACTTCGATTTGAAAATCGGTTTCGTTTAAACACTAGGTGGTACTAATGCCTGCATCCACCGAAGAAATTGTAAAGCGTGGGTGCTTCGATCTTGAGAATTCTTGTTTCGCGTGGATTCCGAACTTAAACGGCAAAAAACTTGTTTTAAAGATTATTTTATGGACATTCTTGACTTGTGGATCGACAAAAGGTGTACGCCAGCACTATTTCGACCTGAAAAGCACCAAATACCTAAGACCTTAAGTCTAATTGATGACGAGTAAAACTCTGACGAGTTCACTTCGCAGGGTGCATCGTTAAGACAGCTTTCTGACTGCATGTGGAACACCTCATCTAATATTCAGAACTGTCATATATTGCCTTAGGAGGCCCTAAAGTATCATCTAGCTATTGCAAGGAATTAAACATCGACGGAGGGGCAAGAAAGTTGTCTAAAAATGCGAAAATGGTTGCTATGCAGTTATATTTGCGGTTGTTTGGAAAAAGTGGCAGAATGCGCAATAAAAACCTAAATTTGTCATAAGCACTACTTGCCACGGTATTCTAAGATGAATTTGCTGTCAGAAAACAGCTAAATGACAATTCTTGAAATTTAGAAATGTTTTCTAGGGGAACCACCTTAACAAAAAACTTCAAATAAAATATAAACCGGTAAAAGAGACTTTAAGGTGAGTGCAACATACAAGTATGGGACATTTTTTTTCGTTGACCTTGTATGTTGTTATAAGAGACAGCTGTTGCTTGCTGTTCGAGTGGGAAGAAAGTTGTACTGTTCGTTTTGATTGCTAAAATGTTAATGTATATTTAACTTGTCGCATGTAACGATAAAACCTTAAATTATTTAAACAAATTTCCTAGGCAAGGGACTCTGAGAAATGGGAATCCACCTTTGCATGTCTCAAAACTAATGGTAATCATTTGTTAACAAATATTTATTTACTTATTCTTTCATTCATTCATTCAATCGTTCATTCATTCATTCATTCATTCATTCATTCATTTATTCATCTATTCATCCAGTTATCCGCCCGTTTATTCATCCATCCATCCATTCATTCACCCATTCATCCATTCATCCATTCATTCATCCATCCATTCATCTATTCATCTATTCATTCATCCATTTATTAATCCATCCATTCACTAATCCATCCATTCACTAATCCATCCATTCACTAATCCAGCCATTCATTGATCCATCTATCCATTCATTCATAACCTTATTTTTTCCAGATTATTTACTTATTTTGTCAGTTAATGCTTTTAGTCTTTTAGTTTTGCTATAGAAACAGTATGCTACCTTTAAAAATTCTTCGGACATATGTAATATTTTCAATCGTTAGAAGAATGGATATGTTTGCAAGCAGATTGTCAAGAATGAGCGGGGTGTATACAATAAGTATCATTTGAGCATTTTCTTCTCTTTAATTTCAGTAGGTTGCACATTCATGAAAAGATAGATGGTAACTTAGCTTCTAAAAAAATACCAATAATCGAACAATTCGTCAGGTATTTCAGCCAAATAATCATCTCATGGGTTTAACTTTAATTTAAGTTGAAAGGGTTGATTACGCAAATTTATTGGTACGAGTAAAAGTGATTAGGATTGGAGGTGAAATAAGGAAATCATTTTGACATCGGGGACATCGGGAAAAAAAATAATAGACAAGTCGGGAAAATTGGATTTTTACAACAGTATAAAAAGTCTCCTCCTTATCCTGTTATCGATATATCAGTTACGTGTAACCCAGCCTTTAGACGGGATTGAAAACAATAAAATCGGGTTTCCACTGAAACAAAATAGGTAGACCAATCGACTTTATCGATCGATTTTTGAAAGTAGGATTGTGTCCTGCTTTTCTTCAATCGACATCCATCGATGCAATTGATTTGACCATTTTTTGTTTCAGTGGAAGCTCGCCTTAATGTTTAGGGACGAAAATTAAGTAAAGTAAGAAAACATTAACTATATAATATTTCTGTAGAAGACGTAATTCTGCAAATATGTTACATTTCCTTGTAGAAATAAAATGAAATACAGTCACGCTTTAACGCGTATGAATACATTAGTAGTCAAAGATATTATCGTCTCAAAATGTCGTAGACTCACCCTCTCCGTTACCTAGCGTCGATAGGTTAATTGATATGACCTACTGAAAATCCAAACAGATTGAGAATCTGATAAAACAAAGGTTGACTATTAAAAAAATGCAAAATTACTGATTGGTCAGAAAATTCATTGTTGGAAAAAAAACTAAGGCTGTATGAAATCTGTAGTTGGAAAACATAAAGCAAGAGCTTAATGAAGCGAAAAGTTTATATGAAAATATTTTAAATAATAACAACGAATATATATACATATTAATTTAAATAATTTATAATGTTTAAATGTTTTTCCTTCCTTCGCTTCGTCTCGCAAAGCGTTTCTGTCCGGTTCCATTTTAAGATACGTGTCAAGAACGACACTTTTTATTTACATGCTTCGGAATGCCCAACAGGATATTACATAAAGAAGTACATCGATTCGTCAGTTTAGCAACATTTGAGCACTCCTTCGTAGCGCTCGTTATTCAAAAGAAACTTTCAGAGTCAGTCTGTTTATTAGTGATTTCCATAAAACTCACTGACATTTTGTTGAAGATCTATGGCGGTAACGCTAGGGCGCCGACTGGACTTTTCGTGGGTGAAACTCGTGATCGTTTGGCTCTTCGTAATACTCCTCCGTTGAGTACTTTCTTTTGTACGAGTTTGGTCGTGCCTGTGTGTAGTAGGGATATCGAGAAGCGTGTCTTGATGATTCAGTTATTGCGCACATGGTGTCAGGACTTCGCGATGGGAGACTTTTAGGAGAATGTTCATAATGACGATACTGTAATCAGAAAAAGAGATTATTGATGCAAACAAGTGACATTTCGGTAGTTTCATCTTGCAAATTAATTGGCACTTATAAGATTTAGAGATAAATAGTCGTTCCGTCTTTTTTATACCGCATTGCGTGCGTCTCGCTACTTGCGCAGCTAGGCTAACGATTTTGCGTGACAGACAGACGGACAGACGTATACGGGTATTATAATATAGATAGTACAGTAAAATGAAACTCCAATAAGCTAACTATTATTAACTATTGCAGTTATCTTAGGACATACATCTGAATAGCCATCGTGTTGCTGGTCAACCCATCGTATTTTATTTTCAATGCGACTTAAGGAGTGCCACAGGAGAAATTTTAGCGCAAATGATCTAGATATACACTGTTCTTAGCACTTTATGCTAAACATGCCATTGAATAGACATGATTTAGCCAATAAATTAAGTTTTCCGATGTCGCTTGTAGTGCTTTTTACACAATGATTATTATTCTCCACTAACCTTGCCCCTTTGTACGGGGTAAGAGCATATTCATATTCTTCAACTGGAACTTCTTAAACGTGTTATCAATGCGTCCCTATATTCCTTCTCTTTATTTTCCACATAATCTGTTTTCACGTAACTTTCAACAGGGATTGGATGCTGAACGCATTGTCGGCGGTCTTCTATCATCTGATTGACTGTCGTAGCGTTCCTTCGGATCAATGAGTGCTGATTCGTTGTAAAGAATTGCGTGGTTAACGGCCTTGTTTGCATTTATAACACTCGAATTGATATAACAGACGAATATACCTGTAAACGTAGTAAAATTTATAAAACAATGCCATTTAAATGATTACATTATGACTTGAACAGAAAGGGTTTAAGGCAATTGTTAGAGAAATATTTATCCCCTTATCCTTCACCTGCCTGTTCAGTTATAATCAACAGAATAAATAGTGCGGCTTGCAAAATGTATTTATTTACTAGTAATAATACTTTAAGTTCTTTAATTAGAAGAGTTGTTTTTTAAGTCTCGTGACTTACTTTAATTTCAGTGTAAATGCTCCACTTGTCATCGTTCTTGGTAAATCCAATTCTCGAGCGATTTGACTCCACATGCGATTTTTCATCGTCTAGAAACGTAGGATAATATATAGCTACAGAAATAAAGCAAATCAATTGGTTGCTACAGAAATAAAGCAAATCAATTGGTTGCTACAGAAATAAAGCAAATCAATTGGTTGCTACAGGACGCTATCTAAAGTAGAAACTGGGTATGCATTTTTGAATAGCTCCAATTGTGCAAATTTTGAACCATGGACTTACAAGAAAAAAGTACTTATTTACAACATAGCACCAACCTGTTCAAATCCTCCATATTTTTGCACAATGTAATAAAGAACAAAAACGTCTAATGGTTTTCTTGCAATCACTGGAATTTTGCAGTATAGACCTAAAAAATGGTATGCAAAATACATTCGATTAAGTTAATATTCACTATTATCAATATTCCATGAAGGGTCAACACAAACGGCTGTTAAAAGCAACTTTAAAAACTAGGCAATATAAATAAATAAATTTGCATTCATTCTACTGTTTGCTGTTTCGATGTTTATTGATTTGATCCTCGCTCTTATAGCTCCACTAACAATTCAAATTTGGACTCACCATTTTTTCTTCTGTAACTGAAGAAATCATCCAAAAAAGCTTTGCGCTCCGGATTGTCGTCTAAACTGTAGAGCTAAAAGTAAAATGATAGCGATAAATAAATGTGATGAAAGATTAATTTGGCAAATAGAAGTTGACCTAACAGTGTGGAGATGGTGTAGTGGTAGCGCATTCGGCTTGTAATCATATGGTTATAGGTTCGAGTCTCCACTCCGACGCACTTTAAATGTAGTGTTGTTGGCCCATTTGGTGTCATCTACTGACCGCTAACCGGCTTGTATGGCAGGCAAGCAAGTTAGAGCAATGCTACAGTTATCTTTAGCGGTAATGTAGCATAGTTACATTCAGAGGGGAGGAAGAGCCAGCCATTAAGATAGAATCCCCAAGGACTTTAAAAAATTAGTTACTTAGTGTAATTCGTATATGTGGGATAGATTGGTACTAACAGATTCAGCTACCTGCTTTGTTAGTATAACATTAAAATGCATATCACGCTAAAATCTAGTTAATTAAGCACCTTAAGTTATGAAAAAAACGCGTTTTTATACAAAAAATATTTTTACGTCACCACATGCATGAGAACTAAGGCAGCCAATTTTGTTAAGGTGGGAACATTTTTTTATTTGTTTCGTAATCAAAAATCAGATAAGAGTCATTGGAACGGGAAAATAAATATATGATCTTGTGCTTAAAGAGGTGTGTTTCAATTATGGCGCAAAGATTGATAAACTACCATCCGAGACACTAAAAGTGTTTTTTTTTTAAGAAGATTTATATTCTTGACCCTCCCACTATCTAATTATTATTCCCCACTAAATCTTACTTAAGGACAGTTTTCTTCGTTACACACCACTGTATGTTTTTATGTGTCAAAGCCGACAGACAAAATAGTTTAGAACAGATTACAACCACAGATATTTTCCACATGATCGCAATAATTGCTGTCACATCACAATCTCGTCCCCAGAGCTTCTTTTTCCCTTTCTGATATGCGTGCTGGCGCGTAGCTCAGCCACATATCAGAAAGCGAAAAAGAAGCTCTGGGAACGAGATTGGTCAAATCATTTATCTCTCATCAATACTTCGATAAGCGTTTTATATCATAAGAGAAAATATCAACGTTGCCTAGGAGATAGAATAAACATTTGGCATTTTTATTTTAACCGAGAATGCAAAAAATAGGATTATCTGAAGATAAATATTACTTTTAATACTATATATTTTAACATCTTATTAAAATGATTACCTATCGTAATCCAATAAAGGCTGTTAACACAATTCGAGTGAAGAAAATATTTTAATGAAACGGATTTTTCTATTTTATTAACATGCAGCATTTAAACGGTATAAAACTAATCATAATGACTAATTCTTGGAAACTTCCTATAATGCTGCCATCAAAATGATATCCACTCGCTTGCTATTTCAATCTGCTTCATTATTTATATATGAATTTAGTTGCAGTGTATGGGTATGTTAAAAGATTACATTTTGCTTATTCTCTTTAGTTTATGTTTAATTCAAGCAGTACAACATTGATTTCAGCGTTAGATACGAATAATTTTCAATCTCACCGCAGTGAACTGAAAATTTGTTGAATGATACTGCAGTTAACTGAATAATTGTCCAATCACACTGCAGGGTTAACTGAATAATTGTCCAATCACACTGCAGGGTTAACAAAGTAATTACCCAATCGCACTGTAGTTAACAGTAGATTTGCCTCTAAGCCCCTAGAAGCTATGCTATACAGACAAGATATATTAAATATCACAAAAGTATCACAAAAAGTTGTAATTTGAAAAACCTTACACAATACACAGCAGGGGGGAAAGTAAAACAAATTTTCTCACCACCTCACCTATCTCCCTAACCCTTCTATCCCCATCTTTAATAGTTGCCTTTTGTTGCGGTTTGCCTTCCTTTAACCAGCAAATTGTCGGCGAGCAATGAATTATCAAGTAAACGGTATATTTTTCCCCCAATCACTTAGAATGACATTAACTGTCATATAAATGATATCAAAGCAATTCAGCAGGCCATTCCATGTCGTGGATGCAGCTGATTGATTAATTTCATGAGCGGCATCTGTGATAAATGGTGCCTAACAGTCTGCTTGCAGTCACATTATCAATGCCATTAAAATTATGTTGTACTTAAACGTCAATAAAATATTCGTTTGGTAATTTCTTCTAAGCAACATCAACTCATATAAGAATGCCTATTTTGAACAAAGCATTTTTAATCGTAATAAATGAGATAGTAATTACAAAGAATTATTAAGAATTATTAAAAATTAGAGTAACTAATTATGAATGTGTGTAAATTGCCAACAGGGCGTACGAAGCTGTGACCTTTTTTTAATAATTTAAGCATGTGTGGCACGTTCATTACATGCAACAAGTACATTTAATAGTTTAAGAATTTTAATAACGAAACTATCATGACACTTTTATCCTTAACAAAAGTCAGCGATATCTGTGCATGTTTATAGTACCAGGTTGGATTAGTTAATTTTCATGCCTTGGATTTTAAAAGTTTTTTTTTG